>JADWQK010001612.1:0-424841 GCA_017933935.1 Sesamia nonagrioides
AACCTAACCTAACCTAACCTAACCTGACCTATCCTAACCTAACCTAACCTAACCTAACCTAACCTAACCTAACCTAACCTAACCTAACCTAACCTAACCTAACCTAACCTAACCTAACCTAACTTAACCTAACCTAACCTAACCTAACCTAACCTAACCTAACCTAACCTAACCTAACCTAACCTAACCTAACCTAACCTAACCTAACCTAACCTAACCTAACCTAACCTAACCTAACCTAACCTAACCTAACCTAACCCAACCTAACCCAACCTAACTTAACCTAACCTAACCTAACCTAACCTAACCTAACCTAACCTAACCCAACCTAACCTAACCTAACCTAACCTAACCTAACCTAACCTAACCTAACCTAACCCAACCTAACCTAACCTAACCTAACCTAACCTAACCTAACCTAACCTAACCTAACCTAACCTAACCTAACCTAACCTAACCTAACCTAACCTAACCTAACTTAACCTAACCTAACCTAACCTAACCTAACCTAACCTAACCTAACCTAACCTAACCTAACCTAACCTAACCTAACCTAACCTAACCTAACCTAACCTAACCTAACCTAACCTAACCTAACCTATCAGAGTCATCGTCGACAGTAAGTTGACCTTCAACAAGCATATTTCATATGCTTGTTGCAAGGCAACTAACCTGTATAGGAAACTGTCGGCGATGGCTCGGGTGGATTGGGGCTTGTGTCCGGAGATCATCAGGACGATATACACCGCGGTGGTCGAACCCACCATCCTGTACGGCGCGAGCGCCTGGGCGAAGGCCGCCGAGAAGATCTCTGTGCAAAGAACCTTTGCTACCGTCCAGAGGGGCTTTGCACAGAAGATCGCCAAGTCACACCGTACGGTCTCGCTCAATGCAGCACTCACGCTGTCGGGTCTCCTCCCGCTCGATCTTCGAGTGTTGGAGGTCGCCCGGCTGTATGAGTGCAAACGGGGACGTCCGATTGATGAGCTGGAATCCCGCGAACTGGAGGAGCGTAGGGCCTTTACGGAGGCCCCTCACCCCGCCAGTGAGCCAGATGTCGAATATCAGTGTCTGGAGAATATGCTCCCCGAAACTGTGGCTCAGCTACAGTTGCCCGCTCATCTGATTTACACTGACGGTAGTAAATCGGATGAGGGGGTCGGGGCAGCATATTCATACTGGCGGGATGGGTCCGAGATTCGGACCAAGCGAATGCGGTTGGAGTCGATGTGCACCGTCTTTCAGGCGGAGCTGCTCGCGATAGCCAGGGCTACGGACCTGGTTGTCTCGAGAGGCTTCGACTGCGCGGCGGTGCTCAGCGACTCCCGGTCCTCGCTTGACTTGATCCGAAACCCGGAAACGCACCATCCCCTTGCTACCCATATTCGTAAGAATATCAGGGAGCAAGAGGGGAGAGGTAAAATCCTCCGGTTCTTTTGGGTGAAAGCTCATGTCGGGATCCCCGGCAATGAGCGCGCCGACGAGTTGGCAAGGCAGGCGGCGGCTCAGTCCAGGGTCGCCCCAGCGTATGACAGGTGTCCAGTCTCATACGTCAAGCGACGTGTGAGAGAGGGCACAGTAGCTGTCTGGAATGGGAGGTACACCGGCGGGGCCACGGCTGGGGTCACGCGGATGTTCTTCCCCGATGTGGTTCACGCGCGCAAGGTCCTGAAGGGCCTCGACAGGACGTCTATTTGGGCGCAAATTTTAACTGGCCACGGCGGCTTCGCCGCGTACTTGCATAGGTTTAAACTTAAGGATAGTCCGGCCTGCGTGTGTGACACGGAGGCATCCGAAACGATAGAGCACCTGTTGCTGGAGTGCCCGAGGCATGACCGCGACAGATACGGCCTGGAAGTAAGTACTGGTAGAACCCTGACGGAAAGATCTATAGCCGACCTTATGGCGGATAAACACTCCAGGCCGTATCTGGAGCGGTTTTGCCTCAAGGTTGCAAAGGCAGCAATAGAGCGAAATAGTACAAGGGTGGCACAGCCAAGCGCAGTGCCGTCGGCAGGAATTACTTAGGAATTAAGCAAGCTAGTGTAAAATAGGAAGATAATGTAAATAGAAATAAGACTAGCACGTAAGAAATGTATGTAATATGACAAAAAGAATATGACTAAAGAACATAAGACGTGGGAAAAGAAAAACCCAAATAAAAAGACAAGGCAATAGCCGCAAAAAAGTAAGCGGTAAAATAAAAGAAAAGAAAAAATAAGGCAAAAAAGAATTCTTGCCATGCAAGAAGCGTAAGACGGCAACCAATAAAAGAAAAAAAAAAACCCATCCCAATCCCAACTAACCTAACCTAACCTAACCTAACCTAACCTAACCTAACCTAACCTAACCTAACCTAACCTAACCTAACCTAACCTAACCTAACCCAACCTAACCTAACCCAACCTAACCTAACCTGGACCTAACTCAACCTAACCGGTGGAGTTGTGCAGAGCCCGGATCAATCGGTTGCGCTGCTGGCCGGAACATTCTTCGCCGACGATGACGCGTCGGCGGACAACGATGTCCACGCCGTCATCAGACGTCGTGCGGATCTGGTCAGCACGCGCCTCCCGGGAGAGACCGACGACCCCCCGATCACCAGGGGGGAGTTGGTCCGGACTCTGCGCAGCTTCAACCCGAAAAAGGCACCGTGTCCGGATGGATTCACCAGTGATATATGCTGCAGGGCGATTTACCAGGAACTCGACCTATTCCTGGCCATCCTGAACCGGTGTCTTGACCTGGCGTGCTTCCCGGCGCCGTGGAAGGTAGCATCTGTCGTGGTGCTCAGGAAGCCGGCGCGTCCAGACTATGCCCGCGCAAAGTCGTATCGTCCCATTGGACTACTTTCCATCCTGGGCAAGATCTTGGAAAAGATCCTGTGCCGACGAATGTGCCGACGAATCCGTTGGCACTTCTTGCCCAAGTCCAATGCGCGGCAGTACGGCTTCGTTCCGCAGCGGAGCACGGAGGACGCGCTGTACGACCTGATGCAGCACGTCAGAGGCATCATCCACAAGAAAGAGACCGCCCTGATAGTCTCTCTGGACATCGAGGGGGCGTTCGACAACGCATGGTGGCCTGCCATAAAGTGCAGAATGATAGAGAAAGGTATTCCCGTAAATCTGAGACGTCTTGTCGAGGATTACTTCAGGGACCGGAGCGTAGTCGTGCGCTACGCGGGGAGGACAATGCAGAAGCCCCAGTCCAAAGGCTGCGTCCAGGGCTCCATCGGTGGGCCTCTCTTCTGGAACATGCTGCTGGACCCTCTGCTGGACAACCTGGATACGCTGGGCGCGTACGTGCAGGCGTTCGCGGATGATATCGTGTTGGTGTTCTCTGGGCACACGGCGCTCGGGATCCAGCGGGATGCCAATGCCGCTTTAGCCTGTGTGCACGAGTGGGGTGTCGTAAATAAGCTTCGCTTTTCCGCCGAAAAAACCCAGGCGATGGTCGTCACGCGAAAGCTTAGATATGACACCCCGGTCGTGCAGATGGGTGGCGTTGACATCTCGATGGTGACCGAGCTCAAGATCCTCGGAGTCATCGTCGACAGCAAGTTGACCTTCAACAAGCATATTTCATATGCTTGTTGTAAGGCAACAAACCTGTACAGGAAGCTGTCGGCGATGGCTCTGGTGGATTGGGGCTTGTGTCCGGAGATCATCAGGACAATATACACCGCGGTGGTAGAACCCACAATCCTGTACGGCGCGAGCTCCTGGGCGAAGGCCGCCGAGAAGATCTCTGTGCAAAGAACCTTTGCTACCGTCCAGAGGGGCTTTGCACAGAAGATCGCCAAGTCACATCGTACGGTCTCGCTCAATGCAGCGCCCACGCTGTCGGGTCTCCTCCCGCTCGATCTTCGAGTGTTGGAGGTTGCCCGGCTGTATGAGTGCAAACGGGGACGTCCGATAGATGAGCTGGAATCCCGCGAACTGGAGGAGCGTAGGGCCTTTACGGAGGCCCCTCACCCCGCCAGTGAGCCAGATGTTGATTATGAGTGTCTGGTGGATATGTCCCCCGAAGCCGTGGCCCAGCTACAGCTCCCCGCTCATCTGATTTACACAGACGGTAGTAAATCGGATGAGGGGGTCGGGGCGGCATATTCATACTGGCGGGATGGGTCCGAGATTCGGACCAAGCGAATGAGGTTGGAGTCGATGTGCACCGTCTTTCAGGCGGGGCTGCTCGCGATAGCCAGGGCTACGGACCTGGTTGTTGCGAGAGGCTTCGACTGCGCGGCGGTGCTCAGCGACTCTCGGTCCTCGCTCGACTTGATCCGAAACCCGGAAACGCACCATCCCCTTGCTACCCATATTCGTGAGAATATAAGGGAGCAAGAGGGGAGAGGTAAAATCCTCCGGTTCTTTTGGGTGAAAGCTCATGTCGGAATCCCCGGCAATGAGCGAGCCGACGAGTTGGCAAGGCAAGCGGCGGCTCAGTCCAGGGTCGCCCCGGCGTATGACAGGTGTCCAGTCTCTTACGTCAAGCGACGTTTGAGAGAGGGCACAGTAGCGCTCTGGAACGAGAGGTACACCGGCGGGGCCACGGCTGAGGTCACGCGAATGTTCCTCCCCGATGTGGTGCGCGCACGCAAGGTCCTGAGGAGCCTCGACAGGACGTCGATTTGGGCGCAGATATTGACGGGTCACGGCGGCTTCGCCGCGTACCTTCATAGGTTTAAATTGAAGGACAGCCCGGCCTGTGTGTGTGACACGCAGGCAACTGAGACCATCCAGCACCTCCTATTTGAGTGTCCGAGGCATAACCGCGACAGATACGACCTGGAAGTAAGTACTGGCAGAATAATTAATGAAACATCTATTGCCGACCTAATGGCGGACAAAAACTCCAGGCCGTGTCTGGAGCGGTTCTGCCTCAAAGTTGCAAAAGAAAGCATAGAAAGGAATAGGACAAGGGCGGCACAGCCAGGCGCCGTGCCGTCGGCAAGAATAGCTTAAGTATGGAAGATAATGTATAGAAGTAGGAAAGATTGTATATAGAATAAGATTAGTATAAGACATGTTATGATATAATAGA
Organism: Sesamia nonagrioides; assembly: GCA_017933935.1. NCBI lineage: Eukaryota > Metazoa > Arthropoda > Insecta > Lepidoptera > Noctuidae > Sesamia > Sesamia nonagrioides. The sequence goes on from JADWQK010001612.1 coordinate 5,047, forward strand.
AAAAGAAAAGATGACAAAACAAAAATAAAATTATGACGTGGGAAAAGAAAGACCCAAATAAAAAGACAAGGCAATAGCCGCAAAAAAGTTAGCGGTAAAACAAAAGAAAGAAAAGAAATAAGGCAAAAAAGAATTCTTGCCATGCAAGAAGCGTAAGACGGCACTAAAAAAAATTTTAAAAAAAAAAAAAAAAAACCTAACCTAACCTAACCTAACCTAACCTAACCCGGAGTACAGGCGGAGGCAGTCCAACTGCCAAACTGCAGGCTGGAAGCAGTTCTGCTCGATGCAAGAAAGGGAGTCTATGTGGGACGGTATCTTTCGGGTGCTGAGAAGGGCGACAGGTCGTCACGAGGACCAGCTACTCGTGGAGGGTGGAGTTGTGCGGAGCCCGGATCAATCGGTGGCGCTGCTGGCCGGAACATTCTTCGCCGACGATGACGCGTCGGCGGACAATGATGTCCACGCCGTCATCAGGCGTCGTGCGGATCTGGTCAGCACGCGCCTCCCGGGAGAGACCGACGACCCCCCGATCACCAGGGGGGAGTTGATCCGGACTCTGCGCAGCTTCAACCCGAAAAAGGCACCGGGTCCGGATGGTTTCACGAGCGATATCTGCTACCGAGTGATTAACCAGGATCCCCAGCTATTCCTGGCCATCCTGAACCGGTGTCTTGACCTGGCGTGTTTCCCAGCGCCGTGGAAGGAGGCATCTGTCGTGGTGCTCAGGAAACCGGCGCGTCCAGACTATGCCCGCGCAAAGTCGTATCGCCCCATTGGACTACTTTCCATCATGGGCAAGATACTTGAGAAAGTTCTCTGCCGGCGAATTCGCTGGTATTTCTTGCCCAGGTCCAATGCGAGGCAGTACGGCTTCGTACCGCAGCGGAGCACGGAGGACGCGCTGTATGACCTGATGCAGCGCGTCAGAGGCATCCTTCACAAGAAGGAAACCGCCCTGATAGTCTCTCTTGACATCGAGGGGGCGTTTGACAATGCATGGTGGCCTGCTATAAAGTGTAGAATGATTGATAAGAGAATACCCGTTAATCTCAGACGTCTTGTCGAGGATTATTTCAGGGACCGGAGCGTAGTCGTGCGCTACGCGGGGAGTACGATGCGGAAGCCCCAGTCCAAAGGCTGCGTCCAGGGCTCCATCGGTGGGCCTCTCTTCTGAAACATGCTGCTGGACCCTCTGCTGGACAACCTGGATACGCTGGGCGCGTACGTGCAGGCGTTCGCGGATGATATCGTGTTGGTGTTCTCTGGGCACACGGCGCTCGGGATCCAGCGGGATGCCAATGCCGCTCTAGCCCGTGTGCACGGGTGGGGTGTCGTAAATAAGCTTCGCTTCTCCGCCGAAAAAACCCAGGCGATGGTTGTTACGCGTAAGCTTAGGTATGACACTCCGGTCGTGCAGATGGGTGGCGTTGACATCTCGATGGTGACCGAGCTCAAGATCCTCGGAGTCATCGTCGACAGTAAGTTGACCTTCAACAAGCATATCTCATATGCTTGTTGCAAGGCAACAAACCTTTATAGGAAGCTGTCGGCGATGGCTCGGGTGGATTGGGGCTTGTGTCCGGAGATCATCAGGACGATATACACCGCGGTGGTCGAGCCCACCATCCTGTACGGCGCGAGCTCCTGGGCGAAGGCCGCCGAAAAGATCTCTGTGCAAAGAACCTTTGCTACCGTCCAGAGGGGCTTTGCACAGAAGATCGCCAAGTGCCACCGTACGGTCTCGCTCAATGCAGCACTCACGCTGTCGGGTCTCCTCCCGCTCGATCTTCGGGTGTTGGAGGTCGCCCGGCTGTATGAGTGCAAACGGGGACGTCCGATTGATGAGCTGGAATCCCGCGAACTGGAGGAGCGTAGGGCCTTTACGGAGGCCCCTCACCCCGCCAGTGAGCCAGATGTCGAATACCATTGTCTGGAGAATATGCTCCCCGAAACTGTGGCTCAGCTACAGTTGCCCGCTCATCTGATTTACACAGACGGTAGTAAATCGGATGAGGGGGTCGGGGCAGCATATTCATACTGGCGGGATGGGTCCGGGATTCGGACCAAGCGAATGAGGTTGGAGTCGATGTGCACCGTCTTTCAGGCGGAGCTGCTCGCGATAGCCAGGGCTACGGACCTGGTTGTCTCGAGAGGCTTCGACTGCGCGGCGGTGCTCAGCGACTCTCGGTCCTCGCTCGACTTGATCCGAAACCCGGAAACGCACCATCCCCTTGCTACCCATATTCGTGAGAATATAAGGGAGCAAGAGGGGAGAGGTAAAATCCTCCGGTTCTTTTGGGTGAAAGCTCATGTCGGGATCCCCGGCAATGAGCGCGCCGACGAGTTGGCAAGGCAGGCGGCGGCTCAATCCAGGGTCGCCCCAGCGTATGACAGGTGTCCAGTCTCATACGTCAAGCGACGTTTGAGAGAGGGCACAGTAGCTGTCTGGAATGGGAGGTACACCGGCGGGGCCACGGCTGGGGTCACGCGAATGTTCTTCCCCGACGTGGCGTGCGCGCGCAAGGTCCTGAGGTGCCTCGACAGGACGTCTGTCTGGGCGCAGATCCTGACGGGTCACGGCGGCTTCGCCGCTTACCTGCACCGCTTTAAGTTAAAAGACAGTCCGGCCTGCGTGTGTGACACGGAGGCTGCAGAAACCGTCCAGCACCTGCTGTTTGAGTGCCCGAGGCACGACCGCGACAGATACGGCCTGGAAGTAAGTACTGGTAGGACATTGACGGAAACATCAATCGCTGACCTAATGGCCGATAAACACTCCAGGCCGTATCTGGAGCGGTTCTGCCTCAAGGTCGCAAAAGCGTCCATAGAGCGCAATAGTACAAGGGCGGCACGGCCAAGCTGAGCCGTTTCTTAGAACTAGTTTTAAAGTAGCTGTTAATGTGTAATAAATAAGCGATTAATATTATATAAATGATGTAAAGAAATAATGTAATATACAAATGTAAGATAAGTAAGATGACAAAAATGTAGAAACATTGTTAAAATAGTTTTAAGTTGACGATATATAAAAAAGACTAGGGGAAAAGAGCAACCCCAAAAAATCAAAAGCCAAAGAACAGCTCAAATAAAAGAAAAGAAAGAAAGACTAGTAGAAAAGAAAAAAGTAAAAAATGATTCTTGCTATGCAAGAAGGAAAGAAACGGCTAAATAATAAAAAAAAAAATACAGCTTCAACCTAGCTGCTTTTTTTTTTGTACGAGTGAAAATGCATTTGCAGGAGCGGCGTGTGTGGGACTCGCCCGGCCAGGCCGGGAATACCCACAAAGACACTCAGTTTCCCTCGAGCTGCGTTTGAGAGTGACCGGGCTCGGCCAGATCTAACTCCGGGCCCTCTCAGGGCTTACCGGCCTAATTTAGGCCGGTTTCCGCCTGGGAGGATTGCCAGGATAATCCCCAGACGTGGTGACCGGTGCAATGCGCGTGGGGGCCACACACGCTGGTCACACTCGGGGGCTAAAGGGAGACGGGGGTGCGTCCCCGCCTTCTTCGCCCGCCCGTCTACGCCGGAGGAGCGGCAAGAGCATCCTCTTCCAGCTCCTCTCCGCTGCCTCCCCTTTCTGCAAGGACGGTCTCGCAGAAGGAGGCGGCGGCTTCCATGCACTCTCTCTTTCAACCATGGCTCGCACCATGGTTTAACTGAGAAAGAAGGCTTCCGCCTCCGGGCGCCGCAACGGGATCGCGGCGCTCGGTTCGCCAGGCCGGGCACTCCACCAAGGTGTGCTCGGCCGTGTCGTCGGGAGAGTCGCAGTGATGACACCGCGGTGACTCCTCCCGACGGGCGACACGGTGCAGGTAGTGACCGAAGCACCCGTGTCCGGTCAGTACCTGCACCAAGCGGTAGGTGAGGCTGCCATGCCGGCGCCCAACCCATCCCTCCAACACCGGACGAATCGCTCCAATCGTCCGGTGGCCGGCAGCTGGTGTGCGGAGTGCCTCCCTCCACCGACTCAGGGCCTCCCCCTGAGCCGTTATTCTGACCCGCCTTACCTCCTCGAAGGCGGGTCGTTCCCCCCGTTCCCGGGCCGCGACACGGTGTCGATGCACCTGGGACAGAACCCGTGCATCGACCTCCCACGGCGGCGTGCCCGCGAGCACGCAGGCAGCCCCGTGGCTGACCGTGCGGTACGCCCGCACGGTCCGTGTCGCGATGACCCTCTGCGACTTCCGCAGCAGGGCCACTGTGCGCCGGGATAGGCACTCCGCCCACACCGGGGCTCCGTAGAGTGCCATCGACCGCACCACCCCATGGTACAGCCGACGGCACGCCGAATTCGGCCCCCCCAAATTGGGGAGGAGCCGTCCGAGGGCGGCTGCGACAGAACACAGCCGCGGGGCGAGGAGCCTAAAGTGCTCCTCGAAATCCCAACGGGGATCCAGGATCAGGCCGAGGTACTTAATGTGCACCTCGACGGGAACCTGGACCCCCTCCACCCGGATACGGAGCCCCGGTGGGGTCCTGCGTCGCGGGGCGTGGAAGGCCATGGCCCTCGTCTTCGCGACGGCCACTTCCAGCCCCAGGAGGCGGATGCGTCGGACGACCAGAGAGGTGCCGACCGACGCGAGGTGGACCGCCTCCTCCCACTCACGCGCCCTCACCGCGACCAGAGTGTCATCCGCAAAGCAGACGACATCCATCCGCGGCAAGAGCGCGCCACGCAGAACCCAATTGTACCCCAGGTTCCAGAGCAGGGGACCAAGCACTGATCCCTGGGGCACACCTACCTTCATGGTCCACGACTGGACGCGACCCTCTGCGTCCTCGTATAGGATTTTCCTCTCACAGAGGTAGTCCGACACGAGGGCGCAGAGGTAGAGGGGCACTTCGTGGAACTTCAGTGCCGCCTCTATGCATTCGTGGGGGAGGGTGTTGAACGCGTTCGCGATGTCTAACGACACCGCGACGACACCCTCACCCCTTGCTGTGGCTGCCTCAGTCCACCTCTTGAGGCGAGCCACCGCGTCCATCGTGGACCGGCCGGTCCGAAAGCCGTACTGGCAGTCCGCCAGCTGCGGTCCCCTGCTTTCCAGGTGCTCCTGGATGCGAGCGGCGAGAATCCTCTCGAAGCATTTGCTGCTCTCATCCAGGAGCACGACCGGCCTATAGCCCGACGGTGAGTCGGGGGGACGTCCGTCCTTGCGAAGGAGGCACAGCCTGCCCACCTTCCATCTCCTGGGGAAGCGGCCCGTCGCGATGCATGTATTCATGACCGCTCGGAGCCGATCCCCCAGGTGCTCCATGGCTAGTGCCAACACCTTCGCAGGGACGCCGTCCGGGCCCGGAGCCTTGTTTTTGGCTCGGAGCCGCTCCCTGACGGAGTCCAACTCACCGTCGGTTACGGGAGGCCCATCAGTCCACACCTCCAGAGTGGATGAGCTGGAGGCGGGCATCCTGGGGGGCGTGAAGGGCCCCGGGTTCGGAAACAGAGTTTCCAGGACCCTTCCCAATAAGGCTGGCTCCATACAGGAGGTGGAGGGTGCCGCTCCCTGCAGCTTCCCCCTCACCACCCTGTACGGCCTCCCCCAGGGGTCGCTGTCGAGGAGCGCCAGAAACTCCTCAGCGGCAGCGACCTTAGCCCTGCATATGGCGGTACGCAGGGCTCGATGGGCCTCTCTGTACGCCCGGCGAAGACCGTCCTCTTCGCCGGGCCCCTTTACGGCGCGCCTCCTGCACCTCAGGTAGGCGCGCCGTGCAGCCATACTGGCGGCACGCAGGTGAGCGAGTTCCTGCGTCCACCAGTATGTCTGCTTCCTACGGCGGTAACCCCGGGCCCTCGGCATGGCGGCGCTGCAGACCACTTCGAGGTCCTCAGCGAGGAGGTCCGCCATGCCGTCCGCGTCTCCCGTGAGGTGGGCCGGCGGTTCGGCCCACGCTCTGAACACCGCCGCCTCCTCGGCGACGTCTCTGCGGGGGTGCGCAAGCGCCCACCTCGGGAACGAGGAGGCGCCTGCCGCGGGGCCCAGGTGGAGCGGGGCTGCAGGACCCGCCGTGGAGATCTCGAACCGGACGTACCTGTGATCCGAGATCTCCACCGCCGTCTCTACCCGCCAGTTCCTGATCCGGTTGGCCAGGGTCGAGGTGGCCAGGGTGACATCCACTATCGACTCACCCTGCCACCTCACGCACGTTGGGGTATTGCCCCGGTTGAGGACCTGGAGACCCAAGCAGTGGGCCCATTCCGCCAGGTCCTCACCGAAAACGTTGGTGACGGGAGACCCCCAAGCACTATGCTTGGCATTGAAGTCTCCCGCCACCAACACGGGGCGTGGAGCCGCCCTCTGGACCGCCACTTCGACGGCGGCCAAGAGGCGCCCAAACTCGGCCCGGCTGCGATTGGGGGAGAAGTACGTGGAAATAACCACTAATCCCCCCCATTGCGCCGCCACGAACCCCGGCCCCCTCTCCCTAAGAACGAGAGGGGGGCCAGTGCTCGCGGCGGGTCTTGCGATCGCAGCCAGGCCATCCGATGACCCTAGCCAACCGGTAGACGCCGGGATGGAATGTGGCTCTGCCACCACCGCCAGATCCGCCCCCCACTCCGCCATGTCTTGGCACAACAGGTCCTGCGACCTGGCGGAGTGGTTGGCGTTGACTTGTAGTATGACACCGATGGACCTACTGGGCATTCGCAGTGTCCATCGGTGTCCCCCCCGTTGCGGTGGCCGCAGAGCCTCCTGTTGCGGTGGCCGCAGGGCCTGCCGCTGGCGGTCCCACTGCGGAGCGGCCCCGAACCGGTGGGGCATTGCAGGCGGAGCCGGCCATTCTGTGGCCGCTGGGTAGGCCCCTGTCTGTGCATACCGCACACTTCACAGGGGCCTGGCAGCCCCTGGCCATATGGCCCGCCTGACCGCACCGGAAGCAGAGGCCGCTCCTGTCCGCTTTGGACGGGCAGAGCGCCGCAGTGTGCCCCTTTTCCAGGCACCTGCGACAGCGCATGGGGCGCTGCTCCAGCAGGTGGATGGAGGCGACGCTCCAGCCCGCCTCGATTTTGCCCCGTTCAGCAAGCCCTTTTGCGGTCTCTATGGGGCACGCCACACGGACGGAGCCCGTTCCCCTCGCCCCAATGGCAATGGAGCCAACCCGGATTTGGTCCGGATGGCATTCGGTCGCCGCGGCCAAGATCCCCTTCAGCTCCTCAGCCGTCAGCGACTCGTCGAGCCCTGCCATCCGGATCTCCGCCATCTTTGTGGGCCGGGACACGTCAGCCACCTCCCCAATCACCTCTGCCATTTTTTTGGCAAATGCGTCGGCCTGGGAGGGGGAGGTCTCCTTCGGGAGCTCTAGGAGGCGAGCTCCCGTCATGGTGCTCCTTATTTTTCCCGGCCTCACCCCGAGCTCCGTCATGTTTATGGCCGCCTTGGCCCTTTTGAGGGCATCCACGTACGTGGTGCCCCCACATATCGCCTCCGGCTTGAGGGCCACGAGGACGGCAGGCCTTTTCGGCACCTTAGGGACCTTCTTGGGGACCTTCTTGGGGGCCGCCGGTTTGGGCCCCTTAGGTTTCGGGCCCGGAGTGGGAGCACGGGCGGCGGCGGCCTTCGTCTTCTTCTTACGGACCACCGTGGCCCACGACTCCCTCTCCAGGACCAGAGGCTGCACCTCTTTGGAGCCTCCGGCGACCTGCTCCAGGGCGCGTTTCGGCTCAGGGGCAGGTGCCTCTGCCCCTCCGCGCCCGCTCGGTCCCTTCGGCTTCTTCGCCGGAGCCGGCCTTGCCTTCTTGGGCAGGTTAGCCGGCGGCATGAGTGTCGCCGGCTCTGCCTCTTGCCTCTCCCTCACCGGGGGCCGGCCTGATCGCCTGTCGGCCGCCAGGGAGGGGCGATGGGACTTTGCCGGCAGCAGGCGGCCGTCCTTTTCAAGGCCCTCCAGCTGCGCGATGATGAACCCCCCAAAATGGTCCATCAGCGTGCGCTGGAGGGTCTCCATGCCCCGGGCAAAATCGTCCCGGGTTATCCCAGTGCCCCCGGAGGGGGGGAGCCGCGGGGCCGACGCCGGGACTGGCTCCTGGGGCCGCTTCTTTGGCGAACGAGGGCCCTCTCTTTCCGAGAAGGCCCTGCGCAGACCGGCCACCTCCTTCTGTAGGGCCGACAGCTGCCCCTGCAGGCGCTTGTTGTCGGCCCTCAGCTTCCTTACTTCCTCGTCTTCTTTCCGGGAGGTCAGGGTCCTAACGGCTTCGAGCATTTTGCTCGTTGCATCCCTGATCTCCCGGATGCACGTTCCCTTCAGGTTCTTAGATTTTCTAAGAGCCCCCTCAATGACTGCCGCCCCTTCCTCAGCCTTCGTCCGAAGGTCGCTGGGTGCAGCCATTGAGGGGCTGCTCCTTCCTTCTCGTCCCGCGGAATGGGCTTCACCCTCGGAATCTGTCAGAGTGGACTCCGTGTCCGATGGCCCATCCTTTAAAAATCTCCTGGCCTGGGAGAGCCCCACCGAATGGTGGGACCCGCCTCTGCCAGCACCCTTCCTTAGGATCTTGGGGGCTGGTCTGTCCGGGCTTCCGGATCCAGCTCCCTCACCTTCTGACGCGCTGCCTGACCAGTGCCTCCGTGAGGCCTTCTTACTTCCCCCCTCGGAACCACCATGGGCAGACGGCGTGTCTCGTCCCCCCTCGCTTGATGTCAGCGATACCACCGACATTCGTCCAGTGGCACCGGTGGCATCAATCTCCGCCATCCTCCTAACCGTTTCATTCCCTTCCAAATTGCTATCGAAGTCCGAAGTAGATCGCCTAAGGTCGTCTTTTTTGTTTTTATCAGTCCGTTTTGTTGTTGTTGTTTTTTTGTTTAAATCTTCCATATTTGTACCCACGAGAATTAGCGTATTAAAAGTCAACACAAGAGCAGAGCGTCGTACTCCAGGTAAGCCTACATACTGTAGAGGGCGGCAGGTATCTACAGTGGGGAGCTCTAACGACTGGACTTCCTCCAGCCATTCATCCTCTCGCCGAGCCCCACCCAAAACTTAGGATTAGATTGCAATGTTCGACGGATTACTAGTCCGTCAGGTCTGCAATAACCTAGAGACGGGATATGCCGCCCGTGGTTCGGCCGTTTTATAGAGGTGAACCTAACCTAACCTAACCTAACCAGTCTGGCTTGAGCCGCCGCCCCGAACGCCACGTTTAACCCGCGCTCCGTAGTTTTAACTACTTAAAAATTAACAAAAGTGGTAAAAGTTTTTAGAACATAGGCGTGTTGCACATCAAAAGACGCGTCTCGATGTGACTAATACAACAGTGAAAACCGCGCCGCGAAAAGTGGAAAATTGGTGGAAATTTGGGTGAAAAACCCCAAAAAATTACATAAAAGTGCGGTTATCTTACAAACTAAATCGGTGACGTGCAAGTTTTTTGGTGCCATCAGGACCGCCGTGCCGAGCTCCACAGGGTGGAACCAACCCCTGATTTTTCGCGCCCCCGCGCGTGGAAATACAGCGTTTTTCCGGGCCACGGGGTACACGTGGTCCCCCTTTTTTGGGAGCAAAACTACCCCGGCTACATCAGGGAGGAGCGGACCGCTCCCAGGACTCCGTCAGTGAAAGAATTTTAAAAATTGGACAACCCCTGTGAGTACTACAGCAAATTAAAACTTTTTACAAACCAAAGTGCGGCTGTCAAAACGCCAGACCTATTTTTGATTTAAGATTACTAAAAATCTAAAGCGACAACCCCCGCTTTTATCAAAGGGAGGCAACATTGTGAAGAAACTGGTGGTGTAAAGAAAAAATTTTTCGGACCTCGAAAACTGCAGGAAAAAATTAATTACCAAAGTTGGAATTCTTACACAACGGCAAAACCAACTTGGTTTTGCCAGATTTTAAATTAGTTATTAGTCCTAGTAGTAATTAGTATTATAGTTTGTCTATAATTGAGTTGTATAGATAAGTCCTCCAGCCACCCCCAGCAAAAAATTAAATTAAAAAAGCTTATTAAATAAAAAAGTTACAGCATTTTTTCCGGAACGTTAAATTTTTCCTAAATTCCCACATTTTGATTCATAAAAAACCGGTCGTAACTCCAGAACGGGAGGTCCTAGGGGATGGAAAATTGACGGGGGGGTAGTTTTGAACAGCAAGCTACCAAACAAAATTTGTCCCACCCCTCTGTGACCCCGTATAAAAAAGCTGGTTTTAAAGTTACGAAACTTTTTCCATTTGTTCCGTACTTTGCCCTGGCCACGTGACGCAGCGCCAAACATTTAAACACTTAACATAAACACATAATTAAATTTAAAACACACATTTACACAATACACATTAATTTAAGCTTACATTTATTTATTAAATTTTTAGGACACTGACCCATTTATTTATTTATCATTTACATTTATTTACATTTACACTTTACATTTATCATCATACATTGAATTTTATGTTGATTGACAACCGTACAGGCGGTCAACCAACATAAAATTTGGTACCCCCCACCCCACATTCCTTCCAGTATCCCTTACTGAACCCTATTCCTGTATAAAATCCCGGATATCTCGGAAACGGCTGGGAATTTCAAAATTTTGACAAAATTTTCCCCCCCCCTACTACCCCCCTCCCAGCCGGAACCTACATTCAGATAGGACCCCTAAATCCCCATTTTGACCCCAAAGACCTTGACCCCATCCAGCACAGTTCTCCTGATTATCTCGGGAACCGGAGGTCGTAGGCTACCCGTGTTTGGGCTCTCTGGAACCGGGAGGAGGAGCCCGACCTTCTGGCCCCGAGGAAATCTCTCCCCACCCATCTTCCCCCGCACCCGACCACCCCTCCTCCACACCTCCACACGGACCCCCTCCCCTCCTCCCCCGCATCTCTATACGGACTCCCCCGTGCCCCTCAGGCTACATCAACCCGCCCCCCCGTGCCCACTTCCCCCCCGCGGACTATCTCGGGAACCAGAGGTCGTGGACTACCCGAGTTTGGGTTCCCCTGAATCAGGAGGAAGAGCCCGACCTTTTGGCCCCGGGGGAATCCTCCTCCTCCCTCTTCCTGTCGCCCCCTCCCCCCCCCCCCACCCCCGTCCTGCCCTTTCCTTTCTCTTGACTCACCTGGCGCTGCGTATTAAATATTAAATAGTTGACGGGCAAGCTGTAACTTGTTAGGTTAGTTAGGAAACATTATTATTAATTATATTAAATTATTATATTAAAATTTTTTTGAGAATTTAGATTGTATAAGGTTAGGTTAGTTATTAATATCGTTGCTTTGTTGATCGTCCCTCTATTGGGGACGAAGCTTTTAATTTAGTTTTAACAAAGTCCTTTTGACCGCCACCCCTATTGGTGGCGTAGTTTTAATTCATTATTATTTATTATTTTATTATATTAGAATTTTATTGTAATTGACTGTCCCCCTATTGGGACCTACAATTTTAACCGTATTATTTTATATTTTACTGCATTTTAATTATTGACTGTCCTCTTATTGGGACCTACAAATTTAATTGTAATTATTATTGTATTTAATCCGTGTGTTGTGACCGTCCCCTATTGGGAAAATTTTAATTTAATTTAATTATATTAAGTGTCTATTGACCACCACCCTTTTTGGTGGTAAATTTCGTTTTATTATTCTAATTGCACAATCTGACTGTCCCCTATTGGGACAATTTTAACGTTTTATTCTTATTTTATTAATTGTATTATAATTGTAACTTTATATTTGTAATTATTGAAATCATTTATTTTAATATTGATTTTAATCCAATTTGATTACTGACGCTGGTTGTGCCGCCCTTGTAAGGATGTCTCAGTTGACCGGTAAAAACGTGAAAAACATTACCGTCACACACACGGAGCCAAAAGTGGAGAAGGTTGAGAAAGAAGGTAGGTCGCGCGGAGCCGCGGTGACTCTGTCACAGCCGTTGCCCAGCGCCTGCCCAGCCGAAAGTCATACAGCCCGGGCCAACAGGTTGTACCAGGCCGCAAAGGCCCAGCTGGAGCTCTCGGGAAACCTGAAGACGTCCATCAAGGAGGGCGTCCTCAGCAGTCTGTCAGGACTGCGTGGGGCCGTCCTCCAGGTGGACGAGACTCTTCGCTCCCTGGAGCTCCAGCTGGAGAGGCTGCGGGCCGAAAAGGAGTTAGAGCTGCGAGAGAAGCTCGCAGCAAAGGACAAAGTTATAGAAAGGTTGGCCCGGAGCATTGGCGACTTAGATATCGGGGCTAAGATGGGGGAACTCATCACCAATACCGAGTCCATCAAAAAAATGATTAACACAGACGTGATGGACCGGTTTGATGAGTATCCCCCGGGCAGGGCGCTGTGTGGCAACGTTAAGAAATTGGAGGGCTTAGTGCAAGAAATGAAGGATGTAAGGTTGAGTATCGAGACAACAGGAAAGAAAGTAGATGGGATGGCTGAGAAGATGGAATGTGCGGGAAGAATGACTGAAGAGGTAAGAGTGAGTATTGAGAGGACTGGAAAGAAAGTAGATGGGGTAGCTGAGAAGATGGAGTGTGCGGGAAGAATGACGGAAGAGGTAAGAAAGAGAATGGAAGAGACCGGAACGAAAGTGGAGACGATCGGGGCGAGGGTCGGGGAGGTCGGGGAGAGGGTTAAAGAATACGGGGAAACCGTCAGGGAGGCCGGGAAGGCCGTGGAGACCCTCAAGGTCCCGGCGGCAACGTACGCCGAGACGTTGAGGGTCCCAAAGGCAAAGAATCGCCCTCTCCCCTGCAGACCGAACCACGCTCTAATCGTCTCGTCAAAGGAAGCGAAAGACACGAGTGAAAGAGTAGTGGGGAAAATAAGGGAAGCCCTCGACGCCCGAAAAACGGGAATACAGGTCGACAGAGTAAGGAAAGTAAGGGACGGCAAGGTAGTTATCTGCTGTGGGAACAGGCCGGAGCTGGAGAAGGCCAAAAGCCGACTCAATGCTCGGGACGGCCTCGACACAGCGCCCGCGGCAAACCGCGACCCGCGAGTAATTATACGTAACTTGCTCAGTTACAACTCCGAGGCTGACATTATTGAGTCTCTCAAGTGTCAGAACCGGAAATTGTGGCAGGGCATGGACGATAGTCACTTTCGGGTCAAGGAGGTTTATAGGAGGAGGGCGCGAACCCCCCTTCAGGCCCATGTAGTCTTGCAGGTCTCCCCTCAGGTTTGGCGTAAGCTAACTGAGGCGGAGACCCTTTATATTGACATACAGGGCCTGACTGCCGAGGACCAGTCGCCGTTGGTGCAGTGTTCCTGCTGTTTGGGGTACGGCCACGGCCGCAGAACATGTAAGCAGAAGGCGGACCTTTGCGCCCATTGTGGGGGGGAACACGACCGTGCGAAGTGCCCCTCCCGCATGGACGGGAAGGCCCCAGTCTGTGTGAACTGCGACCGGGCCGGACAACAAGCGACGGGACACAATGCCTTCGACGGCGGCTGTCCGATAAGGCAGAAATGGGAAGGTATCGCGCGCTCCTCCATAAATTATTGCTAAGGGCCCCGCAGTGGATAATGAGTGTGAGAGGCACTTTATCGTGTATCAGGCCAACCTTCAGCGCGGCCGCCTGGCGACTCAGGAGTTGGTAATGTCCGCTCATGGGGGTGGTGTCGGTGTCGCCCTGGTCCAGGAGCCTTACGTTGGCGCGGAGGGGCGGGTCGGTAGCTTCCGTGGCGTTAGGGTGATACAGAGGGAGTCTGCTAGGACCAAACCCGTCAAAGCGGCAGTCATGGTGTTCCGGGATGATCTGGAGGTTCTTGTGAACCCCCTAATCATCACCGAGAATATTGTGGCTGTCGTTTTAAAGGCGGGCGATTGGACCGTGGCGGCTGTCTCTGTGTACCTTGAGGGCACGGAGGATATCGAACCGTACCTGTCGCAGATTCGTGACTTTCTGGGTCGGGTCGGCACCGCCAGGATCCTCGTGGGCGGGGATTGGAATGCGTGGAGTCCGTGGTGGGGAAGCGTCGAGGAAGACACTCGGGGGGAGTCCTGAGGGGGTTCTTTGATGATATGGAGCTGCACGTATTGAACGAAGGAGTCGTCCCCACCTTCGATACGGTCCGTGGGGGCAGGCGGTACACGAGTCATGTCGATGTTACCGTTTGCACTCACGGACTGTTGAGAAGCGTCCTTGAGTGGAAAGTGGACGACTCCGTGACAAGTTCTGATCATCGGGCGATACGTGTGGTTCTGGGTCTCAGAGTGCCTCCCGGGGGTAACACCCGGTGGACGAGTCGGCGCTACAACACCCGGAAGGCTGATTGGGGTCGTTTCACTGAGGAAATGCAAAGTGAAATATCCGCCCGGGGGCTCACCCTGGAGCGAGTCGCTAACGCCCGCGACAAGGGCGATCTTGAAGGGGTGGTCACGGACTTTATTGAGTCCGTGACCGAAGCGTGTGGGAGGGCTATCCCCCCACACAGACCGCCCCGACCAAAGAGCGGCTTTCCTTGGTGGAACGACGAGCTTGAAAGGCTGCGGCGCGACGTGAACACAAAGCGGCGTAGGATCCGCTGTGCCGCGCCGCGTCGCAGACAGTATGTAGTTGACGACTACCTGAGTGCCAAGGCGGAGTACGAGCGGAGGGCAGTCAACGCCCAAACTGCGAGCTGGAAGCAGTTCTGCTCGATGCAAGAAAGGGAGTCTATGTGGGACGGTATCTATCGGGTGCTGAGAAGGGCGACAGGTCGTCACGAGGACCAGCTACTCGTGGAGGGTGGAGTTGTGCAGAGCCCGGATCAATCGGTGGCGCTGCTGGCCGGAACATTCTTCGCCGACGATGACGCGTCGGCGGACAATGATGTCCACGCCGTCATCAGGCGTCGTGCGGATCTGGTCAGCACGCGCCTCCCGGGAGAGACCGACGACCCCCCGATCACCAGGGGGGAGCTGATCCGGACTCTGCGCAGCTTCAACCCGAAAAAGGCACCGGGTCCGGATGGTTTCACGAGCGATATATGCTACCGAGTGATTAACCAGGATCCCCAGCTATTCCTGGCCATCCTGAACCGGTGTCTTGACCTGGCGTGCTTCCCGGCACCGTGGAAGGTAGCATCTGTCGTGGTGCTCAGGAAGCCGGCGCGTCCAGACTATGCCCGCGCAAAGTCGTATCGCCCCATTGGACTACTTTCCATCATGGGCAAGATTTTGGAGAAGATCCTGTGCCGACGAATCCGTTGGCACTTCTTGCCCAAGTCCAATGCGCGGCAGTACGGCTTCGTACCGCAGCGGAGCACGGAGGACGCGCTGTACGACCTGATGCAGCACGTCAGAGGCATCATCCACAAGAAAGAGACCGCCCTGATAGTCTCTCTGGACATCGAGGGGGCGTTCGACAACGCATGGTGGCCTGCCATAAAGTGCAGAATGATAGAGAAAGGTATTCCCGTAAATCTGAGACGTCTTGTCGAGGATTACTTCAGGGACCGGAGCGTAGTCGTGCGCTACGCGGGGAGGACGATGCAGAAGCCCCAGTCCAAAGGCTGCGTCCAGGGCTCCATCGGTGGGCCTCTCTTCTGGAACATGCTGCTGGACCCTCTGCTGGACAACCTGGATACGCTGGGCGCGTACGTGCAGGCGTTCGCGGATGATATCGTGCTTGGTGTTCTCTGGGCACACGGCGCTCGGGATCCAGCGGGATGCCAATGCCGCTTTAGCCTGTGTGCACGAGTGGGGTGTCGTAAATAAGCTTCGCTTTTCCGCCGAAAAAACTCAGGCGATGGTAGTGACGCGAAAGCTTAGATACGACACTCCGGTCGTGCAGATGGGTGGCGTTGACATCTCGATGGTGACCGAGCTCAAGATCCTCGGAGTCATCGTCGACAGCAAGTTGACCTTCAACAAGCATATTTCATATGCTTGTTGTAAGGCAACTAACCTGTATAGGAAGCTGTCGGCGATGGCTCGGGTGGATTGGGGCTTGTGTCCGGAGATCATCAGGACGATATACACCGCGGTGGTCGAACCCACCATCCTGTACGGCGCGAGCTCCTGGGCGAAGGCCGCCGAGAAGATCTCTGTGCAAAGAACCTTTGCTACCGTCCAGAGGGGCTTTGCACAGAAGATCGCCAAGTGCCACCGTACGGTCTCGCTCAATGCAGCACTCACGCTGTCGGGTCTCCTCCCGCTCGATCTTCGAGTGTTGGAGGTCGCCCGGCTGTTTGAGTGCAAACGGGGACGTCCGATAGATGAGCTGGAATCCCGCGAACTGGAGGAGCGTAGGGCCTTTACGGAGGCCCCTCACCCCGCCAGTGAGCCAGATGTCGACTATCAGTGTCTGGAGAATATGCTCCCCGAAACTGTGGCTCAGCTACAGTTGCCCGCTCATCTGATTTACACTGACGGTAGTAAATCGGATGAGGGGGTCGGGGCAGCATATTCATACTGGCGGGATGGGTCCGAGATTCGGACCAAGCGAATGAGGTTGGAGTCGATGTGCACCGTCTTTCAGGCGGAGCTGCTCGCGATAGCCAGGGCTACGGACCTGGTTGTCTCGAGAGGCTTCGACTGCGCGGCGGTGCTCAGCGACTCCCGGTCCTCGCTCGACTTGATCCGAAACCCGGAAACGCACCATCCCCTTGCTACCCATATTCGTGAGAATATCAGGGAGCAAGAGGGGAGAGGTAAAATCCTCCGGTTCTTTTGGGTGAAAGCTCATGTCGGGATCCCCGGCAATGAGCGAGCCGACGAGTTGGCAAGGCAGGCGGCGGCTCAGTCCAGGGTCGCCCCAGCGTATGACAGGTGTCCAGTCTCATACGTCAAGCGACGTTTGAGAGAGGGCACAGTAGCTGTCTGGAATGGGAGGTACACCGGCGGGGCCACGGCTGGGGTCACGCGGATGTTCTTCCCCGATGTGGTTCACGCGCGCAAGGTCCTGAAGAGCCTCGACAGGACGTCTATTTGGGCGCAAATTTTGACGGGTCACGGCGGCTTCGCCGCGTACCTACACAGATTTAAGCTGAAGGACAGCCCGGCCTGTGTGTGTGACACACCGGCGACTGAGACAGTCCAGCACCTTTTGTTCGAGTGTCCGAGGCACAACCGCGACAGATACGACCTGGAAGTAAGTACTGGTACTATTTTGACTGAAACAACTATCTCTGACCTAATGGCAGACAAGCACTCCAGGCCGTGTCTGGAGCGGTTCTGCCTCAAAGTTGCAAAACAAGCTATAGAAAGGAACAGGACAAGGGCGGCACAGCCAAGCGCAGTGCCGTCGGCAAGAATTTCTTAAGTAAGGCAAATTGTATATAGATATAAGATAGATTAAGTAATTAGAATAAGCCTAGAATAAGACATTGTAAATGACAAAAGATAAAAAGAAAATGATAAGAAAAATAAAAAAAGACGTGGGAAAAGAAAGACCCAAAAAATGACAAGGCAATAGCCGCAAAAAAGTTAGCGGTAAAATAAAAGAAAAGGAAAAAAGATAAGGCAAAAAAGAATTCTTGCCACGCAAGAAGCGTAAGACGGCAATTATAAATTAAAAAAAAAAAAAAAAACCTAACCTAACCTAACCTAACCTAACCTAACCTTTTTTTTTTACGAGTGAAAATGTATTTACGCACCGTTCCGTCGCTAGCTAGGCGAACGGCGTGTGTGGGACTCGCCCGGCCGGCGCCGGGAATACCCACTAAAGACACTCTGACAGACAGAGATCTGACTCCAGGCCACTCTCAGGGCTTACCGGCCTAAATAGGCCGGTTTCCGCGCCTAAGGAGGATTACCCGGGAACGGATAATCCCCAGACGTGGTGACCGGTGCAATGCGCGTGGGGAGCTACCCACACACGCTGGTCACACTCGGGGGCTAAAGGGGACGGGGGTACGTCCCCCGCCTTCTTCGCCCCGCCCGTCTACGCCGGAGAGGAGCGGCAAGAGCATCCTCTTCCCGCTCCCTCTCCGCTGCCTCCTTCTGCAAGAGGACGGTCTCGCAGAAGGAGGCGGCAGCCTCCCATGCACTCTCACTTTCAACCATGGCTCGCACCATGGTTGCCAGGGAGAGGCGTCCGCCTCCGAGCGCCGCAACGAGATCGCGGCGCTCGTTTCGCCAGGCCGGGCACTCCACCAAGGTGTGCTCGGCCGTGTCGTCGAGAGAGTCGCAGTGGTGACACCGCGGCGACTCCTCCCGACGGGCGACACGGTGCAGGTAGTGACCGAAGCACCCATGTCCGGTCAGTACCTGCACCATGTGCACCTACCTGCACCGTGAGGCTGCCATGCCGGCGCCCAACCCATCCCTCCAACACCGGACGAATCGCTCCAATCGTCCGGTGGCCGGCAGCTGGTGTGCGGAGTGCCTCGCTCCAGCGACTCAGGGCCTCTCCCTGAGCCGCTATTCGGACCCGCCTTATCTCGTCTAAGGCGGGTCGCTCCCCCCGTTCCCGGGCCGCGACACGGTGTCGATGCACCTGTGAGAGCACCAGGGCATCAATCTCCCACGGGGGCGTGCCCGCGAGCACGCAGGCAGCCCCGTGGCTCACCGTACGGTACGCCCGCACGGTCCGTGTCGCGATGACCCTCTGCGGCTTACGCAGTAGGGCCATCGTGCGCCGGGAGAGGCACTCCGCCCACACCGGGGCTCCGTAGAGTGCCATCGACCGCACCACCCCCTGGTACAGTCGACGGCACGCCGAGTCGGGCCCCCCCAGATTGGGGAGGGGCCGTCCGAGGGCGGCTGCGGCGGAGCACAGCCGCGGAGCGAGAAGCCGAAAGTGCTCCTCGAAACTCCAACGGGGATCCAAGATCAGGCCGAGGTACTTGAGGTGCCCCTCGACGGGAACCTGAACCCCCTCCACTCGGACACGGAGCCCCGGTGGGGTTCTGCGTCGCGGGGCGTGGAAAGCCATGGCCCTCGTTTTGTCGATGGCCACTTCCAGCCCCAGGAGGCGGATGCGTCGGACGACTAGAGAGGTGCCGACCGACGCAAGGTGGACCGCCTCCTCCCACTCACGCGCCCTCACCGCGACCAGAGTGTCATCCGCAAAGCAGACGACGTCCATCCGCGGCAAGAGCGCGCCACGCAGAACCCAATTGTACCCCAGGTTCCAGAGCAGGGGACCAAGCACTGATCCCTGGGGTACACCTGCCGCCATGGTCCACGACTGGACACGACCCTCTGCGTCCTCATACAGGACCACCCTCTCACGGAGATAGTCCGAGATGAGGGCGCAGAGGTAGAGGGGCACTTCATGGAATTTTAGCGCCTCCTCTATGCATTCGTTGGGGAGGGTGTTGAACGCGTTCGCGATGTCTAACGACACCGCGACTACACCCTCACCCCTTGCTGTGGCCGCCTCAGTCCACCTCTTGAGGCGAGCCACCGCGTCCATCGTGGACCGGCCGGTCCGAAAGCCGTATTGGCAGTCCGCCAACTGCGGTCCCCTGCTTTCCAGGTGCTCCTGGATGCGAGCGGCGAGGATCTTCTCGAAACACTTTCCGCCCTCATCCAGGAGCACGACCGGCCTGTAGCCCGACGGTGAGTCGGGGGGGCGTCCGTCCTTGCGAAGGAGGCACAGCTTGCCCACCCTCCACCTCCTGGGGAATCGGCCCGTCGCGATGCATGTATTCATCACCGCGCGGAACCGATCCCCCAGGGGCACCATAGCTAGTGCCACCACCTTCGCAGGGACGCCGTCCGGGCCCGGAGCCGTGTTCTTGGCCCGGAGCCGCTCCCTCACGGCGTCCAGCTCACCGTCGGATACGAGTGGCCCATCGGTCCACACCTCCAGAGTGGATGAACTGGAGGCGGGCATCCTGGGGGGCGTGAAGGGTCCCGGGTTCGGAAATAGGGTTTCCAGGACCCTTCTGAGTAGCCCTGGCCCCATGCAAGATGTGGGGGGTGCCGCACCCTGCAGCTTCCCCCTCACCACCTTGTAGGGCCTACCCCAGGGGTCGCTGTCCAGGAGTGCGAGGAACTCCTCTGCGGCAGCGACCTTTGCCCTGCATATGGCGGTACGCAGGGCTCGATGGGCCTCTCTGTACGCCCGGCGAAGACCGTCCTCTTCGCCGGGCCCCCTTACGGCGCGCCGTGCAGCCATACTGGCGGCACGCAGGTGAGCGAGTTCCTGCGTCCACCAGTATGTCTGCTTCCTCCGGCGGAAACCCCGGGCCCTCGGCATGGCGGCGCTGCAGACCACTTCGAGGTCCTCAGCGAGGAGGTCCGCCATGCCGTCCGCGTCTCCAGTGAGGTGGGCCGGTGGTTCGGCCCACGCTCGGAACACCGCCGCCTCCTCGGCGATGTCCCTACGGAGGTGTGCAAGCGCCCACTTCGGGAATGTTGAGGCGCCTGCCGCGGGGCCCAGGTGGAGCGGGGCCGCAGGGCCCGCCGTGGAGATCTCGAACCGGACGTACCTGTGATCCGAGATCTCCACCGCCGTCTCCACCCGCCAGTTCCGCACCCGGTTGGCCAGGGCCGAGGTGGCCAGGGTGACATCCACTATTGATTCACCCTGCCACCTCACGCACGTCGGGGTGTTGCCCCGGTTGAGGACCTGGAGACCCAAGCAGTGGGCCCATTCCACCAGGTCCTCACCGAAAACGTTCGTGACGGGAGACCCCCACGCACCATGCTTAGCGTTGAAGTCTCCCGCCACCAACACGGGGCGTGGAGCCGCCCTCTGGACCGCCACCTCGACTACCGCCAAGAGACGTTCGAATTCGGCCCGGCTGCGATTGGGGGAGAAGTAGGTCGAGATGACTACTAAGCCCCCCCACTGGGCCGCTACGAACCCCGGACCCCTCTCCCTAAGAACGAGAGGGGGGCCAGTGCTCGCGGCGGGCTTTGTGATCGCAGCCAGGCCGTCCGTCGACCCCAGCCAATTGGCCGAGGTCGGTATGTAATGTGGCTCTGCAACAACTGCTAGGTCTGCTCCCCACTCCGCCATGTCCTGACACAATAGGTCCTGTGACGCGGCGGAGTGGTTAACATTAACCTGAAGAATGACACCGATGGGCCTACTGGGCATTAGCGGTGTCCATCGGTGTCCCCTCTGTGGCAGTGGCTGCAGAGCCACCCGCCGGCGGTGCTACTGGCGGTCCCCCCACAGGGCGGCCCCGAACCGGTGGCGCGTTGCAGGAGGAGCCGGCCATTTTGTGGCCGCTGGGTAGGCCCCTGTCCGCGCATAGCGCGCACTTAACAGGGGCCTTGCAGCCCACAGCCAAGTGGCCCTCCTGCCCGCATCTAAAGCACTGCCGGCTCCTGTCCTTAGAGGACGGGCAGAGCGTCACGGTATGCCCCCTCTCCATGCACCTGCGGCAGCGCATAGGGCGCTGATCCAGCAGGTGGATGGAGGCGACGCTCCAGCCCACGACCACCTTGCCGCGCTCCGCCAGCCCTTTCGCGGCCTCTATGGGGCACGACACCCGTATAGAGCCCGTGCCCCGCGCCCCCAGGGCTATGGTGCCCACCCGGAACTGGTCGGGAGGGCACTTGGTTGCCTCGGCCAGGACCGCCTTAACGTCCGCCGGCGTTACAGATTCTTCCAGGCCCGCTAAGCGGATTTCCGTCATTTTTTGGGGCCGGGTAATTACGGCCACCTCCCCGACCACCTCAGCCAGTTTCTTGGCCAAGGTGTCGGCCTCGGAGGGGGAGGTCTCTTTCGGGGGCTCCATCAAAATAGCTCCCGTCATCGACCTCCTGACCTTACCCGGCACTACCCCAAGCGCCGTGAGGCTGATGGCCGCTTTCGCCTTCTTGAGGACGTCCACATACGTGGCGCCCTCCCGAACGGCCTCTGGCTTGAGGGCCACCAGCACAGCGGGCCTCTTTGGTGTCTTAGGTGCCTTCTTTGGGGCCGCAGATTTGGGCCCCTTTGGCTTCTGGCCTGGAGTGGGAGTGGGAGCAGGGGCAGCGGTGGCCTTCTTCTTGCCTTTGCGGACCACCGTGGCCCACGACTCCCTCTCCAGGACCAGAGGCTGCACCTCCCTAGAGCCTCCGGCGACCTGCTCCAGGGCGCGCTTAGTCTCAGGGGCAGAGGCCTCTGCCCCTCCCTTTGGCTTCTTTGCCTGGGATGGCCTCGCCTTCTTGGGCAGGTTAGCCGGCGGCATGAGTGTCGCCGGCTCTGCCTCCTGCCTCTCCCTCACCGGGGGCCGGCTCGACCGCCTGTCGGCCGCCAGGGAGGGGCGATGGGACTTTGCCGGCAGGAGTCGGCCGTCCTTTTCGAGGCCCTCCAGCTGCGCGATGATGAACCCCCCAAAATGGTTCATCAGCGTATGCTGGAGGACCTCCATGCCCCGAGCAAAATCGTCCCGCGTTATGCTCTCGGGCGAGGGCTGCGGGACCGGCTCCGGGACCGGCTCCTGCGGCCGCTTCCTTTTACTGCGAGGGCTTCCCCCTTCAGAGAAAGCCCTGCGCAGTGAGGCCACCTCTTGGCTTAAGGCCGTGAGCTGCCCCTGCAGGCGCTTATTGTCGGCCCGGAGCCGACGTACCTCCTCGCTCTCTTTCCGGGAGGTCAGGGATTTGACCACATCGAGCATGTTTTTCGATGCGTCCCTGATCTCCCGGATGCAGGTTCCTTTGAGGTTCTTTGATTTCCTCAGGACTCGCTCGATGGCCGCCGCCCCCTCCTCAGCCTTCGATTGAAGGTCAAGGGGCGCGGCCATTAGGTGACCTCTTCCCTCATCAGATGCCGCAGTGCGGGGGTCCATATCGGAGTCCGATTGCGTGGACTCCGAATCCAGTGGCATTTCCTTGAGAAACCCTCTGGCCTGGGAGAGTCCTACCGAATGTTTGGACCCACCAGAACCAGTCCTCAAGATCTTTGGTGCCGGTTTATCCGGTCGACCGGACACAGCAACCTCACCATCTGACTCGCTGTCTGCCCAGCGCTTCCGTGCGGAACCACTTTGGGCAGACGGCGAGTCGCGTGCCCCGTCGCTTGACACCACCGACGCCACCGACGATCGTCCGGTGGCGCCGGCGGCATCAAGCTCCAGCACTCTCCTCACCAACCCTCCACCCGTCGGAGCAGGGTCGCATGGCCGCCTCCTAACGGAAGACGGTCCACGCGGCCCTACCTCGACGTCCACTGTCTCTCTCTTCACATCGCATAGGCTGCCAGTAACATTAGCGGCAGCAGGGGCCTGGTCGCCTACCCCTGCGCGCTCTTCGGTAGTACATTTAACATCCGCAGCCCCGGATAGCTGCGGACGCCGGGCGTCAGCCGGATCGCAAGACAAAGTACCATTCATATTCTTAGACATTTTCATATTACGATATGGGTAATACTCACATCGCTTCCCCAAGGCGATGCGGCCGCTCTTTCTGGGAGGCTATTAAACCTCCCGAGGCCAGCGAATGCCTCCTGTGCAGGTTATACCGCCCGCTGTTCGGTATCTAAAGCTAACTTAAAACTAATAATTTTTTTGTATTTTTTCAAATTTTATTACTTTTCTCTTGGGTTTTCGCTTTTTTAATTTTTTTGTGTTTTAATATTTTTTATAAAAACTTAATCCTAAACTTAAAAACTACCCATCACCCGGCACCGTGACCGAAACGACCAGCGCCACAGTGCCTAAGACCGCGGGTTGTAAAGAGACCCACGGCCTTCCCCATCTCGGTCACGCGACGTGACCCTCAGACCGCGGACTGTAAAAGGGCCCGCGGTCTACTCCGCCTTGCTCCCTATTCGTGTGCTCCGCAGCTGCAGAGCGCAGGAGAGGGTGGCATTAAGGCAAGGGTTTTTTAAAGTGGTTTTCCTTCCACGCGACCCGGGCAAATACCCCGACGGTCCCCGGTCCCCTAAGGGATTCCGGTGTGCGAGGGTTTTTATAGTGGTTTTCCTTCCACGCGACCCGGGCAAATACCCCGACAGTCCCCGGTCCCCGAAGGGATTACGGTATACCCCATCATGCATCCCCTTTCGGCACTCTGCTTAACAGAGTGGAAGAGGATGCATGTAAACCCCTATAGGCCAAGTTCCCATCAACGACCATCGAAGATGATCGGTGATTGAAACCTGGCCCTTCCCCGTGTGAAGTATTAGCCGCCAGACCCAAGAGTCCACCAGAACTCGGTGGGCAGTTGGGGCCGGCGTTGCCCAGGGTGCGCCACGTGGAGGCTCTTCGACTAGCACCCCAACCTAACCTAACCTAACCTAACCAGTCTGGCTTGAGCTGCCGCCCCGAACGCCACGTTTAACCCGCGCTCCGTCAGATTAACCCGATTAAAATTGCCAAAAGTGGTAAAAGTTTTTATAATATAGGCGTGTTGCATATCAAAAGACGCGTCTCGGTGCGACAAATGCAACAGTGAAAACCGCGCCGCGAAAAGTGAAAAACTGGTGGAAATTTGGGTGAAAAACCCCAAAATTTGCAAAAAAAGTGGTGTTATTAAGAAAACTAAAGCGGTGACCCTAGTGTTTTTTGGTGTCATCTGGACCGCCGTGGTGAGCCCTACAAGGTGCAAAAAACCCCAGAATTTTCGCGCGCCTGCGCGCGGAAATACAGCGATTTTCCTGGTCACGGGGTACACTTGGTCCCCCTTTTTTGGGGCCAAAGCTACCCCGGCTATATCAGGGAGGAGCGGACCGCTCCCAGGATCCGGTTAGTGCAAAAATTTTAAAAATCGGATGAAAACTGTGAGTACTACATCAAATGCAAGATTATTACAAACCGCAGTGCGGCCCGAAAAGTGCCAGACCCATTTTCGATTGAAATTTATTAAAAATCTTCAGCGACAACCCTGTCTGAAAAATTAATATAAGCAGGGTACATAAGTCAAGTGACCGGTGGTGCAAAAAGAAAAATTTTTGGACAAGCAGTACGGTGGGAAAAAATTAGAGACTGTAAGGAAGATTTTTCCCCGACTGCAAATATAACTTTGTTTTGTCAGTTTTTTAAAATTTTATTTGCTCGCCTATTTAATATTATTTTAGTAATTTTCAATTGTGTCGCGTAGATTGGTACCCCAGCCACCCCCAGCAAAAATTTTGCCTAAAAAGGCTGGCAGATTGCTGAGGTACAACCATTACTGAGTTGCGAATTCACCCCGATTCCCGTGCTCTCGGCGTCGATTTATTAACATCAATATCCCAGAAACGGGGGTCCAAAAAGGACCGGGACAAAAAGGGCAATCATTTTTGGGCGTCTCCCTATCAAATGGAATTTGTCCCACCCTCCTGCGACGTCGGAGAAAAAAACCTCGGGGTGAATTCGCGATCTCTTTAAATTACGCGGTTTTCCCCCACACAGCATCGGCTGTACCGAGCAGCACCAGCGCCGACTAACTCAAAGCATTCTCGACCTTAGTACTAAGGCCTTAAGGCCTTTAATTGCCTAGCAAGGTAAGGGTCGGAGTGTTTCGGGTGACGTGCACATCACTTACAGTACACATCACATTTACACTTCACATTTACACTCCACAATTCACATTTAACACTATTTACATTTATTTACATTTATTTACATTTATCTACATTTATTTATTTACATTTTACAGTTTATTGTAAACTAGGTTTACAATAAACCACAGCAGTCCATTTCCCCCTCTTCCCCTCCGACACTCCATCCCCTGTCCCGACCCATTTCCCCTTCAGCTGCCCACGTGACCCATCCCCGACCCTCTCCCACTTTAATTCCCTATATCTCGGAAACGGCTGGGAATTTCAAAATTTTGACTAAATTTTCCCCCCCCCTACTACCGCCCTCCCAGCCGGTACATAGATTCATATAAGACCCCTAAACCCCCACTTTGACCCCAAAGACCTTTGTCCCCACAAACCGAAATTCCTGATTATCTCGAGAACCGGAGGTCGTAGGCTACCCGTGTTTGGGTTCGTTGGAACCAGGAAGAGGAGCCCGACCTTCTGGCCTCGAGAAATCCCCCCCCCCCGCGCCCCTCAGGCAAACTTATCTTCCCCACTACACATCTCGGCGACCAGTGGTCGTAGACCGGTCGAGTTTGGGCTCTTCGGAATCGGGAGGAGGAGCCCAACCTTCTGCTGCCCGAGAAACACTCACCTCACTTCACTTCACTCAAGCAGAGTGCGCCAAATAGTGGGACATAGTGGTTGTACCTCTGGGTTAGATTAGGTGTATTGTGTTGTGTCGTGTTGTTGACTGTCCCCCTATTGGGACGTCAATATTTTAATATTTTAATAATTAAAATTTTAATCTAGGTTAGGTTAGTTCTTGTGACACCGATCGTCCCTCTATTGGGGGCGTGAAGTTTAGCTTTTAGTTTTAAGTTTAATAGTTAACCGAGTCCTTTTGACCGCCACCCCTATTGGTGGCGTAGTTTTTAATCCCTTTTTATTTTATTATATTTTAATTTTTTTTTTTTTTTTAATTGACCGTCCCCCTATTGGGACCTACAAATTGCAATTTTAATTTTATTATTTTGTACAGTTACATTTATTTATTGACTGTCCCCTTATTGGGACCTACAGTTTTAATTATTTATTTAATTGTAAGTAATTCTGACAATTATTGTTTTATCCGTGTGTTGTGACCGTTCCCCTATTGGGAAAGTTTTACCTTAATTTAATTATAATTAAAGTGTCTATTGACCGCCACCCTTTTTGGTGGTAAAATTTTATATTATTATAATTAACCGTAATTTTAATTTTAATTTTATTAATTGTAATTTCAATTTTAACTTATTTATTTTATCTAATTGTTCTAATTGTTTTAATCTACTGATTTAATTTTATTAATTTTATTGACGCTGGTTGTGCCGCCCTTGAGAGGATGTCTCAGTTGACCGGCAAAAACATTAAGAATGAAAGTGTCACACACGCGGGCCAAAGGGCTGAAAAGGAAAGTAGATCGCGCGGAGCCGCAGTGACTCTGTCGCAGACGTTGCCCGGCGCCTGCCCTGCCGAAAGCCACACAGCCCGGGCCAACAGATTATACCAGGCCGCAAAGGCCCAGCTGGAGCTATCAGGGAACTTGAAGACGTCCATCAAGGAGGGCGTCCTAAGCAGTCTGTCAGGACTGCGTGGGGCTGTCCTCCAGGTGGACGAGACGCTTCGTTCCCTGGAGCTCCAGCTGGAGCGGCTGCGGGCAGAAAAAGAGATAGAGCTGCGAGAGAAACTCGCAGCTAAAGACAAAATCATTGAAAGGTTGGCCCGGAGCTTAGGCGATCTAGATATCGGGGCAAAAATGGGGGAACTCGTCACTAATACCGAGTCCATAAAGAAGATGATTAATACCGATGTGATGGACCGGTTTGACGAGTATCCCCCGGGCAGGGAAGCTCCTGCCCGGCTGCTGCTGAAGGCGAGCTCCTGGGCGAAGGCCGCCGAGAAGATCTCTGTGCAAAGAACCTTTGCTACCGTCCAGAGGGGCTTTGCACAGAAGATCGCCAAGTCACATCGTACGGTCTCGCTCAATGCAGCGCTCACGCTGTCGGGTCTCCTCCCGCTCGATCTTCGAGTGTTGGAGGTTGCCCGGCTGTATGAGTGCAAACTGGGACGTCCGATAGATGAGCTGGAATCCCGCGAACTGGAGGAGCGTAGGGCCTTTACGGAGGCCCCTCACCCCGCCAGTGAGCCAGATGTTGATTATGAGTGTCTGGTGGATATGTCCCCCGAAGCTGTGGCCCAGCCACAGCTCCCCGCTCATCTGATTTACACAGACGGTAGTAAATCGGATGAGGGGGTCGGGGCGGCATATTCATACTGGCGGGATGGGTCCGAGATTCGGACCAAGCGAATGAGGTTGGAGTCGGTGTGCACCGTCTTTCAGGCGGAGCTGCTCGCGATAGCCAGGGCTACGGACCTGGTTGTCTCGAGAGGCTTCGACTGCGCGGCGGTGCTCAGCGACTCCTGGTCCTCGCTCGACTTGATCCGAAACCCGGAAACGCACCATCCCCTTGCTACCCATATTCGTGAGAATATAAGGGAGCAAGAGGGGAGAGGTAAAATCCTCCGGTTCTTTTGGGTGAAAGCTCATGTCGGGATCCCCGGCAATGAGCGAGCCGACGAGTTGGCAAGGCAAGCGGCGGCTCAGTCCAGGGTCGCCCCGGCGTATGACAGGTGTCAAGTCTCTTACGTCAAGCGACGTTTGAGAGAGGGCACAGTAGCGCTCTGGAACGAGAGGTACACCGGCGGGGCCACGGCTGAGGTCACGCGAATGTTCCTCCCCGATGTGGTGCGCGCGCGCAAGGTCCTGAAGAGCCTCGACAGGACGTCGATTTGGGCGCAGATATTGACGGGTCACGGCGGCTTCGCCGCGTACCTTCATAGGTTTAAATTGAAGGACAGCCCGGCCTGTGTGTGTGACACGCAGGCAACTGAGACCATCCAGCACCTCCTATTTGAGTGTCCGAGGCATAACCGCGACAGATACGACCTGGAAGTAAGTACTGGCAGAACACTTAATGAAACATCTATTGCCGACCTAATGGCGGACAAAAACTCCAGGCCGTGTCTGGAGCGGTTCTGCCTCAAAGTCGCAAAACAAGCCATTGAGAGGAATAGGACAAGGGCGGCACAGCCAAGCGCCGTGCCGTCGGCAAGAATAGCCTAAGTATGGAAGATAATGTATAGAAGTAGGTAAGATTGTATATAGAATAAGACTAGTATAAGACATGCTATGTAATAATAGAAAAAGAAAAGATGACAAAATAAAAATAAAATTATGACGTGGGAAAAAAAAAAGACCCATACAAAAAAGACAAGGCAATAGCCGCAAAAAAGTTAGCGGTAATATAAAAGAAAGGAAAAAATAAGGCAAAAAAGAATTCTTGCCATGCAAGAAGCGTAAGACGGCACCAATTTTAAAAAAAAAAAAAAAAAAACCTAACCTAACCTAACCTAACCTAACCTAACCTAACCTAACCTAACCTAACCTAACCTAACCTAACCTAACCTAACCTAACCTAACCTAACCTAACCTAACCTAACCTAACCTAACCTAACCTAACCTACCTAAACCACTCGGTTCCCCTCGAGCCCTGCGCCGAAGCGCAGCGAGTGCCACGGGATCTTCCTGTAAGGCAATAGCCCCGTAGCACTCTCAGGGCATACCGGCCAGGCCGGTTTCCGCGCCAAGGAAGGATTACCCGGGGATACCGAAGCAATCCTCAGACGTGGTGACCAGTGCAATGCGCGTGCAGGGGGCTACCCTCGCACGCGCTGGTCACACTCCGGGGCAAAAGGAGACGGGGGTTTGTCCCCCGCCTTCTTCACCTCGCCCGTCTACGCTGGAGGCGGTAGCCTCCCATGCACTCTCGCTCTCAACCATGGCTCGAACCATGGTTGCCAGCGAGAGGCGTCCCTGTCCCATGACGACACCGATGGACCTACTGGGCATCAGCAGCGTCCATCGGTGTCCCCATACTGGCGGCGGTCGCCGAGGCGGCCGCCGGGGGTCTTACAGGGATGCGGCCCCGAACCGGTGGCGCATTGCAGGACCCTCCTGTCATTTTATGGCCGCTGGGTAGGCCCCTGTCTTTGCACAGCGCGCAGTTCACGGGGGCCTGGCAGCCCATGGCCAGGTGGCCCTCCTGGCCGCAACGGAAGCAGAGCCGGCTCCTATCTTTAGTGGACGGGCAGAGCACCGCAGTGTGCCCCCTCTCCATGCACCTGCGGCAGCGCATAGGGCGCTGATCCAGCAGGTGGATGGAGGCGGCGCTCCAGCCTACGTCCACCTTTCCCCGCTCCGCCAGCTCTTTCGCGGCATGTACGGGGCATGAGACTCGCACCGAGCCCATGCCCCTCGCTCCTAGAATTATTTTGCCCACCCGGACTTGGTCGGGAGAGCAATTGGCCGCCTCGGCCAAGACCCCCTTCACTTCTTCAGACGTGATTGACTCGTCAAGTCCACCTACGCGGATCTCCGCCATCTTGGTGGGGCGGGACACCTCGGCCACCTCCCTGAGCACCTCAGCCATTTTTCTGGCCAAGGTGTCGGCCTGGGAGGCGGAGGTCTCCTTCGAGAGGGTCATGAGGGAGGCACCCGTCATGGACCTCCTTATATTGCCCAGCCCCACCCCGAGTTCGGCCAGATTAATGGCGTAATATTGCTGAAGATCAGGAACAACATAATAGTTCGAATGCTTCCAACTCTAATATTGGTGAAGATCAGGAACAACATAATAGTTCGAATGCTTCCAACTCTAATATTGGTGAAGATCAGGAACAACATAATAGTTCGAATGATTCCAACTCTAATATTTGAAAATCGAACGTTCGTATCGAGGCGAGATCACGTGTGAAAAATCTGTTTGACCCATTCGCTTAAACATATACGATTCCGCACGGAATCTATAGAGTGCCTCACAAAAGAAACATGAGCATAAACTCAAGAGACGCGACAAACGCTGGACGCATCCGAGCGCCGGTCAAATGTCGCGCCGTTCAAAAATCATTTCATACAACGACCGCTCATAAACGGAGACGCGCATTAAAACACGATCCGTCGGTCCACATAGTTCAACAAAGTCGTCGTTCGTCATGCGCCCGCGCACGCCGACTGACTTAGCCGACCGCGTCGCTTGATACATAATTATGTGAAACAAGAAAACGATGTCATCGGTGTTCGATCGACCGGCGAGCGTGCCACTCTGATGTGTTCCAAGTACAAGAGCGAGTGTGATTATTAAGAATTTATCTTTTGTTTTTTTTTAATTATTATTAGGTCTTTTTTAACATACGTAAGTATAATTGTTTTTTTTAAATATAAATACATAAAAAACATTTAAAAATATAATACCTAATAATTTTAAATATTTGCATTAAATAGGTGCATAAAAAACAAAATATTAAAAAATATAAAAAATATAATACTAATTATAAAAATTATTATATTTTTTAATATTTTGTTTTTTATGCACCTATTATTTATGCAAATATTTAAAATTGATATTTATTGTATTTTTAAATGTTTTTTATGTATTTATATTTTAAAAAAATAGTTATACTTACGTATGTTAAAAAAAAAAGTGTGTGTGTCAGCTCCGACGCACGACTGGAGTTTACCTCTTAAGTACGTGTAGGCAACTTATTGTATTTATTAATTTATTTATATTTATACATCAAAATACTACACAAATACACTTATAGTTTACTCATTTTTGTATTGTCTAGCACACAGCCATACATAACTCATACGAATCACACGAACATTCACTATCCACCACAAATTATATAAAAACATAATTCACGAGCATCACCGGGTGACACTCGTAGTATACAGCGGGTCGGTTATAGTTGTTGCTAATGTAGGTATACGCATATTACGTATACCCACATACCACCGCGCCAGCGCATTGACGAATGTCTTACAATGTTCCGAGACCTACCGCCAGTCGTAATTTGTGCACCTCCACGACACTCGCGTTGATCAAAATATTAAAGTAGGTGTTTTATTTACCCATTACCTACAACTGGTGACCCCCGACGCAAAAAGTGAATGGATGTCTAGAAGCAGCAGCGAAGACTCCAAAAAATCGCAGGTGACCGAGCGTACACGTGAGCGTCGCCTTAGAATGGCGCAGCAACCGAACCCAGGTCCGGCGACCACATCCATGGCACCAATACAGATGAAGATACCACCTTTCTGGCCTGAAAAACCGGCGATTTGGTTTGCCCAAGTGGAAGGGCAATTTGCCGTTATGAAGGTAACGGATGAAACGGCCAAGTTCTATCATATTTTGGCCACCCTGGACAGACAATATTCCGCAGAAGTGGAGGATATTCTTACCGGCCCACCCGACTACCAAAGGTTGAAGAGCGAGCTCATAAAACGTTTATCAGTGTCTCGAGAGAATAAAGTAAAACAATTACTTATGCACGAGCAGCTTGGTACAAGGAAACCATCACAATTTTTACGGCACCTTCAGCACCTCGCGGGCCCAGATATTCCCGAAGATTTCCTCGGAACAATCTGGAGCAGTCGCCTACCAACAGGTATGCAGTCTATTGTCGCGTCGCAATCGGCGTTGCCGCTGGATAATCTAGCCGAACTCGCCGACCGTATAAACGACATTGCGACGCCGACGCAACAGGTCGCAGCGGCTTCATCATCACCGGTGGACGAGTTGACGCGGCAAGTGGCGGAGCTGACCCGTCAGGTGAGCGCACTCACGGCCCAGGTGAATCGGCAGTCGAGACCTCGCGAACGAAATTTACGACCGCGACATCAGCAACGGAGTGCGACACCGCACAGGTCGCAATCCAGTTATCGACGGTTCCCGATCTGCTGGTACCACTATAAACATGGCACCAAGGCAACGAAATGCATCAAGCCATGTGACTACAAGGCGGAAAACACACCGGGCAGTCAGTGATGGCGACGAACGGCTGCCTAAGTCCTACGGGTCGCCTGTTTGTTACGGACCGAAAGACAAATACGCAATTTTTAATAGACACGGGCAGTGATATTTGTGTTTACCCAGTGACCGCGCTAAGTGATCGCCACCATTGTAAAACGTCATATCAGTTAAGTGCCGCCAACGGTTCAAGTATCGATACGTATGGTTATATACAATTAAACCTAAACATAGGATTACGTCGTGACTATCCGTGGCGTTTCGTCATTGCTGACGTCACGAAAGCTATCATAGGGGTAGATTTTTTATCACACTATCAGTTGATTGTTGATGTCAGCAAACAAAAACTCATCGATACCTTAACCACTGTTAGCACTGTAGCCACTATATATAAATTAAATTGCGATGTCTTATGTGTAAAAATTCCGACTGTAGGTAGTAGTGAATTTCACAGAATTTTGTCCGAATATCCGGAAATAACACGCCCCGCTGGTATTCCGGGTGTCGTCAAACACAACACTGTACACTATATTCGAACTACACCAGGACCCCCAGTGTCATGCTCACCTCGTCGTCTAGCGCCCGATAAACTCAAGATAGCAAAACAAGAATTTGAGACTATGTTAGCTAATGGCACTGCACGTGCATCTGACAGCCCATGGGCATCACCTCTTCACCTAGTTTCCAAAAAGGATAACGGTTGGCGTCCTTGTGGTGACTATAGGTTATTAAACGCAAGAACCATACCCGACCAATACCCTATTCGACACATACAAGACTTTTCACACAGTTTGTCCGGTTGCAAATATTTTTCAGTGATCGATTTAGTTAAAGCCTATAATCACATACCTGTATTTAAGGACGATATTGCAAAAACTGCAATCACTACACCTTTCGGTTTATGGGAATTTCCATTCATGACGTTTGGTCTAAGGAACGCAGGGCAAACTTTTCAACGATTCGTTGATGAAATGACAAGGGGATTAGATTTTTGTTACCCTTACTTAGATGATTTCCTAGTATTTTCTAGAACAAGCGACGAACACAAAGACCATCTAAGGCAACTTTTCACCCGTATGACAAACTATGGCGTACTTGTTAACACCAGCAAGTGTGTCTTCGGCGCGGCACAAGTAACATTTCTGGGTTATCACATCTCAGAAGAGGGTACGAAACCTGTCGAAAGTAAGGTGAAAGCTATTGCCGACTTTCCCGTTCCTAAAACCGTTAGGGAGCTCAGACGATTCCTGGGAATGGTAAATTTTTACCGACGTTTTTTGCCCAACGCCGCACATATACAAGCCCCCTTGAACGCATTGTTGACTGGATCAGTTAAAGCTTCCCATCCCGTCTGCATTACTGGAGATTCCCTTCAAGCTTTTAAGGACTGCAAAAAGAGCCTCTGTAATGCAGCTCTGTTAGCACATCCAGACACAAACGCCAAGTTAGGACTCGTCACTGACGCCTCTGATACGGCGATAGGTGGAGTACTACAGCAGCGTAAAGACGGAGTTTGGCAACCTCTAGCATTTTTCTCGCGCAAATTGAGTCCAGCACAGATCAAATACTCACCGTACGATCGCGAATTACTGGCAATCTACGAGAGTATTCGATACTTCCGCCACATGCTGGAGGCCACCCACTTCACCATCTACACAGATCATAAGCCGCTGTGTTATGCTTTCCATGAGAGGAAGAAGAACTGCTCTCCACGTCAGTTTAGGCAACTAGACTTCATCTCACAGTTCACAACTGATATCCACCACATCTCGGGTAAAGACAATGTTGTCGCTGATACGCTTTCCCGTATTAATGAGTTGCAGATGCCAGTTGACTTGGAGGTCATGGCCAAACTTCAGGCATCAGACCCTGACCTTGCAGCGATCCTTCAAGGTGAAACCTCTCTCAGCCTTAGGAAGATAAAAGTCCCTGGAAGTCATACTGAGCTGTTCTGCGACATAAGTACAGCGACTCCAAGGCCTTTCGTGCCCGTGCAATTGCGTCAGAAAGTCTTTAACAGTTTGCATTCTCTCAGCCATCCAGGTGCGAACGCCTCAGCCAAACTGGTAGCACAGCGCTTTGTCTGGCCTCTTATGCGCAAAAATTGTCGTGAATGGTCTAAGGCATGTTTAGCATGCCAACGCACGAAGGTAAACAAGCATGTCTCGTCACCTTTAGGGACGTTCGATTTACCTTCAGCGCGTTTTAGACATGTCCACTTAGACCTGATCGGCCCATTACCGCCAGCTGGTGATTATCGATATTGCCTTACACTCGTCGATCGCTTCACGCGATGGTCGGAAGCTGTACCGATTACCGATATCACCGCCGAAACGGTAGCCAAAGCGTTTATATCATCTTGGGTGTCCCGATATGGCTGTCCTTCACAAGTTGTTACTGACCGCGGAAGGCAGTTTGAATCGGCGCTGTTTCAACAACTGTCCAAAATGATCGGTTTCGATCACCGCAGGACAACGGCATACCACCCCCAGTGCAACGGTTTGGTTGAGCGTTTCCACCGGCAGTTGAAGGCAGCAATCACCTGCCATACTGACGCAAATTGGACCGAAACATTACCTTTCGTACTACTCGGCATACGGAGTGTCTTCAAAGAAGACCTGCAAGCTTCATCGGCCGAGCTGGTTTACGGTGAGCCACTGCGCCTCCCTGGCGAATTTTTCGGCAACGACGTTACAGGATATACCACCGACATAACCGACTTCTCGGCACGAATGAAGTCCTATGCCGAGAAAGTGCGACCGGTCCCGGCCCAGCACCATTCTACTCGTAGAATCTTTGTTTACAAGGATCTTGCCACATGTAGCCATGTATTTCTGAGGGAAGACATGCTACGTGGTTCACTTCAGCCTGCTTATACAGGGCCACACGAGGTACTGAAGAGGGCTGCCAAATATTTCGTAATTCTCGTCAAGGGTAAAAATCTGACAGTAAGCATAGACCGCTTGAAACCAGCCTATATATTGTCAGATGATATAACACCACCACAGCGCGTTACACAACCTCCTCAAACAACTCAGTCTCAGTCATTTAACTGTCCAGCACGTCGAGCCACCCAAATAACACGATCAGGAAGGCGTGTACACTTCCCTGATTATTATCGTCCGTAGACACGGCCTCTGGAGGGGAGTGATGTAGGCAACTTATTGTATTTATTAATTTATTTATATTTATACATCAAAATACTACACAAATACACTTATAGTTTACTCATTTTTGTATTGTCTAGCACACAGCCATACATAACTCATACGAATCACACGAACATTCACTATCCACCACAAATTATATAAAAACATAATTCACGAGCATCACCGGGTGACACTCGTAGTATACAGCGGGTCGGTTATAGTTGTTGCTAATGTAGGTATACGCATATTACGTATACCCACATACCACCGCGCCAGCGCATTGACGAATGTCTTACAATGTTCCGAGACCTACCGCCAGTCGTAATTTGTGCACCTCCACGACACTCGCGTTGATCAAAATATTAAAGTAGGTGTTTTATTTACCCATTACCTACATACGAGAAAAAAAAAATTTTTTTTTTTTAATATTTAAAAAAATAAAAAATAAAAATTTTATATTATTATTATTTTAAAAATTATTTATAAAGTCAATCATAAAAAATTAAAAAAATTATAAATGCATATTTATGAAACTTTTAACCAATTTTAAGAAAGTTGATAATAATTTTTTTTTTATAAACAGTTTTTTTTTTAATTATTATAATTATTTTTTTTTTAAATATAACATTATCTTAATAACTAACAAAATATAGTTGTAAAAAGATAATTATGCCACTTTTTTAGAATAGAAAGTTGCGCACCAAAGATGCGCACTAAAATGTTACGCTTAAAATTCGTTACTCGTTAGTAGGTTTTACCCCTCGGATTTTTCTCATACCGGGCGCCTTATATATGAAAATCGATTCTTAAGGAGTAAACTCTAAAAAACCTAATAATTATTAAAAAAAATAAAGAAAAGAAAAATAGTTATTAATCACACTCGCTCTTGTACTTAGGACACATCAGAGTGGCACGCTCGCCGGTCGATCGAACACCGATGACATCGTTTTCTTGTTTCACATATGTATCAAGCGACGCGGTCGGCTAAGTCAGTCGGCGTGCGCGGGCGCATGACGAACGACGACTTTGTTGAACTGTGTGGACCGACGGATCGTGTTTTAATGCGCGTCTCCGTTTATGAGCGGTCTTTGTATGAAATGATTTTTGAACGGCGCGACATTCGACCGGCGCTCGGACGCGTCCAGCGTTTGTCGCGTCTCTTGAGTTTATGCTCATGTTTCTTTTGTGAGGCACTCTATAGATTCCGTGCGGAATCGTATATGTTTAAGCGAACGTGTCAAACAGATTTTTACACACGTGATCTCGTCTCGATACGAACGTTCGATTTTCAAATATTAGAGTTGGAATCATGCGAACTATTATGTTGTTCCCGATCTTCACCAATATTAGAGTTGGAAGCATTCGAACTATTGTGTTGTTCCCGATCTTCACCAATATTAGAGTTGGAAGCATTCGAACTATTGTGTTGTTCCTGATCTTCACCAATATTAGAGTTGGAATCATTCGAACTATTATGTTGTTCCTGATCTTCACCAATATTAGAGTTGGAATCATTCGAACTATTATGTTGTTCCTGATCTTCACCAATATTAGAGTTGGAAGCATTCGAACTATTATGTTGTTCCTGATCTTCACCAATATTAGAGTTGGAATCATTCGAACTATTATGTTGCTCCTGATCTACACCTATACTACCACTATTACTAGTTTCCAATTCTTCTTCTGCTAAAATTTCCTCTACAAATCCTGGTGATGATGATGATCCACTGCTTTGTTGCATGTACTCGATACTATTTGGTCTTACCATAATAACGACACGTTGACTAACTATTTGAACTTCGTGAAACAAGTTCAACTAGTTAGTCAACTTCAGAGTCAGATCACCATATTTATAATAACTTCATTATTATATGATTCCAACTCTAATATTGCTGAAGATCAGGAACAACATAATAGTTCGAATGCTTCCAACTCTAATATTGGTGAAGATCAGGAACAACATAATAGTTCGAATGCTTCCAACTCTAATATTGGTGAAGATCAGGAACAACATAATAGTTCGAATGATTCCAACTCTAATATTTGAAAATCGAACGTTCGTATCGAGGCGAGATCACGTGTGTAAAAATCTGTTTGACCCATTCGCTTAAACATATACGATTCCGCACGGAATCTATAGAGTGCCTCACAAAAGAAACATGAGCATAAACTCAAGAGACGCGACAAACGCTGGACGCGTCCGAGCGCCGGTCGAATGTCGCGCCGTTCAAAAATCATTTCATACAACGACCGCTCATAAACGGAGACGCGCATTAAAACACGATCCGTCGGTCCACACAGTTCAACAAAGTCGTCGTTCGTCATGCGCCCGCGCACGCCGATTGACTTAGCCGACCGCGTCGCTTGATACATAATTATGTGAAACAAGAAAACGATGTCATCGGTGTTCGATCTACCGGCGAGCGTGCCACTCTGATGTGTTCCAAGTACAAGAGCGAGTGTGATTAATAAGTATTTATCTTTTGTTTTTTTTTTAATTATTATTGAGTCTTTTTTTAACATACGTAAGTATAATTGTTTTTTTTTAAATATAAATACATAAAAAACATTTAAAAATATAATACCTAATAATTTTAAATATTTGCATTAAATAGGTGCATAAAAAACAAAATATTAAAAAATATAATACTAATTATAAAAATTATTATATTTTTTAATATTTTGTTTTTTATGCACCTATTATTTATGCAAATATTTAAAATTGTTAGGTATTATATTTTTAAATGTTTTTTATGTATTTATATTAAAAAAAAATAGTTATACTTCCGTATGTTAAAAAAAAAAGTGTGTGTCAGCTCCGACGCACGACTGGGAGTTTACTCCTTAAGTACGAGAAAAAAATATTAATTTTTTTTTTAATATGTAAAAAAATAAAAAATAAAAATTTTATATTATTATTATTATTTTAAAAATTATTTATAAAGTCAATCCTAAAAAATTAAAAAAATTATAAATGCATATTTATGAAACTTTTAACCAATTTTAAGAAAGTTGATAATATTTTTTTATAAACAGTTTTTTTTTTAATTATTATAATTATTTTTTTTTAAATATAACATTATCTTAATAACTAACAAAATATAGTTGTAAAAAGATAATTATGCCACTTTTTTAGAATAGAAAGTTGCGCACCAAAGATGCGCACTAAAATGTTACGCTTAAAATTCGTTACTCGTTAGTAGGTTTTACCCCTCGGATTTTTCTCATACCGGGCGCCTTATATATGAAAATCGATTCTTAAGGAGTAAACTCTAAAAAACCTAATAATTATTAAAAAAAAATAAATAAAAGAAAAATAGTTATTAATCACACTCGCTCTTGTACTTAGGACACATCAGAGTGGCACGCTCGCCGGTCGATCGAACACCGATGACATCGTTTTCTTGTTTCACATATGTATCAAGTGACGCGGTCGGCTAAGTCAGTCGGCGTGCGCGGGCGCATGACGAACGACGACTTTGTTGAACTGTGTGGACCGACGGATCGTGTTTTAATGCGCGTCTCCGTTTATGAGCGGTCGTTGAATGAAATGATTTTTGAACGGCGCGACATTCGACCGGCGCTCGGACGCGTCCAGCGTTTGTCGCGTCTCTTGAGTTTATGCTCATGTTTCTTTTGTGAGGCACTCTATAGATTCCGTGCGGAATCGTATATGTTTAAGCGAACGTGTCAAACAGATTTTTACACACGTGATCTCGTCTCGATACGAACGTTCGATTTTCAAATATTAGAGTTGGAATCATGCGAACTATTATGTTGTTCCCGATCTTCACCAATATTAGAGTTGGAAGCATTCGAACTATTGTGTTGTTCCTGATCTTCACCAATATTAGAGTTGGAATCATTCGAACTATTATGTTGTTCCTGATCTTCACAAATATTAGAGTTGGAATCATTCGAACTATTATGTTGCACCTGATCTACACCTTTACTACCACTATTACTAGTTTCCATTTCTTCTTCTGCTAAAATTTCCTCTACAAATCCTGGTGATGATGATGATCCACTGCTTTGTTGCATGTACTCGATACTATTTGGTCTTACCATAATAACGACACGTTGACTAACTATTTGAACTTCGTGAAACAAGTTCAACTAGTTAGTCAACTTCAGAGTCAGATCACCATATTTATAATAACTTCATTATTATATGATTCCAACTCTAATATTGCTGAAGATCAGGAACAACATAATAGTTCGAATGCTTCCAACTCTAATATTGGTGAAGATCAGGAACAACATAATAGTTCGAATGCTTCCAACTCTAATATTGGTGAAGATCAGGAACAACATAATAGTTCGAATGATTCCAACTCTAATATTTGAAAATCGAACGTTCGTATCGAGGCGAGATCACGTGTGTAAAAATCTGTTTGACCCATTCGCTTAAACATATACGATTCCGCACGGAATCTATAGAGTGCCTCACAAAAGAAACATGAGCATAAACTCAAGAGACGCGACAAACGCTGGACGCGTCCGAGCGCCGGTCGAATGTCGCGCCGTTCAAAAATCATTTCATACAACGACCGCTCATAAACGGAGACGCGCATTAAAACACGATCCGTCGGTCCACACAGTTCAACAAAGTCGTCGTTCGTCATGCGCCCGCGCACGCCGATTGACTTAGCCGACCGCGTCGCTTGATACATAATTATGTGAAACAAGAAAACGATGTCATCGGTGTTCGATCTACCGGCGAGCGTGCCACTCTGATGTGTTCCAAGTACAAGAGCGAGTGTGATTAATAAGTATTTATCTTTTGTTTTTTTAATTATTATTAGGTCTTTTTTAACATACGTAAGTATAATTGTTTTTTTTAAATATAAATACATAAAAAACATTTAAAAATATAATACCTAATAATTTTAAATATTTGCATTAAATAGGTGCATAAAAAACAAAATATTAAAAAATATAAAAAATATAATACTAATTATAAAAATTATTATATTTTTTAATATTTTGTTTTTTATGCACCTATTATTTATGCAAATATTTAAAATTGTTAGGTATTATATTTTTAAATGTTTTTTATGTATTTATATTAAAAAAAATAGTTATACTTCCGTATGTTAAAAAAAAAAGTGTGTGTCAGCTCCGACGCACGACTGGGAGTTTACTCCTTAAGTACGAGAAAAAAATATTAATTTTTTTTTTAATATGTAAAAAAATAAAAAATAAAAATTTTATATTATTATTATTATTTTAAAAATTATTTATAAAGTCAATCCTAAAAAATTAAAAAAATTATAAATGCATATTTATGAAACTTTTAACCAATTTTAAGAAAGTTGATAATATTTTTTTATAAACAGTTTTTTTTTTAATTATTATAATTATTTTTTTTTAAATATAACATTATCTTAATAACTAACAAAATATAGTTGTAAAAAGATAATTATGCCACTTTTTTAGAATAGAAAGTTGCGCACCAAAGATGCGCACTAAAATGTTACGCTTAAAATTCGTTACTCGTTAGTAGGTTTTACCCCTCGGATTTTTCTCATACCGGGCGCCTTATATATGAAAATCGATTCATAAGGAGTAAACTCTAAAAAACCTAATAATTATTAAAAAAAATAAATAAAAGAAAAATAGTTATTAATCACACTCGCTCTTGTACTTAGGACACATCAGAGTGGCACGCTCTCCGGTCGATCGAACACCGATGACATCGTTTTCTTGTTTCACATATGTATCAAGCGACGCGGTCGGCTAAGTCAGTCGGCGTGCGCGGGCGCATGACGAACGACGACTTTGTTGAACTGTGTGGACCGACGGATCGTGTTTTAATGCGCGTCTCCGTTTATGAGCGGTCGTTGAATGAAATGATTTTTGAACGGCGCGACATTCGACCGGCGCTCGGACGCGTCCAGCGTTTGTCGCGTCTCCTGAGTTTATGCTCATGTTTCTTTTGTGAGGCACTCTATAGATTCCGTGCGGAATCGTATATGTTTAAGCGAACGTGTCAAACGGACTTTTACACACGTAATCTCGTCTCGATACGAACGTTCGATTTTCAAATATTAGAGTTGGAATCATTCGAACTATCATGTTGTTCCTGATCTTCACCAATATTAGAGTTGGAAGCATTCGAACTATTATGTTGTTCCTGATCTTCACCAATATTAGAGTTGGAATAATTCGAACTATTATGTTGTTCCTGATCTTCACCAATATTAGAGTTGGAAGCATTCGAACTATTATGTTGTTCCTGATCTTCACCAATATTAGAGTTGGAATCATTCGAACTATTATGTTGTTCCTGATCTTCACCAATATTAGAGTTGGAAGCATTCGAACTATTATGTTGTTCCTGATCTTCACCAATATTAGAGTTGGAATCATTCGAACTATTATGTTGTTCCTGATCTTCACCAATATTAGAGTTGGAATCATTCGAACTATTATGTTGTTCCTGATCTTCACCAATATTAGAGTTGGAATCATTCGAACTATCATGTTGTTCCTGATCTTCACCAATATTAGAGTTGGAAGCATTCGAACTATTATGTTGTTCCTGATCTTCACCAATATTAGAGTTGGAATAATTCGAACTATTATGTTGTTCCTGATCTTCACCAATATTAGAGTTGGAAGCATTCGAACTATTATGTTGTTCCTGATCTTCACCAATATTAGAGTTGGAATCATTCGAACTATTATGTTGTTCCTGATCTTCACCAATATTAGAGTTGGAATCATTCGAACTATTATGTTGTTCCTGATCTTCACCAATATTAGAGTTGGAATCATTCGAACTATTATGTTGCTCCTGATCTACACCTATACTACCACTATTACTAGTTTCCATTTCTTCTTCTGCTAAAATTTCCTCTACAAATCCTGGTGATGATGATGATCCACTGCTTTGTTGCATGTACTCGATACTATTTGGTCTTACCATAATAACGACACGTTGACTAACTATTTGAACTTCGTGAAACAAGTTCAACTAGTTAGTCAACTTCAGAGACAGATCACCATATTTATAATAACTTCATTATTATATGATTCCAACTCTAATATTGCTGAAGATCAGGAACAACATAATAGTTCGAATGCTTCCAACTCTAATATTGGTGAAGATCAGGAACAACATAATAGTTCGAATGCTTCCAACTCTAATATTGGTGAAGATCAGGAACAACATAATAGTTCGAATGATTCCAACTCTAATATTTGAAAATCGAACGTTCGTATCGAGGCGAGATCACGTGTGTAAAAATCTGTTTGACCCATTCGCTTAAACATATACGATTCCGCACGGAATCTATAGAGTGCCTCACAAAAGAAACATGAGCATAAACTCAAGAGACGCGACAAACGCTGGACGCGTCCGAGCGCCGGCTGAATGTCGCGCCGTTCAAAAATCATTTCATACAACGACCGCTCATAAACGGAGACGCGCATTAAAACACGATCCGTCGGTCCACACAGTTCAACAAAGTCGTCGTTCGTCATGCGCCCGTGCACGCCGACTGACTTAGCCGACCGCGTCGCTTGATACATAATTATGTGAAACAAGAAAACGATGTCATCGGTGTTCGATCGACCGGCGAGCGTGCCACTCTGATGTGTTCCAAGTACAAGAGCGAGTGTGATTAATAAGTATTTATCTTTTGTTTTTCTTTTAATTATTATTAGGTCTTTTTTAACATACGTAAGTATAATTGTTTTTTTAAATATAAATACATAAAAAACATTTAAAAATATAATACCTAATAATTTTAAATATTTGCATTAAATAGGTGCATAAAAAACAAAATATTAAAAAATATAAAAAATATAATACTAATTATAAAAATTATTATATTTTTTAATATTTTGTTTTTTATGCACCTATTATTTATGCAAATATTTAAAATTGATATTTATTGTATTTTTAAATGTTTTTTAAGTATTTATATTTTAAAAAAATAGTTATACTTACGTATGTTAAAAAAAAAAGTGTGTGTGTCAGCTCCGACGCACGACTGGAGTTTACTCCTTAAGTACGAGAAAAAAAATATTAATTTTTTTTTTTAATATTTAAAAAAATAAAAAATAAAAATTTTATATTATTATTATTATTTTAAAAATTATTTATAAAGTCAATCATAAAAAATTAAAAAAATTATAAATGCATATTTATGAAACTTTTAACCAATTTTAAGAAAGTTGATAATAATTTTTTTTTTATAAACAGTTTTTTTTTTAATTATTATAATTAT
The DNA here is from genome assembly GCA_017933935.1 of Sesamia nonagrioides. Classification (NCBI taxonomy): domain Eukaryota; kingdom Metazoa; phylum Arthropoda; class Insecta; order Lepidoptera; family Noctuidae; genus Sesamia; species Sesamia nonagrioides. The sequence goes on from JADWQK010001612.1 coordinate 48,592, forward strand.
TTTTTTTTTAAATATAACATTATCTTAATAACTAACAAAATATAGTTGTAAAAAGATAATTATGCCACTTTTTTAGAATAGAAAGTTGCGCACCAAAGATGCGCACTAAAATGTTACGCTTAAAATTCGTTACTCGTTAGTAGGTTTTACCCCTCGAATTTTTCTCATACCGGGCGCCTTATATATGAAAATCGATTCTTAAGGAGTAAACTCTAAAAAACCTAATAATTATTAAAAAAAATAAATAAAAGAAAAATAGTTATTAATCACACTCGCTCTTGTACTTAGGACACATCAGAGTGGCACGCTCGCCGGTCGATCGAACACCGATGACATCGTTTTCTTGTTTCACATATGTATCAAGCGACGCGGTCGGCTAAGTCAGTCGGCGTGCGCGGGCGCATGACGAACGACGACTTTGTTGAACTGTGTGGACCGACGGATCGTGTTTTAATGCGGGTCTCCGTTTATGAGCGGTCGTTGTATGAAATGATTTTTGAACGGCGCGACATTCGACCGGCGCTCGGACGCGTCCAGCGTTTGTCGCGTCTCTTGAGTTTATGCTCATGTTTCTTTTGTGAGGCACTCTATAGATTCCGTGCGGAATCGTATATGTTTAAGCGAACGTGTCAAACAGATTTTTACACACGTGATCTCGTCTCGATACGAACGTTCGATTTTCAAATATTAGAGTTGGAATCATTCGAACTATTATGTTGTTCCTGATCTTCACCAATATTAGAGTTGGAAGCATTCGAACTATTATGTTGTTCCTGATCTTCACCAATATTAGAGTTGGAATCATTCGAACTATTATGTTGTTCCTGATCTTCACCAATATTAGAGTTGGAATCATTCGAACTATTATGTTGCTCCTGATCTACACCTATACTACCACTATTACTAGTTTCCATTTCTTCTTCTGCTAAAATTTCCTCTACAAATCCTGGTGATGATGATGATCCATCCACTGCTTTGTTGCATGTACTCGATACTATTTGGTCTTACCATAATAACGACACGTTGACTAACTATTTGAACTTCGTGAAACAAGTTCAACTAGTTAGTCAACTTCAGAGTCAGATCACCATATTTATAATAACTTCATTATTATATGATTCCAACTCTAATATTGCTGAAGATCAGGAACAACATAATAGTTGGAATGCTTCCAACTCTAATATTGGTGAAGATCAGGAACAACATAATAGTTCGAATGCTTCCAACTCTAATATTGGTGAAGATCAGGAACAACATAATAGTTCGAATGATTCCAACTCTAATATTTGAAAATCTAACGTTCGTATCGAGGCGAGATCACGTGTGAAAAATCTGTTTGACCCATTCGCTTAAACATATACGATTCCGCACGGAATCTATAGAGTGCCTCACAAAAGAAACATGAGCATAAACTCAAGAGACGCGACAAACGCTGGACGCGTCCGAGCGCCGGTCGAATGTCGCGCCGTTCAAAAATCATTTCATACAACGACCGCTCATAAACGGAGACGCGCATTAAAACACGATCCGTCGGTCCACACAGTTCAACAAAGTCGTCGTTCGTCATGCGCCCGCGCACGCCGATTGACTTAGCCGACCGCGTCGCTTGATACATAATTATGTGAAACAAGAAAACGATGTCATCGGTGTTCGATCTACCGGCGAGCGTGCCACTCTGATGTGTTCCAAGTACAAGAGCGAGTGTGATTAATAAGTATTTATCTTTTGTTTTTTTTTTAATTATTATTGAGTCTTTTTTTAACATACGTAAGTATAATTGTTTTTTTTTAAATATAAATACATAAAAAACATTTAAAAATATTATACCTAATAATTTTAAATATTTGCATTAAATAGGTGCATAAAAAACAAAATATTAAAAAATATAATACTAATTATAAAAATTATTATATTTTTTAATATTTTGTTTTTTATGCACCTATTATTTATGCAAATATTTAAAATTGTTAGGTATTATATTTTTAAATGTTTTTTATGTATTTATATTAAAAAAAAATAGTTATACTTCCGTATGTTAAAAAAAAAGTGTGTGTCAGCTCCGACGCACGACTGGGAGTTTACTCCTTAAGTACGAGAAAAAAATATTAATTTTTTTTTAATATGTAAAAAAATAAAAAATAAAAATTTTATATTATTATTATTATTTTAAAAATTATTTATAAAGTCAATCCTAAAAAATTAAAAAAATTATAAATGCATATTTATGAAACTTTTAACCAATTTTAAGAAAGTTGATAATAATTTTTTTTTATAAACAGTTTTTTTTTTAAATTATTATAATTATTTTTTTTAAATATAACATTATCTTAATAACTAACAAAATATAGTTGTAAAAAGATAATTATGCCACTTTTTTAGAATAGAAAGTTGCGCACCAAAGATGCGCACTAAAATGTTACGCTTAAAATTCGTTACTCGTTAGTAGGTTTTACCCCTCGGATTTTTCTCATACCGGGCGCCTTATATATGAAAATCGATTCTTAAGGAGTAAACTCTAAAAAACCTAATAATTATTAAAAAAAATAAATAAAAGAAAAATAGTTATTAATCACACTCGCTCTTGTACTTAGGACACATCAGAGTGGCACGCTCTCCGGTCGATCGAACACCGATGACATCGTTTTCTTGTTTCACATATGTATCAAGCGACGCGGTCGGCTAACGGCCGCTTTCTATATTCAATCCCAATCCCTAATTTGCTGGTCGAGATTGATATTTGAATCCATTTCTTACTCTTGGTATTTCAATAACCGATCCAAAACTCGAAACATTGATCTTTTTTTTCAATCCATCTTTGGGAGGACGGATCGGATATTTAGATTGGTATTTGTATGAAAGTGACAGTTATGCGATTTCCATAATCGATCTCTGATTTTGACAAATCGATTTTTGAACGTTATTGATCTTTATTTGCGATCCTTAGTTATTGACAGATTGTATTGTGCAAAAACGTGGAAATGGAAATATTTTCAAGTGATAGTGATAGTGATCTTGAAGTATTAGCTCAGCTAACGGATTGGGATAGTAGCGACAACGTACAAGAGAGAGCTGTGTCCTCCAAAACTTTTCGCCGAATAAACTTCATGGCAAGTTTAACCGATGCAGAGTTTGCATTTAGATTCAGAATGAACAAAGCATCAGTTGAATCTGTTTTGAATGAAATAATGCCCTTTATCAAAGTGAAATCGAGACGGTAAGAAATTTGTTTTGTGTGCTCATATTGCTTCATAAAAACATAACCCAAAAGGACGATTATCAAAATAATAGTTTCTATTTCAGAAATAATGGTATACCACCATTGCATCAACTTTTATTGGCACTTAGATTTTACGCATTGGGGACTATGCTTAATTCAGTGGCCGACTTTGCTGGAGTATCCCTATCGTCAGCATGTAGAATAGTGGCAGACATATCTGCTGCTATCGCTAGCTTGTACAACAAATACATTTTTGTACATTCTAGGAGTACAGATAAATTTTTTAGCATAGCTCAATTCCCCAGAGTATGTGGTGCTATTGACTGTACACATGTACACATTCAGTCTCCATGTAAGTATACACCTAGGTCCTGAAAAGTTTACTTATTTATTTGAAATTACCATACCTACATACCTATGCAACAACAAATAAAATATTTGGTGTTTCAGGTTCAACAATAGGTGAGGAGTATAGAAATAGGAAAGGATACTTTTCAATTAATGTACAAGCAGTTTGCGATGCGGACCTTAAATTAATGAATGTTGTTGCTCGGTGGCCTGGTTCAGCTCATGATGCAACTATTTTTAATAATTCAGTATTAAGAGGTAATATTGGGTTTATCCCAATTTATTGTCCTAATAATATTTAAAACAATAATTATGAATTTCTGATGATATAACTATTATTCCAGCCCAATGTGAAGATGGTATTTTAGGAAATCGCTGGTTACTTGGGGACAGTGCCTATCCAAACCGCCCTTACTTGCTCACACCATTAGTAAACCCATCAACTAGCCAGGAAATAAGGTATAATGAGGCCCACATAAAAACTAGAAACACTATTGAAAGGTAAAATCGCCATATTATAAAGTTTTTGCTTCAATCATTAGTAATTTTTTTCTTGATTACTAATTTAAAAAATGTATGTTTGTTTAGGACATTTGGGGTCTGGAAACGTCGCTTCCCAGTTATTTCATTGACCATGCGCTTGTCATTATATAATATACAAGCAGTTATAATTGCTACAGCTGTTCTTCACAACATCTGCAGAAATTATAATATTGAAGAAGTACCTCCCGAAGTAGAAATGCCAGAAGAAACTGAAATTACTGTGACATCAGAAAATTCGGACATTCAAAATGATGTCAGACATAGACAAGGATTAATTTCAAATTATTTTTAAGACTTTTTACATTTTACAAAAATATTAATATTTCTTGAGATATTTGTAATTTGGTTAGATATATACTGTAATCACTTTATATTTAATTATTAGTTTTACTATTATCTTACCCACTTTTTGACTTCAAAATTATTAAACAATGAGAATTTTAGGAAATAAAATATACATTTTTCGAAATAATTGTTTAATTAGAAATCAAGTCTTTTAAGTATGAGCCACAGTCCCATAAGTCACAGTAGGTATAATTACAATCAGTCTTCTGATTTGACATAATTCAACTAAGTTATAATAACAAAAAAAATAAAATTACTAACATTATGAATTTTCCTCTATTAAGCACATTTCATTTTTTTTTCTTTTTTAAGCACATTTACATTACAAACAAAAATACTGAATTGAAAAAATTATGTCTTAATAATAATAATACTGTACTATATACATCTACATATAAATAAAATTGGAGTGTCTGTAATATTGAAATAACTGCTTTTTAATGTATGCACATGAATATATATGGTACATACACCAAAATATTTTTTTTTACAATTTTTGTCTGGGCTAAACTTCTGAAATGGATAGACCTATTTTGATGGGACTTTTTTGGTACCTGCTGATGTAATAAGGAGTACCATAGGCTACTCTTATAAATTCAAAATCCTGTAGTCCACGGAACGAAGTCGCGGCCACAGTTATTAATATGTATAACTAGCTGTGCCCGGGACTTCGTTCTAGCCTATCTAGTCTAGAGTTCGAGATAGACAGACAAAAATTGTAAAACATGATATTTTGGTGTATCTACCGTATATTCATATTCATGTAGTTAAAAGCAGATAAATCAATATTAAAAACGGACACTCTAATTTTATTTTATTTTAAGATAAACAAAGGAAATACTAATCTTATTTTATACATCCTCTCCCTTCAGCTTCTTTATTTCTAATTTTAATTTTTGATTTTCTAATTTTATATTTTCAAACTTACTCTCTAAAAATTTTTTTTAACATTATAGTATTCAGCTAATGCCATATTTCGAGCATGACACCCGTTATCTGGCTTCAGTAACTTCCGTTTAACACCAGCTGTAAAACAACAATGCATTAAATATAGGAAATCAAAAAGTTATACATTTAATTTAAAACAATTTATAACATTATTCTGTTCAGCTACTTTTAACTGTGTCACCCCCTTAGGGATCATGTCATTAAAAATATTTATTGGTGGTATTAACAAATCTTACCATTAGACCTAAAACTTCTTTTTTCTTTTGGTATAGTGGGTGTACTAATATTGCCCAGCATCACTAATTCATCCTCAATTCCATTGGCTGGCACATCATTGCCTATGGTCACTGGAATTTCAGTGCACTATGATGTACAATCCATGGACGTGGAAGGATTTTCCACAAGCAATGGACTGCCATTCAATAGCACTGGGGATTTATTATATACTGGCACAATAGGAGTAGTCCCAACACTCTCATCACCATTACCAATAATTTGGGGCTCAGCATCACCACCAAACCTCACTGTGAGACCCACTCCAGTGCTGCCCAGTAATGCTGCTACTCTATCTAGGATGTCATCAGGAGGAAAATACCCTGGTGGCCCGCCTCCAGTCTGGAACACAATATGACATAACATGTTTACTGTACATAGAAGTGAACATGACATCATGCCTGTATTCCATCATGTTGTATGGTAGAGCAGCAGTGCTACCGCTGCTCAACCCACACTTCGTTGTTTGTTGTTTTAAGTTGCATGTTAAGAGTCAAAGCTGTTGCAATATATTGGGCACAAATCCAGAGTCCCAGCTGCATCCAATACTGCCTGACCTGGGGATCGAACCCAAGACCTCATACTCACCAGTCACTCTTACAAACAATGATTTGTGATTAACTAACGAGCAGGCAAGATTAGTTAGTCCAAGTTTTTTATTCATTTAAGTACTTTATCAATTTAAAATTTTGTTTACCTTGATCCGTTCCATCCGTATTGAAGTACTGCGCTTTCGTGAGTTCTTTTTTAGGTTTTCCCACTTAAGACGGAGTTGTTGTGGTGTACGGCGACAGGTGCCCATATGCGCATTGCAGACATCTGCAATCCGTTCCCATTCTAGCATCTTCATTTTATTATTGGTGGCGTTGGTTCTCTTGCTAGTGATGATCGTGCTCCCCTCGATTAAGGAGAGCAGCTCTTTCGTCTCTTCTTTCGAAAGAGGTTTGGTTTTATTCTACAAACAAAATAAAGTAAATAGTAGAAATTACAAAATGGCGCGAAATGCTCCCCAAGCATTTATCTTGTAGAGTAAAGAAACAATACTTTTGTATTCACGTAAATGGTTACTGCACAATTAAATATTAAACCCGACTAGCTACGATGAAATCACTTAGAAAGTAATAAGCTAAAAACTAATAGCTAACAACGAGAGACATAACATAGTAACAAAGTTGAAATGGACTCATTTGTTTCACCTTATAATTACATAGGTATGTTGATCGTTTGAGAAGAAAGGCTTGTGGATTTTAGATGTAGGTGTGTTATAATTATTTACTTACAGTTTCCGACTCCATTTTTTCCTTTTTTCTTTCGAAGAAACAAACTCGTGAACAATATCGTACCTATTGTTTTGTTTTCGCTTTTGACGTAATTCGAAACCATGGTGACGTTCCGTTACTTTTCAACAACTTTCAAGTTTTACTATTCTCTACGTATAATTAGTATTTAAAATACTTTACTGTTGCGACTTCGTATTTAATTGTTGCTGTACATGCAATATCTTGTGATTATACATAGAATAGATTAGCTTTAATAAAATAACCACGATTTTACTCATTAATGTCATTGATGTACTTTAACTGCGAATGCGTGAAACAAAACGTTTCGGAGGACGCAAATTTATGACCGATCCTTTTTTTTATGGATTCGGAAGCGAGATCGGCATATTGAAATACAGATTCAGTATCAATCGAGGGATCAGATAAAATCTGGATTCGTAAGAATCTTAAATTCACGATCGAATATTGAAAGCGGCCGTTAGTCAGTCGGCGTGCGCGGGCGCATGACGAACGACGACTTTGTTGAACTGTGTGGACCGACGGATCGTGTTTTAATGCGCGTCTCCGTTTATGAGCGGTCGTTGAATGAAATGATTTTTGAACGGCGCGACATTCGACCGGCGCTCGGACGCGTCCAGCGATTGTCGCGTCTCCTGAGTTTATGCTCATGTTTCTTTTGTGAGGCACTCTATAGATTCCGTGCGGAATCGTATATGTTTAAGCGAACGTGTCAAACGGACTTTTACACACGTAATCTCGTCTCGATACGAACGTTCGATTTTCAAATATTAGAGTTGGAATCATTCGAACTATCATGTTGTTCCTGATCTTCACCAATATTAGAGTTGGAAGCATTCGAACTATTATGTTGCTCCTGATCTACACCAATGTTAGAGTTGGAATCATTCGAACTATTATGTTGTTCCTGATCTTCAGCAATATTAGAGTTGGAATCATATAATAACGAAGTTATTGTAAATATGGTGATCTGACTCTGAAGTTGACTAACTAGTTGAACTTCGTTCACGAAGTTCAAATAGTTAGTCAACGTGTCGTTATTATGGTAAGACCAAATAGTATCGAGTACATGCAACAAAGCAGTGGATCATCATCATCACCAGGATTTGTAGAGGAAATTTTAGCAGAAGAAGAAATGGAAACTAGTAATAGTGGTAGTATAGGTGTAGATCAGGAGCAACATAATAGTTCGAATGATTCCAACTCTAATATTGGTGAAGATCAGGAACAACATAATAGTTCGAATGATTCCAACTCTAATATTGGTGAAGATCAGGAACAACATAATAGTTCGAATGCTTCCAACTCTAATATTGGTGAAGATCAGGAACAACATAATAGTTCGAATGATTCCAACTCTAATATTTGAAAATCGAACGTTCGTATCGAGACGAGATCACGTGTGTAAAAATCTGTTTGACACATTCGCTTAAACATATACGATTCCTCCCGGAATCTATAGAGTGCCTCACAAAAAAGACATGAGCATAAACTCAAGAGACGCGACAAACGCTGGACGCGTCCGAGCGCCGGTCGAATGTCGCGCCGTTCAAAAATCATTTCATACAACGACCGCTCATAAACGGAGACGCGCATTAAAACACGATCCGTCGGTCCACACAGTTCAACAAAGTCGTCGTTCGTCATGCGCCCGCGCACGCCGATTGACTTAGCCGACCGCGTCGCTTGATACATAATTATGTGAAACAAGAAAACGATGTCATCGGTGTTCGATCTACCGGCGAGCGTGCCACTCTGATGTGTTCCAAGTACAAGAGCGAGTGTGATTAATAAGTATTTATCTTTTGTTTTTTTTTTAATTATTATTAGGTCTTTTTTTAACATACGTAAGTATAATTGTTTTTTTTAAATATAAATACATAAAAAACATTTAAAAATATAATAGCTAATAATTTTAAATATTTGCATTAAATAGGTGCATAAAAAACAAAATATTAAAAAATATAAAAAATATAATACTAATTATAAAAATTATTATATTTTTTAATATTTTGTTTTTTATGCACCTATTATTTATGCAAATATTTAAAATTGATATTTATTGTATTTTTAAATGTTTTTTATGTATTTATATTTTAAAAAAATAGTTATACTTACGTATGTTAAAAAAAAAAGTGTGTGTGTCAGCTCCGACGCACGACTGGAGTTTACCCCTTAAGTACGAGAAAAAAAATATTTTTTTTTTTTTAATATTTAAAAAAATAAAAAATAAAAATTTTATATTATTATTATTATTTAAAAAATTATTTATAAAGTCAATCATAAAAAATTAAAAAAATTATAAATGCATATTTATGAAACTTTTAACCAATTTTAAGAAAGTTGATAATAATTTTTTTTTTATAAACAGTTTTTTTTTTAATTATTATAATTATTTTTTTTTTAAATATAACATTATCTTAATAACTAACAAAATATAGTTGTAAAAAGATAATTATGCCACTTTTTTAGATTAGAAAGTTGCGCACCAAAGGTGCGCACTAAAATAGTAACGCTTAAAATTCGTTACTCGTTAGTAGGTTTTACCCCTCGGATTTTTCTCATACCGGGCGCCTTATATATATGAGGTGGAATCGATTCTGGCGAAGTAAACTCTAAAAACCTTAATAATTATTAAAAATAAAGAAAAAGAAACAGTTATCTCGCTCTGTCATGGTCGAATACGATCGCTCTTCAGCGGTCGGCTGCGCGGGCGCATGACGAACGATTTTAACGGGCTCGACACCTGGCTTATCGTGTCTTCCAGCGGCGAGCGGTCGTTAAGCGAGTCGATGACCGGCGCGAAGCCGACCGGCTGGAGTGTTCAGCGTTTGTCGCGTCTCTTGAGTTTATGCTCATGTTTCTTTTGTGAGGCACTCTATAGATTCCGTGCGGAATCGTATATGTTTAAGCGAACGTGTCAAACAGATTTTTACACACGTGATCTCGTCTCGATACGAACGTTCGATTTTCAAATATTAGAGTTGGAATCATGCGAACTATTATGTTGTTCCCGATCTTCACCAATATTAGAGTTGGAAGCATTCGAACTATTGTGTTGTTCCTGATCTTCACCAATATTAGAGTTGGAATCATTCGAACTATTATGTTGTTCCTGATCTTCACCAATATTAGAGTTGGAATCATTCGAACTATTATGTTGCACCTGATCTACACCTATACTACCACTATTACTAGTTTCCATTTCTTCTTCTGCTAAAATTTCCTCTACAAATCCTGGTGATGATGATGATCCACTGCTTTGTTGCATGTACTCGATACTATTTGGTCTTACCATAATAACGACACGTTGACTAACTATTTGAACTTCGTGAAACAAGTTCAACTAGTTAGTCAACTTCAGAGACAGATCACCATATTTATAATAACTTCATTATTATATGATTCCAACTCTAATATTGCTGAAGATCAGGAACAACATAATAGTTCGAATGCTTCCAACTCTAATATTGGTGAAGATCAGGAACAACATAATAGTTCGAATGCTTCCAACTCTAATATTGGTGAAGATCAGGAACAACATAATAGTTCGAATGATTCCAACTCTAATAATTGAAAATCGAACGTTCGTATCGAGGCGAGATCACGTGTGTAAAAATCTGTTTGACCCATTCGCTTAAACATATACGATTCCGCACGGAATCTATAGAGTGCCTCACAAAAGAAACATGAGCATAAACTCAAGAGACGCGACAAACGCTGGACGCGTCCGAGCGCCGGCTGAATGTCGCGCCGTTCAAAAATCATTTCATACAACGACCGCTCATAAACGGAGACGCGCATTAAAACACGATCCGTCGGTCCACACAGTTCAACAAAGTCGTCGTTCGTCATGCGCCCGTGCACGCCGACTGACTTAGCCGACCGCGTCGCTTGATACATAATTATGTGAAACAAGAAAACGATGTCATCGGTGTTCGATCGACCGGCGAGCGTGCCACTCTGATGTGTTCCAAGTACAAGAGCGAGTGTGATTAATAAGTATTTATCTTTTGTTTTTTTTTTAATTATTATTAGGTCTTTTTTTAACATACGTAAGTATAATTGTTTTTTTTAAATATAAATACATAAAAAACATTTAAAAATATAATACCTAATAATTTTAAATATTTGCATTAAATAGGTGCATAAAAAACAAAATATTAAAAAATATAATACTAATTATAAAAATTATTATATTTTTTAATATTTTGTTTTTTATGCACCTATTATTTATGCAAATATTTAAAATTGTTAGGTATTATATTTTTAAATGTTTTTTATGTATTTATATTAAAAAAAAATAGTTATACTTCCGTATGTTAAAAAAAAAGTGTGTGTCAGCTCCGACGCACGACTGGGAGTTTACTCCTTAAGTACGAGAAAAAAATATTAATTTTTTTTTAATATGTAAAAAAATAAAAAATAAAAATTTTATATTATTATTATTATTTTAAAAATTATTTATAAAGTCAATCCTAAAAAATTAAAAAAATTATAAATGCATATTTATGAAACTTTTAACCAATTTTAAGAAAGTTGATAATATTTTTTTATAAACAGTTTTTTTTTTAGTTATTATAATTATTTTTTTTTTAATATAACATTATCTTAATAACTAACAAAATATAGTTGTAAAAAGATAATTATGCCACTTTTTTAGAATAGAAAGTTGCGCACCAAAGATGCGCACTAAAATGTTACGCTTAAAATTCGTTACTCGTTAGTAGGTTTTACCCCTCGGATTTTTCTCATACCGGGCGCCTTATATATGAAAATCGATTCATAAGGAGTAAACTCTAAAAAACCTAATAATTATTAAAAAAAATAAATAAAAGAAAAATAGTTATTAATCACACTCGCTCTTGTACTTAGGACACATCAGAGTGGCACGCTCTCCGGTCGATCGAACACCGATGACATCGTTTTCTTGTTTCACATATGTATCAAGCGACGCGGTCGGCTATGTCAGTCGGCGTGCGCGGGCGCATGACGAACGACGACTTTGTTGAACTGTGTGGACCGACGGATCGTGTTTTAATGCGCGTCTCCGTTTATGAGCGGTCGTTGAATGAAATGATTTTTGAACGGCGCGACATTCGACCGGCGCTCGGACGCGTCCAGCGTTTGTCGCGTCTCCTGAGTTTATGCTCATGTTTCTTTTGTGAGGCACTCTATAGATTCCGTGCGGAATCGTATATGTTTAAGCGAACGTGTCAAACGGACTTTTACACACGTAATCTCGTCTCGATACGAACGTTCGATTTTCAAATATTAGAGTTGGAATCATTCGAACTATCATGTTGTTCCTGATCTTCACCAATATTAGAGTTGGAAGCATTCGAACTATTATGTTGTTCCTGATCTTCACCAATATTAGAGTTGGAATAATTCGAACTATTATGTTGTTCCTGATCTTCACCAATATTAGAGTTGGAAGCATTCGAACTATTATGTTGTTCCTGATCTTCACCAATATTAGAGTTGGAATCATTCGAACTATTATGTTGTTCCTGATCTTCACCAATATTAGAGTTGGAATCATTCGAACTATTATGTTGTTCCTGATCTTCACCAATATTAGAGTTGGAATCATTCGAACTATTATGTTGCTCCTGATCTACACCTATACTACCACTATTACTAGTTTCCATTTCTTCTTCTGCTAAAATTTCCTCTATAAATCCTGGTGATGATGATGATCCACTGCTTTGTTGCATGTACTCGATACTATTTGGTCTTACCATAATAACGACACGTTGACCAACTATTTGAACTTCGTGAAACAAGTTCAACTAGTTAGTCAACTTCAGAGTCATATCACCATATTTATAATAACTTCATTATTATATGACTCCAACTCTAATATTGCTGAAGATCAGGAACAACATAATAGTTCGAATGCTTCCAACTCTAATATTGGTGAAGATCAGGAACAACATAATAGTTCGAATGCTTCCAACTATAATATTGGTGAAGATCAGGAACAACATAATAGTTCGAATGATTCCAACTCTAATATTTGAAAATCGAACGTTCGTATCGAGGCGAGATCACGTGTGTAAAAATCTGTTTGACCCATTCGCTTAAACATATACGATTCCGCACGGAATCTATAGAGTGCCTCACAAAAGAAACATGAGCATAAACTCAAGAGACGCGACAAACGCTGGACGCATCCGAGCGCCGGTTGAATGTCGCGCCGTTCAAAAATCATTTCATACAACGACCGCTCATAAACGGAGACGCGCATTAAAACACGATCCGTCGGTCCACACAGTTCAACAAAGTCGTCGTTCGTCATGCGCCCGCGCACGCCGACTGACTTAGCCGACCGCGTCGCTTGATACATAATTATGTGAAACAAGAAAACGATGTCATCGGTGTTCGATCGACCGGCGAGCGTGCCACTCTGATGTGTTCCAAGTACAAGAGCGAGTGTGATTATTAAGAATTTATCTTTTGTTTTTTTTTTAATTATTATTAGGTCTTTTTTAACATACGTAAGTATAATTGTTTTTTTTAAATATAAATACATAAAAAACATTTAAAAATATAATACCTAATAATTTTAAATATTTGCATTAAATAGGTGCATAAAAAACAAAATATTAAAAAATATAAAAAATATAATACTAATTATAAAAATTATTATATTTTTTAATATTTTGTTTTTTATGCACCTATTATTTATGCAAATATTTAAAATTGATATTTATTGTATTTTTAAATGTTTTTTAAGTATTTATATTTTAAAAAAATAGTTATACTTACGTTGTCGTGTAACGACAAGAAAAGACTTTAGAGGGAGACAGTATTTATTAAGTATACAGAAAAGACAAGATGGAAGTATAAAAATGAATAATGTAGATGAATGATTGATGGGTGATGGTGAAGGGCGGCCCCTGGTGGACCGGCGGCAGTTACGGAGAAGCGGCCCTGGCGGACCGGCTACAGCAACAGACGAGCGGCCCTGGCGGACCGGCGACAGCAACAGACGAGCGGCCCTGGTGGACCGGCGACAGCAACGGACGAGCGGCCCTGGTGGACCGGCGACAGCAACGGACGAGCGGCCCTGGTGGACCGGTGACAGCAACGGACGAGCGGCCCTGGTGGACCGGCGACAGCAACGGACGAGCGGCCCTGGTGGACCGGCGACAGCAACGGACGAGCGGCCCTGGTGGACCGGCGGCAGTTGCAGAGGAGCGGCCCTGGTGGACCGGCGGCAGCTACGGAGGAGCGGCCCTGGTGGACCGGCGGCAGCAACGGAAGAACGGCCCTGGTGGACCGGCGGCAGGTACAGAGGAGGGACTGCCCCGGCGTCACAAGGCCGGCAGCAGTCGAAGGCTCCGGCGGCAAAGGGCCAGGCAGCTCCAGGCGCACCAGTTATATAGAGACTGGCACAGCAGGAAACACCCTAGAAGGGCTCTCGAGGCAGCGTTTACTGGAGACCTACCTTTAAGAGGCTTGTTTGGAAGCCAGAGCTCGACTGACCACTGCTCTGCGATGATTCCTAAAGAAACCTCGCAAAACGGTTGGAGGTCGAAATTTAAAATATTCGAAAATATGGACGAGGAACGGTAAATAATTTTACCATAAAAGAGTTCGAATAACAATTATGAAATAAAAATAGCAGACCAACAAGAATTTTGATGAGAAGGTTGTCATAGATACAACATCAACAATGTTGTCAAAAAAATGTCAAAATAATGAAAATGTTCTGTAACAATGTAAATATAAATGGTATTAAATTAACAAGTGCAGTGTTTGATAGGAAAAAGTGATACAGTCCTGCATAGGTACGGCTTCCTACACTAAGGGGTCGCTAAGTAGCCGAAACTTAGGCGTAAAGTTGAGGACTGAGTCTGTGAACAGAAAAATGAGTCCTGGTGTAGTGGAATATGATCAAAACAGAGCCTCATAATAATGGAAAGCATATTATGGACCGTGGAAATGAATGATACATATATAAGTATGAATATGAGTATAAACAATAAGTGTAAGTATATCTGAATATGTACATAACATTACATTTTCCCCCCGACCCTGGAAAAATTTTCAACTGTAGAAAATTTTCTAATAAGATTTCAAGTAGGGACTGTAAAACAACACTTCACACATTCATCCATCTCCATTCACCCATTCATACCACCTATCTCTTTCAAGCAATCTTCTTCATACAGGCATGGGTGGAGTTCACAGTTGATGACTGCCACTCATAGAAGTGTGTGTTAGAATGACGACAAGGCTTATTTTTGGAGTTGTCAGCCGCTCCAGACTGGAAGGAAAAAAAAAGGAAACATTAGATAATGTAAGTAGAAATTTAAGCTCCTAGAAGAGCGAAAGAGAGAATTTGGTTTAGGCTTATTTTAGGAGTAACCAACCGCTCCTGCATAGGCTTATTTAATGAGTTGCAATCCGCTCCATACGGTAAAAGAGTGAGACTGAAGAGTAGGGTCGAGCAAATGTAATGTAATGTTTGTGTAGTGAGTGATGTTTATATATAATATAAAAAATAAATAAGATGTGCAGCTGTAGACAAAAGAAAGAAGTAATATTTACATAAATAATTAGTAGGTAAAGTAATTGATATTAATAAGAATCGTTTTTCAAAGAATCGAAAGTTTCGAAGTTAAAATATCTTCCGATGGTGTAGTGGGAGCTAGCAGAAGTATCTGCTTCTTTAACAATATAACAGTTTTTGCTGGTTCCTCCAGTCTAATTGTAACTTCATATTCAAGCTCGTTTTTATTTAAGAGTTCAAATTTGATTGGACGAGACATATTTAAGTGTAAGTTAGAAAAAAGATAGTTAAGTATGTAAAAGTATACCTTGTTTTCCTGTTAGGGAAAAAAAGAAAATTAAGTTAGGTGTAGTAAGTATATATGAGTGAATGAGTTATGTGTGTGTTAAGAGAAAATGAAAGGGATAGAATAGCCAAAATATTTAACCAAAGAGCTGAGAATGTATGACACTAGACGAAGTGTTTCTTTTGAATTTAGGAAGTTAAGGGGGTGCAGGAAATTTTAGTTGGGCGCCAAACTGTCGTGTAACGACAAGAAAAGACTTTAGAGGGAGACAGTATTTATTAAGTATACAGAAAAGACAAGATGGAAGTATAAAAATGAATAATGTAGATGAATGATTGATGGGTGATGGTGAAGGGCGGCCCCTGGTGGACCGGCGGCACGGAGGAGCGGCCCTGGCGGACCGGCGACAGCAACAGACGAGCGGCCCTGGCGGACCGGCGACAGCAACAGACGAGCGGCCCTGGCGGACCGGCGACAGCAACAGACGAGCGGCCCTGGTGGACCGGCGACAGCAACGGACGAGCGGCCCTGGTGGACCGGCGACAGCAACGGACGAGCGGCCCTGGTGGACCGGCGACAGCAACGGACGAGCGGCCCTGGTGGACCGGCGACAGCAACAGACGAGCGGCCCTGGTGGACCGGCGTCAGCAACGGACGAGCGGCCCTGGTGGACCGGCGGCAGCTGCAGAGGAGCGGCCCTGGTGGACCGGCGGCAGCTGCAGAGGAGCGGCCCTGGTGGACCGGCGGCAGCTACGGAGGAGCGGCCCTGGTGGACCGGCGTCAGCTACAGAAGAACGGCCCTGGTAGACCGGCGGCAGCTACAGAAGAAGGACTGCCCCGGCGTCACAAGGCCGGCAGCAGTCGAAGGCTCCGGCGGCAAAGGGCCAGGCAGCTCCAGGCGCACCAGTTATATAGAGACTGGCACAGCAGGAAAAACCCTAGAAGGGCTCTCGAGGCAACGTTTACTGGTGACCTACTTTTAAGAGGCTTGTTTGGAAGCCAGAGCTCGACTGACCACTGCTCTGCGATGATTCCTAAAGAAACCTCGCAGAACGGTCGGAGGTCGAAATTTAAAATATTCGAAAATATGGACGAGGAACGGTAAATAATTTTACCAAAGAGTTCGAATAACAATTATGAAATAAAAATAGCAGACCAACAAGAATTTTGATGAGAAGGATGTCATAGATACAACATCAACAATGTTGTCAAAAAAATGTCAAAATAATGAAAATGTTCTGTAACAATGTAAATATAAATGGTATTAAATTAACAAGTGCAGTGTTTGATAGGAAAAAGTGATACAGTCCTGCATAGGTACGGCTTCCTACACTAAGGGGTCGCTAAGTAGCCGAAACTTAGGCGTAAAGTTGAGGACTGAGTCTGTGAACAGAAAAATGAGTCCTGGTGTAGTGGAATATGATCAAAACAGAGCCTCATAATAATGGAATGCATATTATGGACCGTGGAAATGAATGATACATATATAAGTATGAATATGAGTATAAATAATAAGTGTAAGTATATCTGAATATGTACATAACATTACAACGTATGTTAAAAAAAAAAGTGTGTGTGTCAGCTCCGACGCACGACTGGAGTTTACCCCTTAAGTACGAGAAAAAAAATATTTTTTTTTTTTAATATTTAAAAAAATAAAAAATAAAAATTTTATATTATTATTATTATTTTAAAAATTATTTATAAAGTCAATCATAAAAAATTAAAAAAATTATAAATGCATATTTATGAAACTTTTAACCAATTTTAAGAAAGTTGATAATAATTTTTTTTTATAAACAGTTCTTTTTTTAATTATTATAATTATTTTTTTTTAAATATAACATTATCTTAATAACTAACAAAATATAGTTGTAAAAAGATAATTATGCCACTTTTTTAGAATAGAAAGTTGCGCACCAAAGATGCGCACTAAAATGTTACGCTTAAAATTCGTTACTCGTTAGTAGGTTTTACCCCTCGAATTTTTCTCATACCGGGCGCCTTATATATGAAAATCGATTCTTAAGGAGTAAACTCTAAAAAACCTAATAATTATTAAAAAAAATAAAGAAAAGAAAAATAGTTATTAATCACACTCGCTCTTGTACTTAGGACACATCAGAGTGGCACGCTCGCCGGTCGATCGAACACCGATGACATCGTTTTCTTGTTTCACATATGTATCAAGCGACGCGGTCGGCTAAGTCAGTCGGCGTGCGCGGGCGCATGACGAACGACGACTTTGTTGAACTGTGTGGACCGACGGATCGTGTTTTAATGCGCGTCTCCGTTTATGAGCGGTCGTTGTATGAAATGATTTTTGAACGGCGCGACATTCGACCGGCGCTCGGACGCGTCCAGCGTTTGTCGCGTCTCTTGAGTTTATGCTCATGTTTCTTTTGTGAGGCACTCTATAGATTCCGTGCGGAATCGTATATGTTTAAGCGAACGTGTCAAACAGATTTTTACACACGTGATCTCGTCTCGATACGAACGTTCGATTTTCAAATATTAGAGTTGGAATCATTCGAACTATTATGTTGTTCCTGATCTTCACCAATATTAGAGTTGGAAGCATTCGAACTATTATGTTGTTCCTGATCTTCACCAATATTAGAGTTGGAATCATTCGAACTATTATGTTGCTCCTGATCTACACCTATACTACCACTATTACTAGTTTCCATTTCTTCTTCTGCTAAAATTTCCTCTACAAATCCTGGTGATGATGATGATCCACTGCTTTGTTGCATGTACTCGATACTATTTGGTCTTACCATAATAACGACACGTTGACTAACTATTTGAACTTCGTGAAACAAGTTCAACTAGTTAGTCAACTTTAGAGACAGATCACCATATTTATAATAACTTCATTATTATATGATTCCAACTCTAATATTGCTGAAGATCAGGAACAACATAATAGTTCGAATGCTTCCAACTCTAATATTGGTGAAGATCAGGAACAACATAATAGTTCGAATGCTTCCAACTCTAATATGTCGTGTAACGACAAGAAAAGACTTTAGAGGGAGACAGTATTTATTAAGTATACAGAAAAGACAAGATGGAAGTATAAAAATGAATAAGGTAGATGAATGATTGATGAGTGATGGTGAAGGGCGGCCCCTGGTGGACCGGCGGCAGTTACGAAGGAGCGGCCCTGGTGGACCGGCGACAGCAACGGACGAGCGGCTCTGGTGGACCGGCGACAGCAACGGACGAGCGGCCCTGGTGGACCGGCGACAGCAACGGACGAGGGGCCCTGGTGGACCGGCGACAGCAACGGACGAGCGGCCCTGGTGGACCGGCGACAGCAACGGACGAGCGGCCCTGGTGGACCGGCGACAGCAACGGACGAGCGGCCCTGGTGGACCGACGACAGCAACGGACGAGCGGCCCTGGTGGACCGGCGGCAGCTACAGAGGAGCGGCCCTGGTGGACCGGCGGCAGCGACGGAGGAGCGGCCCTGGTGGACCGGCGGCAGCTACGAGGAGCGGCCCTGGTGGACCGGCGTCAGCTACAGAAGAACGGCCCTGGTGGACCGGCGGCAGCTACAGAAGAGCGGCCCTGGTGGACCGGCGGCAGCAACGGACGAGCGGCCCTGGTGGACCGGCGGCAGCTGCAGAGGAGCGGCCCTGGTGGACCGGCGGCAGCTACAGAGGAGCGGCCCTGGTGGACCGGCGGCTAGGTCCAGGCGCACCAGGTTTTCAAAGGGCCAGGCAGCTCCAGGCGCACCAGTTTTATAGAGACTGGCACAGCAGGAAACACCCTAGATGGGCTCTCGAGGCAGCGTTTACTGGAGACCTACTTATATGTGGCTTGTTTGAAAGCCAGAGCTCCACTGACCACTGCTCTGCGATGATTCCTAAAGAAACCTCGCAGAACGGTTGGAGGTCGAAATTTAAAATATTCGAAAATATGGACGAGGAACGGTAAATAATTTTACCATAAAAGAGTTCGAATAACAATTATGAAATAAAAATAGCAGACCAACAAGAATTTTGATGAGAAGGTTGTCATAGATACATCATCAACAATGTTGTCAAAAAAAATGTCAAAATAATGAAAATGTTCTGTAACAATGTAAATATAAATGGTATTAAATTAAAAAGTGCAGTGTTTGATAGGAAAAAGTGATACAGTCCTGCATAGGTACGGCTTCCTATGCTAAGGGGTCAATAAGTCGCCGAAACTTAGGCGTAAAGTTGAGGACTGAGTCTGTAAACAGAAAAATGAGTCCTGGTGTAGGGGAATATGATCAAAACAGAGCCTCATAGTAATGGAAAGCATATTATGGACCGTGGAAATGAATGATACATATATAAGTATGAATATGAGTATAAATAATAAGTGTAAGTATATCTGAATATGTACATAACATTACATTTTCCCCCCGACCCTGGAAAAATTTTCAACTGTAGAAAATTTTCTAATAAGATTTCAAGTAGGGACTGTAAAACAACACTTCACACATTCATCCATCTCCATTCACCCATTCATACCACCTATCTCTTTCAAGCAATCTTCTTCATACAGGCATGGGTGGAGTTCACAGTTGATGACTGCCACTCATAGAAGTGTGTTTTAGAATGACGACAAGGCTTATTTTTGGAGTTGTCAGCCGCTCCAGACTGGAAGGAAAAAAAAAGGAAACATTAGATAATGTAAGTAGAAATTTAAGCTCCTAGAAGAGCGAAAGAGAGAATTTGGTTTAGGCTTATTTTAGGAGTAACCAACCGCTCCTGCATAGGCTTATTTAATGAGTTGCAATCCGCTCCATAGGGTAAAAGAGTGAGACTGAAGAGTAGGGTCGAGCAAATGTAATGTAATGTTTGTGTAGTGAGTGATGTTAATATATAATATAAAAAATAAATAGAATGTGCAGCTGTAAACAAAAGAAAGAAGTAATATTTACATAAATAATTAGTAGATAAATTAATTGACATTAATAATTTAGAGTTGTTTAGAAAGAATTCAACATTTTATATCTTTTATGTGCCATTT
Source organism: Sesamia nonagrioides (assembly GCA_017933935.1). Classification (NCBI taxonomy): domain Eukaryota; kingdom Metazoa; phylum Arthropoda; class Insecta; order Lepidoptera; family Noctuidae; genus Sesamia; species Sesamia nonagrioides. The sequence goes on from JADWQK010001612.1 coordinate 69,387, forward strand.
ACCTACGGCACCATCTGGGTCTTCTAATAAGTACACTAAAGGTGATAGTTTATTTAAAATTTTGGATTTGATAAATTTAGGGGCTAGTTTAGCATTGAAATATGAACCAGCATCGCTTAATGCATGATTCTTTCGCCAAACCGTATCCCCGACGTTGAATTCTTTGAACGACCTCCGAAGATTATAACGAGCGCTGTTTTTAACGTAAGCCATATGTAAGTTAGACTGAACTTTGTGAAATATAGACGTGAGGAACCCAGCATTTGTTGCGTAAATATCACGGGGCATAAAGATTAATTCTTCGAGGTTCTGACACGGGGAGTAAAAGGAACCGCAAGGAATTGTTTCCCTCCCAAAGACTAGAAAGGATGGAGTATAGCCCGTTACAACGTTAGTAGCGAGGGAGTCGTTTCACATATTAATAGCCAGCCGACCAGGCGCTGGTTCACCACAAAATATTGGGGTTGCTGTCGCTGCCCACGCTGGATATTGCTCAGTCGTTGAGCGCCAACAGCCATTGTCCACCAGTTTGTTATCATTATTTATTTTACTTTATACTTCCATCTTGTCTTTCTGCGGCCTTTGTCAAATACTGTCTCCCCAAAAGTCTTTTCTTTGTCGCGCCACACGACAGTTTGGCGCCCACACGACAGTTTGGCGCCCAACGTGGGGCCGGCGGCAGTTACGGAGGAGCGGCCCTGGTGGACCGGCGACAGCAACGGACGAGCGGCCCTGGTGGACCGGCGACAGCAACGGACGAGCGGCCCTGGTGGACCGGCGACAGCAACGGACGAGCGGCCCTGGTGGACCGGCGACAGCAACGGACGAGCGGCCCTGGTGGACCGACGACAGCAACGGACGAGCGGCCCTGGTGGACCGGCGGCAGCTACAGAGGAGCGGCCCTGGTGGACCGGCGGCAGCGACGGAGGAGCGGCCCTGGTGGACCGGCGGCAGCTACGAGGAGCGGCCCTGGTGGACCGGCGGCAGCTACGAGGAGCGGCCAAACTGTCGTGTAACGACAAGAAAAGACTTTAGAGGGAGACAGTATTTATTAAGTATACAGAAAAGACAAGATGGAAGTATAAAAATGAATAAGGTAGATGAATGATTGATGAGTGATGGTGAAGGGCGGCCCCTGGTGGACCGGCGGCAGTTACGAAGGAGCGGCCCTGGTGGACCGGCGACAGCAACGGACGAGCGCCCCTGGTGGACCGGCGACAGCAACGGACGAGCGGCCCTGGTGGACCGGCGACAGCAACGGACGAGCGGCCCTGGTGGACACAGCACGACGAGCGGCCCTGGTGGACCGGGCGACAGCAACGGACGAGCGGCCCTGGTGGACCGACGACAGCAACGGACGAGCGGCCCTGGTGGACCGGCGGCAGCTACAGAGGAGCGGCCCTGGTGGACCGGCGGCAGTGACGAGGAGCGGCCCTGGTGACCGGCGGCAGCTACCGAGGAGCGGCCCTGGACGGCGGCAGTTACGAGGAGCCCTGCGCACCTGCACAGAAGAACGGCCCTGGACCGGCGGCCCTGGTGGACCGGCGGCCCTGGTGGACCGGCGACAGCAACGGACGAGCGGCCCTGGTGGACCGGCGACAGCACGGACGAGCGGCCCTGGTGGACCGGCGGCAGCTGCAGAGGAGCGGCCCTGGTGGACCGGCGGCAGCTGCAGAGGAGCGGCCCTGGTGGACCGGCGGCAGCTACGTAGGAGCGGCCCTGGTGGACCGGCGTCAAAGGGCCAGGCAGCTCCAGGCGCACCAGTTTTATAGAGACTGGCACAGCAGGAAACACCCTAGATGGGCTCTCGAGGCAGCGTTTACTGGAGACCTACTTATATGTGGCTTGTTTGAAAGCCAGAGCTCCACTGACCACTGCTCTGCGATGATTCCTAAAGAAACCTCGCAGAACGGTTGGAGGTCGAAATTTAAAATATTCGAAAATATGGACGAGGAACGGTAAATAATTTTACCATAAAAGAATTCGAATAACAATTATGAAATAAAAATAGCAGACCAACAAGAATTTTGATGAGAAGGTTGTCATAGATACATCATCAACAATGTTGTCAAAAAATGTCAAAATAATGAAAATGTTCTGTAACAATGTAAATATAAATGGTATTAAATTAAAAAGTGCAGTGTTTGATAGGAAAATGTGATACAGTCCTGCATAGGTACGGCTTCCTACGCTAAGGGGTCAATAAGTCGCCGAAACTTAGGCGTAAAGTTGAGGACTGAGTCTGTAAACAGAAAAATGAGTCCTGGTGTAGTGGAATATGATCAAAACAGAGCCTCATAATAATGGAAAGCATATTATGGACCGTGGAAATGAATGATACATATATAAGTATGAATATGAGTATAAATAATAAGTGTAAGTATATCTGAATATGTACATAACATTACAAATATTGGTGAAGATCAGGAACAACATAATAGTTCGAATGATTCCAACTCTAATATTTGAAAATCGAACGTTCGTATCGAGGCGAGACCACGTGTGTAAAAATCTGTTTGACCCATTCGCTTAAACATATACGATTCCGCACGGAATCTATAGAGTGCCTCACAAAAGAAACATGAGCATAAACTCAAGAGACGCGACAAACGCTGGACGCGTCCGAGCGCCGGACGAATGTCGCGCCGTTCAAAAATCATTTCATACAACGACCGCTCATAAACGGAGACGCGCATTAAAACACGATCCGTCGGTCCACACAGTTCAACAAAGTCGTCGTTCGTCATGCGCCCGCGCACGCCGATTGACTTAGCCGACCGCGTCGCTTGATACATAATTATGTGAAACAAGAAAACGATGTCATCGGTGTTCGATCTACCGGCGAGCGTGCCACTCTGATGTGTTCCAAGTACAAGAGCGAGTGTGATTAATAAGTATTTATCTTTTGTTTTTTTTTTAATTATTATTAGGTCTTTTTTTAACATACGTAAGTATAATTGTTTTTTTTAAATATAAATACATAAAAAACATTTAAAAATATAATAGCTAATAATTTTAAATATTTGCATTAAATAGGTGCATAAAAAACAAAATATTAAAAAATATAAAAAATATAATACTAATTATAAAAATTATTATATTTTTTAATATTTTGTTTTTTATGCACCTATTATTTATGCAAATATTTAAAATTGATATTTATTGTATTTTTAAATGTTTTTTATGTATTTATATTTTAAAAAAATAGTTATACTTACGTATGTTAAAAAAAAAAGTGTGTGTGTCAGCTCCGACGCACGACTGGAGTTTACCCCTTAAGTACGAGAAAAAAAATATTTTTTTTTTTTAATATTTAAAAAAATAAAAAATAAAAATTTTATATTATTATTATTATTTTAAAAATTATTTATAAAGTCAATCATAAAAAATTAAAAAAATTATAAATGCATATTTATGAAACTTTTAACCAATTTTAAGAAAGTTGATAATAATTTTTTTTTATAAACAGTTTTTTTTTAAATTATTATAATTATTTTTTTTTAAATATAACATTATCTTAATAACTAACAAAATATAGTTGTAAAAAGATAATTATGCCACTTTTTTAGAATAGAAAGTTGCGCACCAAAGATGCGCACTAAAATGTTACCAATATTAGAGTTGGAATCATTCGAACTATTATGTTGCTCCTGATCTACACCTATACTACCACTATTACTAGTTTCCATTTCTTCTTCTGCTAAAATTTCCTCTACAAATCCTGGTGATGATGATGATCCACTGCTTTGTTGCATGTACTCGATACTATTTGGTCTTACCATAATAACGACACGTTGACTAACTATTTGAACTTCGTGAAACAAGTTCAACTAGTTAGTTAACTTCAGAGTCAGATCACCATATTTATAATAACTTCATTATTATATGATTCCAACTCTAATATTGCTGAAGATCAGGAACAACATAATAGTTCGAATGCTTCCGACTCTAATATTGGTGAAGATCAGGAACAACATAATAGTTCGAATGCTTCCAACTCTAATATTGGTGAAGATCAGGAACAACATAATAGTTCGAATGCTTCCAACTCTATTACTGTCGAGATCACGTAAAATTCGCTTGACCATTGCTAACATGACTCGCACGGAATTCTGGCTCAACAAACTGCTGAGACGCCAGCGTTGGTCGACTGCCACCGGGAAACATTAAATCGATAAATGGTCCATCACAGTTCAACAAAGTCGTCGTTCGTCATGCGCCCGCGCACGCCGACTGACTTAGCCGACCGCGTCGCTTGATACATAATTATGTGAAACAAGAAAACGATGTCATCGGTGTTCGATCGACCGGCGAGCGTGCCACTCTGATGTGTTCCAAGTACAAGAGCGAGTGTGATTAATAAGTATTTATCTTTTGTTTTTTTTTTTTAATTATTATTAGGTCTTTTTTTAACATACGTAAGTATAATTGTTTTTTTTAAATATAAATACATAAAAAACATTTAAAAATATAATACCTAATAATTTTAAATATTTTCATTAAATAGGTGCATAAAAAACAAAATATTAAAAAATATAATACTAATTATAAAGATTATTATATTTTTTAATATTTTGTTTTTATGCACCTATTATTTATGCAAATATTTAAAATTATTAGGTATTATATTTTTAAATGTTTTTTATGTATTTATATTTAAAAAAAATAGTTATACTTACGTATGTTAAAAAAAAAAGTGTGTGTGTCAGCTCCGACGCACGACTGGAGTTTACTCCTTAAGTACGAGAAAAAAAATTTTTTTTTTTTTTTAATATTTAAAAAAATAAAAATTAAAATTTTATATTATTATTATTATTTTAAAAATTATTTATAAAATCAATCATAAAAAATTAAAAAAATCATAAAAAATTAAAAAAATTATAAATGCATATTTATGAAACTTTTAACCAATTTTAAGAAAGTTGATAATAATTTTTTTTTATAAACAGTTTTTTTTTTAAATTATTATAATTTTTTTTTTTAAATATAACATTATCTTAATAACTAACAAAATATAGTTGTAAAAAGATAATTATGCCACTTTTTTAGAATAGAAAGTTGCGCACCAAAGATGCGCACTAAAATGTAACGCTTAAAATTCGTTACTCGTTAGTAGGTTTTACCCCTCGGATTTTTCTCATACCGGGCGCCTTATATATGAAAATCGATTCTTAAGGAGTAAACTCTAAAGAACCTAATAATTATTAAAAAAAATAAAGAAAAGAAAAATAGTTATTAATCACACTCGCTCTTGTACTTAGGACACATCAGAGTGGCACGCTCGCCGGTCGATCAAACACCGATGACATCGTTTTCTTGTTTCACATATGTATCAAGCGACGCGGTCGGCTAAGTCAGTCGGCGTGCGCGGGCGCATGACGAACGACGACTTTGTTGAACGGTGTGGACCGACGGATCGTGTTTTAATGCGCGTCTCCGTTTATGAGCGGTCGTTGTATGAAATGATTTTTGAACGGCGCGACATTCGACCGGCGCTCGGACGCGTCCAGCGTTTGTCGCGTCTCTTGAGTTTATGCTCATGTTTCTTTTGTGAGGCACTCTATAGATTCCGTGCGGAATCGTATATGTTTAAGCGAACGTGTCAAACAGATTTTTACACACGTGATCTCGTCTCGATACGAACGTTCGATTTGTAATGTTATGTACATATTCAGATATACTTACACTTATTATTTATACTCATATTCATACTTATATATGTATCATTCATTTCCACGGTCCATAATATGCATTCCATTATTATGAGGCTCTGTTTTGATCATATTCCACTACACCAGGATTCATTTTTCTGTTCACAGACTCAGTCCACAACTTTACGCCTAAGTTTCGGCTACTTAGCGACCCCTTAGTGTAGGAAGCCGTACCTATGCAGGACTGTATCACTTTTTCCTATCAAACACAGCACTTTTTAATTTAATATCATTTATATTTACATTGTTACGGAACATTTTCATTATTTTGACATTTTTTTGACAACATTGTTGATGATGTATCTATGACAACCTTCTCATCAAAATTCTTGTTGGTCTGCTATTTTTATTTTATAATTGTTATTCGAACTCTTTTATGGTAAAATTATTTACCGTTCCTCGTCCATATTTTCGAATATTTTAAATTTCGTCCTCCAACTGTTCTGCGAGGTTTCTTTAGAAATCATCGCAGAGCAGTGGTCAGTCGAGCTCTGGCTTCCAAACAAGCCTCTTAAAAGTAGGTCTTCAGTAAACGCTGCCTCGAGAGCCCTTCTAGGGTGTTTCCTGCTGTGCCAGTCTCTATATAACTGGTGCGCCTGGAGCTGCCTGGCCCTTTGCCGCCGGAGCCTTCGACTGCTGCCGGCCTTGTGACGCTGGGGCAGTCCCTCTTCCGTAGCTGCCGCCGGTCCACCAGGGCCGCTCCTCTGTACCTGCCGCCGGTCCACCAGGGCCGTTCTTCCGTTGCTGCCGCCGGTCCACCAGGGCCGCTCCTCTGTAGCTGCCGCCGGTCTACCAGGGCCGCTCCTCTGTAGCTGCCGCCGGTCCACCAGGGCCGTTTTTCTGTAGCTGCCGCCGGTCCACCGGAGCCGTTCTTCTGTAGCTGCCGCCGGTCCACCAGGGCCGCTCCTCGTAGCTGCCGCCGGTCCACCAGGGCCACTCCTCCGTAGCTGCCGCCGGTCCACCAGGGCCGCTCCTCTGCAGCTGCCGCCGGTCCACCAGGGCCGCTCGTCCGTTGCTGTCGCCGGTCCACCAGGGCCGCTCGTCCGTTGCTGTCGCCGGTCCACCAGGGCCGCTCGTCCGTTGCTGTCGCCGGTCCACCAGGGCCGCTCGTCCGTTGCCGTCGCCGGTCCACCAGGGCCGCTCGTCTGTTGCTGTCGCCGGTCCGCCAGGGCCGCTCGTCTGTTGCTGTCGCCGGTCCGCCAGGGGCCGCCCTTCACCATCACCCATCAATCATTCATCTACATTATTCATTTTTATACTTCCATCTTGTCTTTAAATTTCTGTATACTTAATAAATACTGTCTCCCTCTAAAGTCTTTTCTTGTCGTTACACGACAGTTTGGCGCCCAACTAAAATTTCCTGCACCCCTTAATTTCCTAAATTCAAAAGAAACACTTCGTCTAGTGTCTTACATTCTCAGCTCTTTGGTTAAATATTTTGGCTATTCTATCCCTTGCATTTTCTCTTAACACACACATAACTCATTCACTCATATATACTTACTACACCTAACTTAATTTTCTTTTTTTTCCCTAACAGGAAAACAAAGTATACTTTTACATACTTAACTATTTCTAACTTACACTTAAATATGTCTCGTCCAATCAAATTTGAACTCTTAAATAAAAACGAGCTTGAATATGAAGTTACAATTAGACTGGAGGAACCAGCAAAAACAGTTATCATTGTTAAAGAAGCAGATACTTCTGCTAGCTCCTTCTACACCATCGGAAGATATTTTAACTTCTCCCATTCCTATAGAGGAGGAGTTAGCTCAGATAGATAGTACTCTGAGTTATTTAAATATTAAAATAGATAATCTATTACAGGGTAATTCCAAATACCATCGCTTAATAGAATCTTTTATTAATCATTTATTTTACAGGTTGGAACGTATAGACACAGACTTAAACCCTGACTATAAACTTAATCTAGACAATTTAAAATCAAAATTTGAGACACTTGAAGGAAGTTTCAAGATTTATTGTTCAAATCTAAACTCTATGAATCCTCATTCATATATCACTGCTCCCTCTACCCCTCCTATTCATACTCCTCTCGCCACTCCCTCTCCTCCTCCTATTTCACCTCGTCTCACTGCTCCCTCTACTCCACCTATTTACCCTCCTTTCACAGCTCCTCTTTCCTCTCCTATTTTAACTTCTCCAAATCATAATTTATTCAAAGATCTGAAACGATATACGTTTAATGGAAAATTGCCCTAGATCGTTTTTACAAAAACTTGACGAATATTGTCTTGTGCGGAATATACCCAAAAATTTGTTAATTACTCAGGCGTATGATATTTTTACAGACAGTGCCCTACATTGGTTTAGATTTAAAATAAATCAAAATCCAGACCTAACATGGGATGAAATTTCTTTGTCTCTAATTAAAGATTTTGGTGGTTTTGACTATGATTTTAAATTATTGGAGGCCATCAAAAGTCGTACCCAAGGTCGTGATGAACCAATCATAATTTATATCTCAATTATGTCGGGAATGTTCTCTCGTCTGGCTAAAAAATTGTCTGAAACGGAACAGTTAGAAATCATTCTAAGAAATATAAGACCATGTTACTCAGTATTCGTGGCACTAAAAGATATTAACTCTATTGATGCACTCTTGGCTACATGCTAAAATTATGAAAAATTCTTAGATCGAGACAAACATTTTAAAGAACCAAATAACCAACAAAATCCTCTTATTTCAGAATTTGCTTATAAACAAATTCATCCAACTTCTTCGGAATTTTCTACTTCTGACCCAAAACCTCCTTCATACACAAATATATTTTACAAAAACCCTCCCAAACAAGTAAACAGTCTAAAACAAGCTAACTCGCAAGAAAATTCATTTTGCGTTCGTTGTCGTATGCATGGTCATACCTTAAATACTTGTACTCAACGTCACTTTCTAATTTGTTTTAAATGTGGTCTTAAAGGTTTTAAAACCCCAGACTGTCCTAATTGTTCACCTAAACCTAACTCTAGTTCAAAAAACTAACGACTGACTTGAAAAGTAAAACAAACTTTGATGCCAACTATTGGAACGATTGGATTAAAACTCTTAAGAATTTCTTTTCATGCTATAAAATCTCTTCAACTCTATACTCTAATGAAAAGGATTTTAAACGACCTTTTGTTAACATCAAAGTTTACAATTTATCTTTGACTGGATTACTTGACTCTGGTAGTTCAATCACTATTCTTGGTAATAACTCTCACTTAGAATTTCTTAAACTAGGCTGTAAACTTTTCAAGTCAGATAAAATTACTATTTCTACAGCCAATAACCAGAAAATTAATTCTGTAGGTCATTGTTACCTTCCTATTTACTTTAACAAACAGACCCACTTGATTAAGGCTTATATTTTTCCTGATATTTCACCGTCTTTAATATTAGGAATAGACTTTTGGAAAAAAATTTAATCTTCTACCGAATATTCTCTCATCGACTGGTCTTTCAGAACTGGAGTGCTCAACCATCGAGACAATGAATGTCAAAGTATTACCTTATGATCATTTAACTGCAAATCAGAAGAATATTGCTGATGATATCATCCAACGCTTCAAGACTATCTCATTCGAAGAAAAGGGTGTGCTGGGGAACACTAATCTCATCACTCACAAGATCGATACCGGAGATTCGCTACCCATCAAACAAAGATGTTACAGACTGTCTCCTGAAAAACAAAAAGCATTGATTACTGAAGTTGATAAAATGTTGAAATGGAACGTTATTGAACAATGTGAAAGCCCTTGGTTATCTCCAGTAATAATTACTCCAAAGAAGAACGGTGAATGGCGTTTTTGCGTAGATAGCAGGAAGCTTAACGCAATTACAAAACGTGATGCTTATAGTCTGCCACTTATAAGTGAAATTTTGGACAACCTCAGAAATGCTAAATACCTGTCAAGTATAGACATTGCGAAAGCCTTCTGGGAGATTCCTCTGAACCCTGCTGATAAGGACAAGACTGCTTTTTATGTACCTGGAAGAGGCATGTTCAGATTTAAAGTAATGCCATTCGGACTCACCAATTCACCAGCTACTCAACAAAGATTAATGGACATGCTGTTCACTCCAGAATTTGAAAATAAAGTGTTCTGCTACTTAGACGATATTGTCATAATTAGCGAAACTTTTGAGGAACATATATCACTGCTCCTGAAAGTTCACGAAAAACTTTCCTTCGCTAAATTAACTATTAACTTTGACAAAAGCCAATTCTTCAGAAAAGAGTTAAAATATCTTGGCTTCGTAGTGGATGAACATGGCTTACGTGCTGATCCTGATAAAATCAAGGCTATTGTGGATTACCCAATTCCTACCTGCAGAAAAGAAGTTCGTAGATTCATTGGCACCTGCAGCTGGTTTCGAAGATTTATTCCAAATTTCAGCACTATTGCTACGCCACTCAACAAACTAACCTGCTCCGGGAAAAATGCTCCGAAATTCGGATGGAATACAGAAGCGGATGCAGCCTTTCAGAAGCTTAAGGATGCTTTAATAACTACTCCTGTTCTGGCCTGTCCAAACTTCGACCTTCCTTTTTCAGTTCATTGTGATGCATCTAACTACGGTACTGGCGCAATGCTCACTCAACATCAGGAAGGCAAAGAAGTTGTGATTGCCTATATGAGCAAAGCTTTCAACAAGAACCAACAGAACTACTCAACTACGGAAAGAGAAACACTTGCCGTGATAACTGCTTTAGAACACTGGCGTTGCTATCTCGATAATGCGAAGGCATTCACAATCTACACCGACCACGCTGCACTCAAATGGTTTCAGAATTTATCCAATCCTTCAGGAAGACTTGCACGTTGGACTTTACGCTTATCTTGCTTCAACTTCGTTCTAAAACATAAGAAAGGAAAAGATAATGTAGTACCGGACCTTCTATCAAGAGCCAAGTCACAAGAACTCCCTGAAATACAAGAAAATAGTAATGTACCACAAGGTGTACATCCTATTTCTATGAATGATACTACTAGAGAACTGGAACAATACAATAAAATATTTCTGGGCTGTTCGAATAATCCTTATTCTTACCCAAATTATACGATAAGAGAGAATAAACTCTATCGTTGTATTCACACGCCTGACCGCCTGAACGACGACTTCATTTGGAAAGAAGTTCCATTACCTCAAGAAAGACGTTTAATAATTGAAACAAATCATGGCTCTAGTCAAGAACCTCACCTAGGAATTTTTAAAACATATAAAAAAATATCTTTACTATACTATTGGCCTGGCATGTTTAGAGACATTGCTAGGATAATTTCTAACTGTGAAACCTGTCTTGCTTATAAACATCCTAATCATTCTCCATATGGCCTAATGGGCAAACCTAAGATTTGCTCTAGACCTTTTCAAACTATATCTCTAGACTTAATGGGTCCACTTCCTATGACTAGAAAACGTAATAGGTTCATTTTAGTAATTAATTGTATCTTTACTAAATATACTTTGATTTTCCCTCTAAAACAGGCGACTGCATCTAATATAACTAATATTTTGGAAAATTCTGTTTTTCTAGTTCATGGAGTTCCACAGACTTGTATAATGGATAACGGTCCACAATTCCAGTCACGTGAATTCCACTCTTTTCTTAATAGATACAAAGTTCCTTTCATATTCCATTCGGCCTACTATTGCCCACAATTTAACCCGACTGAAAGTTATAACAAAACAATAATTACGGCTTTAGCTGCACTAGTAGAGGACGACCATAGATCCTGGGACAAACATCTTAGTAAAATTCAATTTTCTATGAACAATACTACTAACGTTGTGACGGGCTATACTCCATCCTTTCTAGTTTTTGGGAGGGAAACAATTCCTTGCGGTTCCTTTTACTTTCCGTGTCAGAACCTCGAAGAATTAATCTTTATGCCCCGTGATATTTACGCAACAAATGCTGGGTTCCTCACGTCTATATTTCACAAAGTTCAGTCTAACTTACATATAGCTTACGTTAAAAACAGCGCTCGTTATAATCTTCGGAGGTCGTTCAAAGAATTCAACGTCGGGGATACGGTTTGGCGAAAGAATCATGCATTAAGCGATGCTGGTTCATATTTCAATGCTAAACTAGCCCCTAAATTTATCAAATCCAAAATTTTAAATAAACTATCACCTTTAGTGTACTTATTAGAAGACCCAGATGGTGCCGTAGGTAAATGGCACATAAAAGATATAAAATGTTGAATTCTTTCTAAACAACTCTAAATTATTAATGTCAATTATTTGTGTAAATATTGCTTCCTTCTTCGTTTTATTTACAGCTGCACATCCTATTTATTTTTATATTATATATAAACATCACTCACTACACAAACATTACATTTGCTCGACCCTACTCTTCAGTCTCACTCTTCTACCCTACGGAGCGGATTGCAACTCATAAAATAAGCCTATGCAGGAGCGGTTGGTTACTCCTAAAATAAGCCTAAACCAAATGCTAACTCTTTCGCTCTTCTAGGAGCTTAAATTTCTACTTTATCTAATGTTTCCTTTTTTTCCTTCCAGTCTGGAGCGGCTGACAACTCCAAAAATAAGCCTTGTCGTCATTCTAAAACACACTTCTATGAGTGGCAGTCATCAACTGTGAACTCCACCCATGCCTGTATGAAGAAGATTGCTTGAAAGAGAGAGGTGGTATAAATGGGTGAATGGAGATGGATGAATGTGTGAAGTGTTGTTTTACAGTCCCTACTTGAAATCTTATTAGAAAATTTTCTACAGTTGAAAATTTTTCCAGGGTCGGGGGGAAAATGTAATGTTATGTACATATTCAGATATACTTACACTTATTATTTATACTCATATTCATACTTATATATGTATCATTCATTTCCACGGTCCATTATATGCATTCCATTACTATGAGGCTCTGTTTTGATCATATTCCACCACACTAGGGCTCATTTTTCTGTTCACAGACACAGTCCTCAATTTTAAGCCTAAGTTTCGGCGACTTAGTGACCCCTTAGCGTAGGAAGCCGTACCTATGCAGGACTGTATCACTTTTTCCTATCAAACACAGCACTTTTTAATTTAATACCATTTATATTTACATTGTTACAGAACATTTTCATTATTTTGACATTTTTTGACAACATTGTTGATGATGTATCTATGACAACCTTCTCATCAAAATTCTTGTTGGTCTGCTATTTTTATTTCATAATTGTTATTCGAACTCTTTTATGGTAAAATTATTTACCGTTCCTCGTCCATATTTTCGAATATTTTAAATTTCGACCTCCAACCGTTCTGCGAGGTTTCTTTAGAAATCATCGCAGAGCAGTGGTTAGTCGAGCTCTGGCTTCCAAACAAGCCTCTTAAAAGTAGGTCTCCAGTAAACGCTGCCTCGAGAGCCCTTCTAGGGTGTTTCCTGCTGTGCCAGTCTCTATATAACTGGTGCGCCTGGAGCTGCCTGGCCCTTTGCCGCCGGAGACCTCGACTGCTGCCGGCCTTGTGACGCCGGGGCAGTCCCTCTTCCATAGCTGCCGCCGGTCCACCAGGGCCGCTCCTCTGTACCTGCCGCCGGTCCACCAGGGCCGTTCTTCCGTTGCTGCCGCCGGTCCACCAGGGCCGCTCCTCTGTAGCTGCCGCCGGTCCACCAGGGCCGCTCCTCTGTAGCTGCCGCCGGTCCACCAGGGCCGCTCCTCTGTAGCTGCCGCCGGTCCACCAGGGCCGTTCTTCTGTAGCTGCCGCCGGTCCACCAGGGCCGTTCTTCTGTAGCTGACGCCGGTCCACCAGGGCCGCTCTTCTGTAGCTGACGCCGGTCCACCAGGGCCGCTCCTTGTAGCTGCCGCCGGTCCACCAGGGCCGCTCCTCCGTCGCTGCCGCCGGTCCACCAGGGCCGCTCCTCTGTAGCTGCCGCCGGTCCACCAGGGCCGCTCGTCCGTTGCTGTCGTCGGTCCACCAAGGCCGCTCGTCCGTTGCTGTCGCCGGTCCACCAGGGCCGCTCGTCCGTTGCTGTCGCCGGTCCACCAGGGCCGCTCGTCCGTTGCTGTCGCCGGTCCACCAGGGCCGATCGTCCGTTGCTGTCGCCGGTCCACCAGGGCCGCTCGTCCGTTGCTGTCGCCGGTCCACCAGGGCCGCTCCTCCGTAACTGCCGCCGGTCCACCAGGGGCCGCCCTTCACCATCACTCATCAATCATTCATCTACATTATTCATTTTTACACTTCCATCTTGTCTTTAAATTTCTGTATACTTAATAAATACTGTCTCCCTCTAAAGTCTTTTCTTGTCGTTACACGACAGATTTTCAAATATTAGAGTTGGAATCATGCGAACTATTATGTTGTTCCTGATCTTCACCAATATTAGAGTTGGAAGCATTCGAACTATTGTGTTGTTCCTGATCTTCACCAATATTAGAGTTGGAATCATTCGAACTATTATGTTCTTCCTGATCTTCACCAATATTAGAGTTGGAATCATTCGAACTATTATGTTGCTCCTGATCTACACCTATACTACCACTATTACTAGTTTCCAATTCTTCTTCTGCTAAAATTTCCTCTACAAATCCTGGTGATGATGATGATCCACTGCTTTGTTGCATGTACTCGATACTATTTGGTCTTACCATAATAACGACACGTTGACTAACTATTTGAACTTCGTGAAACAAGTTCAACTAGTTAGTCAACTTCAGAGTCAGATCACCATATTTATAATAACTTCATTATTATATGATTCCAACTCTAATATTGCTGAAGATCAGGAACAACATAATAGTTGGAATGCTTCCAACTCTAATATTGGTGAAGATCAGGAACAACATAATAGTTCGAATGCTTCCAACTCTAATATTGGTGAAGATCAGGAACAACATAATAGTTCGAATGATTCCAACTCTAATATTTGAAAAGTAAAAAAACTAAAACCCAACTACGACAAAAAACGACGCTGAAAAAGTATAAAACAAGATTTTCAGAATACTGAACCGAACAAAGTTGCTAATGTAGTTGCAAGTAAATGGACACAGTAGACTCTACCAAGATGCCTTCGTTGTAAATTGACAATAATGTCTTACAATACTATTCTGAAGTATGCAATATTCACTATGTAGAGATAAATTTTCATGTTTGGAAAACCGCAGTCACACGTTATCAAAGTGCTACGGTAGGTAGGTATATGTAACGTGTGACTACGCCTTTCCAAACATGAAAATTTATCAATTTGTAAATGGCACATAAAAGATATAAAATGTTGAATTCTTTCTAAACAACTCTAAATTATTAATGTCAATTATTTGTGTAAATATTGCTTCCTTCTTCGTTTTATTTACAGCTGCACATCCTATTTATTTTTATATTATATATAAACATCACTCACTACACAAACATTACATTTGCTCGACCCTACTCTTCAGTCTCACTCTTCTACCCTACGGAGCGGATTGCAACTCATAAAATAAGCCTATGCAGGAGCGGTTGGTTACTCCTAAAATAAGCCTAAACCAAACGCTAACTCTTTCGCTCTTCTAGGAGCTTAAATTTCTACTTTATCAAATGTTTCCTATTTTTTTCCTTCCAGTCTGGAGCGGCTGACAACTCCAAAAATAAGCCTTGTCGTCATTCTAAAACACACTTCTATGAGTGGCAGTCATCAACTGTGAACTCCATCCATGTCTGTATGAAGAAGATTGCTTGAAAGAGAGAGGTGGTATGAATGGGTGAATGGAGATGGATGAATGTGTGAAGTGTTGTTTTACAGTCCCTACTTGAAATCTTATTAGAAAATTTTCTACAGTTGAAAATTTTTCCAGGGTCGGGGGGAAAATGTAATGTTATGCACATATTCAGATATACTTACACTTATTATTTATACTCATATTCATACTTATATATGTATCATTCATTTCCACGGTCCATAATATGCATTCCATTATTATGAGGCTCTGTTTTGATCATATTCCACTACACCAGGATTCATTTTTCTGTTCACAGACTCAGTCCACAACTTTACGCCTAAGTTTCGGCTACTTAGCGACCCCTTAGTGTAGGAAGCCGTACCTATGCAGGACTGTATCACTTTTTCCTATCAAACACAGCACTTTTTAATTTAATATCATTTATATTTACATTGTTACGGAACATTTTCATTATTTTGACATTTTTTTGACAACATTGTTGATGATGTATCTATGACAACCTTCTCATCAAAATTCTTGTTGGTCTGCTATTTTTATTTGCCATAATTGTTATTCGAACTCTTTTATGGTAAAATTATTTACCGTTCCTCGTCCATATTTTCGAATATTTTAAATTTCGACCTCCAACCGTTCTGCGAGGTTTCTTTAGAAATCATCGCAGAGCAGTGGTTAGTCGAGCTCTGGCTTCCAAACAAGCCTCTTAAAAGTAGGTCTCCAGTAAACGCTGCCTCGAGAGCCCTTCTAGGGTGTTTCCTGCTGTGCCAGTCTCTATATAACTGGTGCGCCTGGAGCTGCCTGGCCCTTTGCCGCCGGAGCCTCGACTGCTGCCGGCCTTGTGACGCCGGGGCAGTCCCTCTTCCGTAGCTGCCGCCGGTCCACCAGGGCCGCTCCTCTGTACCTGCCGCCGGTCCACCAGGGCCGTTCTTCCGTTGCTGCCGCCGGTCCACCAGGGCCGCTCCTCTGTAGCTGCCGCCGGTCCACCAGGGCCGCTCCTCTGTAGCTGCCGCCGGTCCACCAGGGCCGTTCTTCTGTAGCTGCCGCCGGTCCACCAGGGCCGTTCTTCTGTAGCTGACGCCGGTCCACCAGGGCCGCTCCTCGTAGCTGCCGCCGGTCCACCAGGGCCGCTCCTCCGTAGCTGCCGCCGCCGGTCCACCAGGGCCGCTCCTCTGTAGCTGCCGCCGGTCCACCAGGGCCGCTCGTCCGTTGCTGTCGCCGGTCCACCAGGGCCGCTCGTCCGTTGCTGTCGCCGGTCCACCAGGGCCGCTCGTCCGTTGCTGTCGCCGGTCCACCAGGGCCGCTCGTCCGTTGCTGTCGCCGGTCCACCAGGGCCGCTCGTCCGTTGCTGTCGCCGGTCCACCAGGGCCGCTCGTCCGTTGCTGTCGCCGGTCCACCAGGGCCGCTCCTCCGTAACTGCCGCCGGTCCACCAGGGGCCGCCCTTCACCATCACTCATCAATCATTCATCTACATTATTCATTTTTACACTTCCATCTTGTCTTTAAATTTCTGTATACTTAATAAATACTGTCTCCCTCTAAAGTCTTTTCTTGTCGTTACACGACAGATTTTCAAATATTAGAGTTGGAATCATGCGAACTATTATGTTGTTCCTGATCTTCACCAATATTAGAGTTGGAAGCATTCGAACTATTGTGTTGTTCCTGATCTTCACCAATATTAGAGTTGGAATCATTCGAACTATTATGTTCTTCCTGATCTTCACCAATATTAGAGTTGGAATCATTCGAACTATTATGTTGCTCCTGATCTACACCTATACTACCACTATTACTAGTTTCCAATTCTTCTTCTGCTAAAATTTCCTCTACAAATCCTGGTGATGATGATGATCCACTGCTTTGTTGCATGTACTCGATACTATTTGGTCTTACCATAATAACGACACGTTGACTAACTATTTGAACTTCGTGAAACAAGTTCAACTAGTTAGTCAACTTCAGAGTCAGATCACCATATTTATAATAACTTCATTATTATATGATTCCAACTCTAATATTGCTGAAGATCAGGAACAACATAATAGTTGGAATGCTTCCAACTCTAATATTGGTGAAGATCAGGAACAACATAATAGTTCGAATGCTTCCAACTCTAATATTGGTGAAGATCAGGAACAACATAATAGTTCGAATGATTCCAACTCTAATATTTGAAAAGTAAAAAAACTAAAACCCAACTACGACAAAAAACGACGCTGAAAAAGTATAAAACAAGATTTTCAGAATACTGAACCGAACAAAGTTGCTAATGTAGTTGCAAGTAAATGGACACAGTAGACTCTACCAAGATGCCTTCGTTGTAAATTGACAATAATGTCTTACAATACTATTCTGAAGTATGCAATATTCACTATTTAGAGATAAATTTTCATGTTTGGAAAACCGCAGTCACACGTTATCAAAGTGCTACGGTAGGTAGATATATGTAACGTGTGACTACGCCTTTCCAAACATGAAAATTTATCTCTACATAGTGAATATTGCATCATCACATGCACGCATCTTGGTAGAGTCTACTGTGTCCATTTACTTGCAACTGCATTAGCAACTTTGTTCAGTTCAGTATTCTGAAAATCTTGTTTTATACTTTTTCAGCGTCGTTTTTTGTCGTAGTTGGGTTTAAGTTTTTTTTACTTTTTATTATTTGTACTATTTTGGTGTTAAAGTGTATTTGTGGCGCATAATATTAACAAAAGTTAAATTGACGAACTAAAAACTAGGTAGTTAACATACGACATCTCTTTTGACTTATCGGCGTATAGTAATATGTAGAGATGTCCTATTTTACTATTTCGTAGCGTTTGGATCGTAGCGCGTATAGCAACGGTTTCCCCGTATGAAGCTCCCGGTTTTTCGTAGTAGCGACGCACATTTGCGTCGATGGCACCGAATGGGTCATGAATTAGTGGATGAGGTCGTTAGTATAAATAGATTGAATGGTTTTCTAACGGTGGCAGGCCATAACATCGGCTGCCGGCAGAAGTTACCACCCACCAGACAAAGTCTTGCCGCTAAGCGATTCGTCGTGTTCCAGCATGATGTCTGGTGAAGCCGTAGGGAGGACGCGTCTGAGCAGTTGTGTTGCGTTGTGTGGCGAGTACGATGCGCCAAATGTTGTTGTGTCGGGAGTTTGGTGGTGGAGAGTCTTTAGATCAATCTCCCTCTGGCGCAGCATCGTTGGTCGTGTTGGTCTTGGGTTTAACATTGCATCAGCCGGGGTCAACTTTGTATGGAAGCCTTGAGAATACCTACAAGGGCTGAATTTTGGGCGATGTTGCTATATAAATTAATATTTCAATTTATTTGTATGGCAACACTCTTGAATCACGTGACCGATCATGGCCTCCGCATAAACAATATGGCGTCACCCGATGTAAACACAATTCCATATTTCATCGATTTGCTTGTAATTAAGTGCTATAATATAACAGTTGAGTCGAGCTCTGCTCCTCCGTTTTATGTGTTACAAAGTTCCGCGAATCGTGGTTAGTGTTAGCGCATTGTGAGATAGTGACTAACATTACTGTTGTTTTTCGTGAGACATTGACTCTGAACCAATGATCCTGAACCTATTTATTTTGTGGCTGTTGTGACAAGTGTTTGTGAACCTCAGTTCTGCCATGGCAGATGCGATGATGATGATACGAAATTTATAAAATTTATCATGTAATATATAAAATATTGGCTAAACAATACTTTTATTTCCAATCTCTATTCCAAGATAAAATAAAGGGACTAGAATTGAATCTAGCACGTTGATAACGTTTTACAATTTATGTTATATTGTTATTTCATATGACCGGCCGCACATTGCATTCTGTATGAATGTAATTTGTATGGACGGCGCCCGTTAGATTTTTTTCTATTACAAAGTTTTTTCTCTATGCTAGATTCATTCTATTTTCCGTTTCTGATACATTCAGATCGGGAGGGTGGTGTCGAGAGGAGGAAAATATCTTGAGGCTGCACTCCTGGTCTGGATGTGTATTAAAATGTTAAAACTTAAAATACAATAGTCATCATGAAGTGGTTTAAATTTCCCGCCCTACTACGCCGACATAGTTTACTTGGGCTAAAGTAAGATGGCAGCACTTCCAAACTAAAATCGTTCCTACTTTTTTTGTATGAAGTTGACCTTCTTCTCCGATAGGAGTAATTGTGTTCTGTGCATTGCATCACCTGGCTCAACTGCCGTCATCCTTGCTATTCCTAAGTTTTTTTAAGTTTATAGGCTTAATAAACTAGTGCGCTTTACCATCAACGATTGCGTCACTGCTTATCATCAGGCGAGATTGCAGTCAAGCGCTAGTTCATAATTATTAAAAAAAAAAACATATATTAAGAGGACCTGGGAAGATTTCTTAATCTATCTAATTCTGCTAACGATCGACTGTCATGTGGATTTTTAAGTAATTTATTATGATCCAAGGCACTTATAAATAATACCTCTATGGTTTTAACTCTACTGAGAGCGACATAGGCCTGTCCTTTAGCAAACAATGACTTTCCTAGATCTGTAACTTTTTTATCTAGAGTACAACCTTGTAATTTATGTACAGTACAACCCCAAGAAAGAATCAGCGGGAGCATTTTACGCTGAATTTGCCCAGAACCCCTCAAACCGTCAAATTCAGTGAGGCAAGGCTCGATTTTGATAAGTCCGTTAATATTTGCTTTTATGGATGCGTCGTCAAATTGTATGAGAACAGCGCTTGGCTGTTCTCCTGTTCCAACTGATCGCGCCGAAGAGCAGGCCATTCGAAGGCCTTCACCACTCCCATCGCTCCGTTTACCAAACCCTGGTTTACATTCAAATTTCTACGAAGCATTACTAGGGATTATGTACAAACATAAAGTACTCGTGAAGCTCATTCAGATGATTCCAAATACGGTATATTTATTTTAATTTTATATTAACATAGAACTTTTGTCCGCTAAGGGCGTAATACTAAATTTGGTGACAAGCTTTATAGCTCATAACCAACAGAATATCAAGGCCCTTCTAATGGTTCTGCAGTGGTCTTATTCTGATAAGTAGTAAAGAAGCTATCTATGAACGAAAAGATGTGAATTATATGCAATCAGCCCATGAATATAGGTAAAGTCACAAGCAAATGCTAGTAATATATATATATTTAAAATGTACAAGTAAAGCCCTTTCAAATGATACCAAACACGGCATATTTATCTTAACTTTATTTTTTACTCTGTATATTTTGTCCGCTAGAGGGCGCCACATTAGATTTTGTGAAACTCCATATAGCCTATAACCAGCGGACAATTAAGACTCTTCTAATGATATGTCATTTATCGAATTCGAATAAGTAGTTTAGAAGTTACGAGGGAACAGATGAACATACATACATACATACATACATACATACATACATACATACATACATACATACATACATACATACATAGCCTGTCAAAATCATAACCCTCCTTTTGCTTTGCCGTAGTCGGGTAAAAATCGAACGTTCGTATCGAGGCGAGATCACGTGTATAAAAATCTGTTTGACCCATTCGCTTAAACATATACGATTCCGCACGGAATCTATAGAGTGCCTCACAAAAGAAACATGAGCATAAACTCAAGAGACGCGACAAACGCTGGACGCGTCCGAGCGCCGGTTGAATGTCGCGCCGTTCAAAAATCATTTCATACAACGACCGCTCATAAACGGAGACGCGCATTAAAACACGATCCGTCGGTCCACACAGTTCAACAAAGTCGTCGTTCGTCATGCGCCCGCGCACGCCGACTGACTTAGCCGACCGCGTCGCTTGATACATAATTATGTGAAACAAGAAAACGATGTCATCGGTGTTCGATCGACCGGCGGGCGTGCCACTCTGATGTGTTCCAAGTACAAGAGCGAGTGTGATTAATAAGTATTTATCTTTTGTTTTTTTTTAATTATTATTAGGTCTTTTTTTAACATACGTAAGTATAATTGTTTTTTTTAAATATAAATACATAAAAAACATTTAAAAATATAATACCTAATAATTTTAAATATTTGCATTAAATAGGTGCATAAAAAACAAAATATTAAAAAATATAATACTAATTATAAAGATTATTATATTTTTTAATATTTTGTTTTTATGCACCTATTAATTATTTATGCAAATATTTAAAATTATTAGGTATTATATTTTTAAATGTTTTTTATGTATTTATATTTAAAAAAAATAGTTATACTTACGTATGTTAAAAAAAAAGTGTGTGTGTCAGCTCCGACGCACGACTGGAGTTTACTCCTTAAGTACGAGAAAAAAAAATATTATTATTTTTTTTTAATATTTAAAAAAATAAAAAATAAAAATTTTATATTATTATTATTATTTTAAAATTATTTATAAAATCAGTCATAAAAAATTAAAAAAATTATAAATGCATATTTATGAAACTTTTAACCAATTTTAAGAAAGTTGATAATAATTTTTCTTTTATAAACAGTTTTTTTTAAATTATTATAATTATTTTTTTTTAAATATAACATTATCTTAATAACAAACAAAATATAGTTGTAAAAAGATAATTATGCCACTTTTTTAGAATAGAAAGTTGCGCACCAAAGATGCGCACTAAAATGGAACGCTTAAAATTCGTTACTCGTTAGTAGGTTTTACCCCTCGGATTTTTCTCATACCGGGCGCCTTATATAAGAAAATCGATTCTTAAGGAGTAAACTCCAAAAAACCTAATAATTATTAAAAAAATAAATAAAAGAAAAATAGTTATTAATCACACTCGCTCTTGTACTTGGGACACATCAGAGTGGCACGCTCGCCGGTCGATCGAACACCGATGACATCGTTTTCTTGTTTCACATATGTATCAAGCGACGCGGTCGGCTAAGTCAGTCGGCGTGCGCGGGCGCATGACGAACGACGACTTTGTTGAACTGTGTGGACCGACGGATCGTGTTTTAATGCGCGTCTCCGTTTATGAGCGGTCTTTGTATGAAATGATTTTTGAACGGCGCGACATTCGACCGGCGCTCGGACGCGTCCAGCGTTTGTCGCGTCTCTTGAGTTTATGCTCATGTTTCTTTTGTGAGGCACTCTATAGATTCCGTGCGGAATCGTATATGTTTAAGCGAACGTGTCAAACAGATTTTTACACACGTGATCTCGTCTCGATACGAACGTTCGATTTTCAAATATTAGAGTTGGAATCATGCGAACTATTATGTTGTTCCTGATCTTCACCAATATTAGAGTTGGAAGCATTCGAACTATTGTGTTGTTCCTGATCTTCACCAATATTAGAGTTGGAATCATTCGAACTACACACATCAAAAGTGTCTAGGGATCAACATATATTTTTGCAATAACTTTTCTCCTGATTGATATTAATTAAAATTTTCTTTTAAGGATTCATCAAATAAAGTGTTTTCGTTTGTCACAGTAACGATAAACCAAGTCACCTTTGCATTAATAAAGAAATTTGCCATTTTCCTAATAAAGGGATATTTGACATTTGAACCACTAACACAAAAGTTCGAAAAAAAGACTGAAATAACAGTTTTCTCTAAAATTTTATTGGGTAACTTAAACAATTAATAATCCGTGTTTCTACCGCGAACACTTACAACACAAGAACATCGGTTTAGCCTACTCAAAATGAGTTCATCCAAATCACGCTGTGGAATGGCCGCCCATGTTCGTTGCAACAACAAAAAAAGGTCTTCTTGCGACTGGATACCCTCCATATTCGGCAGAGCTCTTCTCTGTAGCATATCCCATGCATGCTCAATCGGGTTCAAGTCTGGCGACTGAGCAGGCCAGGGCAGGACATTGATGTTAGCTGCGGCGAGAGTCTGTCTTACAACTCTTGCGGTGTGCGGTCGTGCATTATCATGCATTAACTGAAATAAGGGACCGATTTGCACTTGTAGAGGAACGATGACGTCTGATACAATCGTTTCAGCATAAATTTGAGCGTTGAGGTTGCCTCTGATCCAAATCAACTCAGTTCTTCCGCCGATCCAAATACCCGCCCATACCATGATGGTTCCACCACTATAAGGATGGACTTCCTGGCAGGATTTTAATCGCTGTTGGCGTCCAGGGGTTCTCCAGTGTCGTATACGTCTTGTATCCGGTCTCATACCAAAACGAGACTCATCAGAAAAGCACACGAAACGCCATTGTTCTTCTGCCCAATTTCTGTGTTCAAGAGCCCATTGATATCGAATCCTACGATTGTGCATTGCTATAGGTGGTACCCGTAGCGGTCTTCGGGAATGAAGATTCACTTCATGCAAGCGGTTTCTGACTGTTTGGTCGCTAATTAAGTTCCCTGAAGAGTGATGAAGCCTCACGGCTAACATCATGGCGGTTATTGTTGGAGCTCTTCGAGTTAAGATTTGAATGTATCGGTCTTGTCTCCGTGTGGTGCAGCGATACCGTCCTCCATGGCGCTCAGCCACGGTACCAGTGCTTCGGTAACGTGTCCAAAGTCGACTGATAACACTCTGACTTGTATTCAGAGCTAAAGCCACAGTACGTTGCCGGGAACCAGCTTCTATCATTCCCACGGCTCTGAGCATTTCTTCCCTGCTTAAATGACGTCGCCGCTCCATAATAACGTTGGTTTTAATCAGTAGTAGGGAAACAGTAGCACTAATAATGTCTTCAATGCGTTGTATGTTTTTATAGGGAAAATATTGACAGCTGATTTTCATCTTTTACTCGAATTTGATTCACAGTTCCTGATTCAAATTATGAAATGCACCAAAAAGGATCCATATAAATTTATAAAATCATAAATTTATTACAAAGCCACATCTCAATCTCAAGAAATCCGCATAAAAATGCTTGATCCCTAGACACTTTTGATGTGTGTATTATGTTGTTCCTGATCTTCACCAATATTAGAGTTGGAATCATTCGAACTATTATGTTGCTCCTGATCTACACCTATACTACCACTATTACTAGTTTCCATTTCTTCTTCTGCTAAAATTTCCTCTACAAATCCTGGTGATGATGATGATCCACTGCTTTGTTGCATGTACTCGATACTATTTGGTCTTACCATAATAACGACACGTTGACTAACTATTTGAACTTCGTGAAACAAGTTCAACTAGTTAGTCAACTTCAGAGTCAGATCACCATATTTATAATAACTTCATTATTATATGATTCCAACTCTAATATTGCTGAAGATCAGGAACAACATAATAGTTCGAATGCTTCCAACTCTAATATTGGTGAAGATCAGGAACAACATAATAGTTCGAATGCTTCCAACTCTAATATTGGTGAAGATCAGGAACAACATAATAGTTCGAATGATTCCAACTCTAATATTTGAAAATCGAACGTTCGTATCGAGGCGAGATCACGTGTGTAAAAATCTGTTTGACCCATTCGCTTAAACATATACGATTCCGCACGGAATCTATAGAGTGCCTCACAAAAGAAACATGAGCATAAACTCAAGAGACGCGACAAACGCTGGACGCGTCCGAGCGCCGGTCGAATGTCGCGCCGTTCAAAAATCATTTCATACAACGACCGCTCATAAACGGAGACGCGCATTAAAACACGATCCGTCGGTCCACACAGTTCAACAAAGTCGTCGTTCGTCATGCGCCCGCGCACGCCGACTGACTTAGCCGACCGCGTCGCTTGATACATAATTATGTGAAACAAGAAAACGATGTCATCGGTGTTCGATCGACCGGCGAGCGTGCCACTCTGATGTGTTCCAAGTACAAGAGCGAGTGTGATTATTAAGAATTTATCTTTTGTTTTTTTTTTAATATAAATACATAAAAAAACATTTAAAAATATAATACCTAATAATTTTAAATATTTGCATTAAATAGGTGCATAAAAAACAAAATATTAAAAAATATAATACTAATTATAAAAATTATTATATTTTTTAATATTTTGTTTTTTATGCACCTATTATTTATGCAAATATTTAAAATTGATAGGTATTATATTTTTAAATGTTTTTTATGTATTTATATTTAAAAAAAATAGTTATACTTACGTATGTTAAAAAAAAAAGTGTGTGTGTCAGCTCCGACGCACGACTGGAGTTTACTCCTTAAGTACGAGAAAAAAAATATTTTTTTTTTTTAATATTTAAAAAAATAAAAAATAAAAATTTTATATTATTATTATTATTTTAAAAATTATTTATAAAATCAATCATAAAAAATTAAAAAAATTATAAATGCATATTTATGAAACTTTTAACCAATTTTAAGAAAGTTGATAATAATTTTTTTTTATAAACAGTTTTTTTTTTAAATTATTATAATTTTTTTTTTTAAATATAACATTATCTTAATAACTAACAAAATATAGTTGTAAAAAGATAATTATGCCACTTTTTTAGAATAGAAAGTTGCGCACCAAAGATGCGCACTAAAATGTAACGCTTAAAATTCGTTACTCGTTAGTAGGTTTTACCCCTCGGATTTTTCTCATACCGGGCGCCTTATATATGAAAATCGATTCTTAAGGAGTAAACTCTAAAGAACCTAATAATTATTAAAAAAAATAAAGAAAAGAAAAATAGTTATTAATCACACTCGCTCTTGTACTTAGGACACATCAGAGTGGCACGCTCGCCGGTCGATCAAACACCGATGACATCGTTTTCTTGTTTCACATATGTATCAAGCGACGCGGTCGGCTAAGTCAGTCGGCGTGCGCGGGCGCATGACGAACGACGACTTTGTTGAACTGTGTGGGCCGACGGATCGTGTTTTAATGCGCGTCTCCGTTTATGAGCGGTCGTTGTATGAAATGATTTTTGAACGGCGCGACATTCGACCGGCGCTCGGACGCGTCCAGCGTTTGTCGCGTCTCTTGAGTTTATGCTCATGTTTCTTTTGTGAGGCACTCTATAGATTTCGTGCGGAATCGTATATGTTTAAGCGAACGTGTCAAACGGATTTTTACACACGTAATCTCGTCTCGATACGAACGTTCGATTTTCAAATATTAGAGTTGGAATCATTCGAACTATCATGTTGTTCCTGATCTTCACCAATATTAGAGTTGGAAGCATTCGAACTATTATGTTGTTCCTGATCTTCACCAATATTAGAGTTGGAATCATTCGAACTATTATGTTGTTCCTGATCTTCACCAATATTAGAGTTGGAAGCATTCGAACTATTATGTTGTTCCTGATCTTCACCAATATTAGAGTTGGAATCATTCGAACTATTATGTTGTTCCTGATCTTCACCAATATTAGAGTTGGAATCATTCGAACTATTATGTTGTTCCTGATCTTCACCAATATTAGAGTTGGAATCATTCGAACTATTATGTTGCTCCTGATCTACACCTATACTACCACTATTACTAGTTTCCATTTCTTCTTCTGCTAAAATTTCCTCTATAAATCCTGGTGATGATGATGATCCACTGCTTTGTTGCATGTACTCGATACTATTTGGTCTTACCATAATAACGACACGTTGACCAACTATTTGAACTTCGTGAAACAAGTTCAACTAGTTAGTCAACTTCAGAGTCATATCACCATATTTATAATAACTTCATTATTATATGACTCCAACTCTAATATTGCTGAAGATCAGGAACAACATAATAGTTCGAATGCTTCCAACTCTAATATTGGTGAAGATCAGGAACAACATAATAGTTCGAATGCTTCCAACTATAATATTGGTGAAGATCAGGAACAACATAATAGTTCGAATGATTCCAACTCTAATATTTGAAAATCGAACGTTCGTATCGAGGCGAGATCACGTGTGTAAAAATCTGTTTGACCCATTCGCTTAAACATATACGATTCCGCACGGAATCTATAGAGTGCCTCACAAAAGAAACATGAGCATAAACTCAAGAGACGCGACAAACGCTGGACGCATCCGAGCGCCGGTCAAATGTCGCGCCGTTCAAAAATCATTTCATACAACGACCGCTCATAAACGGAGACGCGCATTAAAACACGATCCGTCGGTCCACACAGTTCAACAAAGTCGTCGTTCGTCATGCGCCCGCGCACGCCGACTGACTTAGCCGACCGCGTCGCTTGATACATAATTATGTGAAACAAGAAAACGATGTCATCGGTGTTCGATCGACCGGCGAGCGTGCCACTCTGATGTGTTCCAAGTACAAGAGCGAGTGTGATTATTAAGAATTTATCTTTTGTTTTTTTTTTAATATAAATACATAAAAAAACATTTAAAAATATAATACCTAATAATTTTAAATATTTGCATTAAATAGGTGCATAAAAAACAAAATATTAAAAAATATAATACTAATTATAAAGATTATTATATTTTTTAATATTTTGTTTTTATGCACCTATTATTATTTATGCAAATATTTAAAATTATTAGGTATTATATTTTTAAATGTTTTTTATGTATTTATATTTAAAAAAAATAGTTATACTTACGTATGTTAAAAAAAAAGTGTGTGTGTCAGCTCCGACGCACGACTGGAGTTTACTCCTTAAGTACGAGAAAAAAAAATATTATTATTTTTTTTTAATATTTAAAAAAATAAAAAATGAAAATTTTATATTATTATTATTATTTTAAAAATTATTTATAAAATCAGTCATAAAACATTAAAAAAATTATAAATGCATATTTATGAAACTTTTAACCAATTTTAAGAAAGTTGATAATAATTTTTCTTTTATAAACAGTTTTTTTAAAATTATTATAATTATTTTTTTTAAATATAACATTATCTTAATAACTAACAAAATATAGTTGTAAAAAGATAATTATGCCACTTTTTTAGAATAGAAAGTTGCGCACCAAAGATGCGCACTAAAATGTAACGCTTAAAATTCGTTACTCGTTAGTAGGTTTTACCCCTCGGATTTTTCTCATACCGGGCGCCTTATATATGAAAATCGATTCTTAAGGAGTAAACTCTAAAGAACCTAATAATTATTAAAAAAAATAAAGAAAAGAAAAATAGTTATTAATCACACTCGCTCTTGTACTTAGGACACATCAGAGTGGCACGCTCGCCGGTCGATCAAACACCGATGACATCGTTTTCTTGTTTCACATATGTATCAAGCGACGCGGTCGGCTAAGTCAGTCGGCGTGCGCGGGCGCATGACGAACGACGACTTTGTTGAACGGTGTGGACCGACGGATCGTGTTTTAATGCGCGTCTCCGTTTATGAGCGGTCGTTGTATGAAATGATTTTTGAACGGCGCGACATTCGACCGGCGCTCGGACGCGTCCAGCGTTTGTCGCGTCTCTTGAGTTTATGCTCATGTTTCTTGTGTGAGGCACTCTATAGATTTCGTGCGGAATCGTATATGTTTAAGCGAACGTGTCAAACGGATTTTTACACACGTAATCTCGTCTCGATACGAACGTTCGATTTTCAAATATTAGAGTTGGAATCATTCGAACTATCATGTTGTTCCTGATCTTCACCAATATTAGAGTTGGAAGCATTCGAACTATTATGTTGTTCCTGATCTTCACCAATATTAGAGTTGGAATCATTCGAACTATTATGTTTTTCCTGATCTTCACCAATATTAGAGTTGGAATCATTCGAACTATTATGTTGCTCCTGATCTACACCTATACTACCACTATTACTAGTTTCCATTTCTTCTTCTGCTAAAATTTCCTCTACAAATCCTGGTGATGATGATGATCCACTGCTTTGTTGCATGTACTCGATACTATTTGGTCTTAGCATAATAACGACACGTTGACTAACTATTTGAACTTCGTGAAACAAGTTCAACTAGTTAGTCAACTTCAGAGTCAGATCACCATATTTATAATAACTTCATTATTATATGATTCCAACTCTAATATTGCTGAAGATCAGGAACAACATAATAGTTCGAATGCTTCCAACTCTAATATTGGTGAAGATCAGGAACAACATAATAGTTCGAATGCTTCCAACTCTAATATTGGTGAAGATCAGGAACAACATAATAGTTCGAATGATTCCAACTCTAATAATTGAAAATCGAACGTTCGTATCGAGGCGAGATCACGTGTGTAAAAATCTGTTTGACCCATTCGCTTAAACATATACGATTCCGCACGGAATCTATAGAGTGCCTCACAAAAGAAACATGAGCATAAACTCAAGAGACGCGACAAACGCTGGACGCGTCCGAGCGCCGGTCGAATGTCGCGCCGTTCAAAAATCATTTCATACAACGACCGCCCATAAACGGAGACGCGCATTAAAACACGATCCGTCGGTCCACACAGTTCAACAAAGTCGTCGTTCGTCATGCGCCCGCGCACGCCGACTGACTTAGCCGACCGCGTCGCTTGATACATAATTATGTGAAACAAGAAAACGACGTCATCGGTGTTCGATCGACCGGCGAGCGGGCCACTCTGATGTGTTCCAAGTACTAGAGCGAGTGTGATTAATAAGTATTTATCTTTTGTTTTTTTTTTTTAATTATTATTAGGTGTTTTTTTAACATACATAAGTATAATTGTTTTTTTTAAATATAAATACATAAAAAACATTTAAAAATATAATACCTAATAATTTTAAATATTTGCATTAAACAGGTGCATAAAAAACAAAATATTAAAAAATATAATACTAATTATAAAGATTATTATATTTTTTAATATTTTGTTTTTATGCACCTATTATTTATGCAAATATTTAAAATTATTAGGTATTATATTTTTAAATGTTTTTTATGTATTTATATTTAAAAAAAATAGTTATACTTACGTATGTTAAAAAAAAAAGTGTGTGTGTCAGCTCCGACGCACGACTGGAGTTTACCCCTTAAGTACGAGAAAAAAAATATTTTTTTTTTTTAATATTTAAAAAAATAAAAAATAAAAATTTTATATTATTATTATTATTTTAAAAATTATTTATAAAGTCAATCCTAAAAAATTAAAAAAATTATAAATGCATATTTATGAAACTTTTAACCAATTTTAAGAAAGTTGATAATATTTTTTTATAAACAGTTTTTTTTTTAATTATTATAATTATTTTTTTTTAAATATAACATTATCATAATAACTAACAAAATATAGTTGTAAAAAGATAATTATGCCACTTTTTTAGAATAGAAAGTTGCGCACCAAAGATGCGCACTAAAATGTTACGCTTAAAATTCGTTACTCGTTAGTAGGTTTTACCCCTCGGATTTTTCTCATACCGGGCGCCTTATATATGAAAATCGATTCTTTAGAGAACCTAAAAAACCTTAATAATTATTAAAAAAATAAATAAAAAGAAAATATTATCACACTGCCTTAGCAGGTGAATCGTCCGTTTCTTGTTTCACGGGTCTGGCGATGCCTACGACGACTTTGCGATCGGATGCGAACGACGTCGTCATGCAGCGGCGTTGAACGGCGCGATATTTTCGGCGTCAGCTTTGTCGGGCGTTTTTTGTGAGCACTTATAGATTCCGTGCGGACGTATATGCTTAAGCGAACGTCAAACAGATTTTTACACACGTGATCTCGTCTCGATACGAACGTTCGATTTTCAAATATTAGAGTTGGAATCATGCGAACTATTATGTTGTTCCTGATCTTCACCAATATTAGAGTTGGAAGCATTCGAACTATTGTGTTGTTCCTGATCTTCACCAATATTAGAGTTGGAATCATTCAAACTATTATGTTGTTCCTGATCTTCACCAATATTAGAGTTGGAATCATTCGAACTATTATGTTGCTCCTGATCTACACCTATACTACCACTATTACTAGTTTCCATTTCTTCTTCTGCTAAAATTTCCTCTACAAATCCTGGTGATGATGATGATCCATCCACTGCTTTGTTGCATGTACTCGATACTATTTGGTCTTACCATAATAACGACACGTTGACTAACTATTTGAACTTCGTGAAACAAGTTCAACTAGTTAGTCAACTTCAGAGTCAGATCACCATATTTATAATAACTTCATTATTATATGATTCCAACTCTAATATTGCTGAAGATCAGGAACAACATAATAGTTCGAATGCTTCAAACTCTAATATTGGTGAAGATCAGGAACAACATAATAGTTCGAATGCTTCCAACTCTAATATTGGTGAAGATCAGGAACAACATAATAGTTCGAATGATTCCAACTCTAATATTTGAAAATCGAACGTTCGTATCGAGGCGAGATCACGTGTGAAAAATCTGTTTGACCCATTCGCTTAAACATATACGATTCCGCACGGAATCTATAGAGTGCCTCACAAAAGAAACATGAGCATAAACTCAAGAGACGCGACAAACGCTGGACGCATCCGAGCGCCGGTCAAATGTCGCGCCGTTCAAAAATCATTTCATACAACGACCGCTCATAAACGGAGACGCGCATTAAAACACGATCCGTCGGTCCACATAGTTCAACAAAGTCGTCGTTCGTCATGCGCCCGCGCACGCCGACTGACTTAGCCGACCGCGTCGCTTGATACATAATTATGTGAAACAAGAAAACGATGTCATCGGTGTTCGATCGACCGGCGAGCGTGCCACTCTGATGTGTTCCAAGTACAAGAGCGAGTGTGATTAATAAGTATTTATCTTTTGTTTTTCTTTTAATTATTATTAGGTCTTTTTTAACATACGTAAGTATAATTGTTTTTTTAAATATAAATACATAAAAAACATTTAAAAATATAATACCTAATAATTTTAAATATTTGCATTAAATAGGTGCATAAAAAACAAAATATTAAAAAATATAAAAAATATAATACTAATTATAAAAATTATTATATTTTTTAATATTTTGTTTTTTATGCACCTATTATTTATGCAAATATTTAAAATTGATAGGTATCATATTTTTAAATGTTTTTTATGTATTTATATTTAAAAAAAATAGTTATACTTACGTATGTTAAAAAAAAAAAGTGTGTGTGTCAGCTCCGACGCACGACTGGAGTTTACTCCTTAAGTACGAGAAAAAAAATATTTTTTTTTTAATATTTAAAAAAATAAAAAATAAAAATTTTATATTATTATTATTATTTTAAAAATTATTTATAAAATCAATCATAAAAAATTAAAAAAATTATAAATGCATATTTATGAAACTTTTAACCAATTTTAAGAAAGTTGATAATATTTTTTTTTTTATAAACAGTTTTTTTTTTAAATTATTATAATTATTTTTTTTTAAATATAACATTATCTTAATAACTAACAAAATATAGTTGTAAAAAGATAATTATGCCACTTTTTTAGAATAGAAAGTTGCGCACCAAAGATGCGCACTAAAATGTTACGCTTAAAATTCGTTACTCGTTAGTAGGTTTTACCCCTCGGATTTTTCTCATACCGGGCGCCTTATATATGAAAATCGATTCTTAAGGAGTAAACTCTAAAAAACCTAATAATTATTAAAAAAAATAAATAAAAGAAAAATAGTTATTAATCACACTCGCTCTTGTACTTAGGACACATCAGAGTGGCACGCTCGCCGGTCGATCGAACACCGATGACATCGTTTTCTTGTTTCACATATGTATCAAGCGACGCGGTCGGCTAAGTCAGTCGGCGTGCGCGGGCGCATGACGAACGACGACTTTGTTGAACTGTGTGGACCGACGGATCGTGTTTTAATGCGCGTCTCCGTTTATGAGCGGTCGTTGTATGAAATGATTTTTGAACGGCGCGACATTCAACCGGCGCTCGGACGCGTCCAGCGTTTGTCGCGTCTCTTGAGTTTATGCTCATGTTTCTTTTGTGAGGCACTCTATAGATTCCGTGCGGAATCGTATATGTTTAAGCGAACGTGTCAAACGGACTTTTACACACGTAATCTCGTCTCGATACGAACGTTCGATTTTCAAATATTAGAGTTGGAATCATTCGAACTATCATGTTGTTCCTGATCTTCACCAATATTAGAGTTGGAAGCATTCGAACTATTATGTTGTTCCTGATCTTCACCAATATTAGAGTTGGAATCATTCGAACTATTATGTTGTTCCTGATCTTCACCAATATTAGAGTTGGAATCATTCGAACTATTATGTTGCTCCTGATCTACACCTATACTACCACTATTACTAGTTTCCATTTCTTCTTCTGCTAAAATTTCCTCTACAAATCCTGGTGATGATGATGATCCACTGCTTTGTTGCATGTACTCGATACTATTTGGTCTTACCATAATAACGACACGTTGACAAACTATTTGAACTTCGTGAAACAAGTTCAACTAGTTAGTCAACTTCAGAGTCAGATCACCATATTTATAATAACTTCATTATTATATGATTCCAACTCTAATATTGCTGAAGATCAGGAACAACATAATAGTTCGAATGCTTCCAACTCTAATATTGGTGAAGATCAGGAACAACATAATAGTTCGAATGCTTCCAACTCTAATATTGGTGAAGATCAGGAACAACATAATAGTTCGAATGATTCCAACTCTAATATTTGAAAATCGAACGTTCGTATCGAGGCGAGATCACGTGTGTAAAAATCTGTTTGACCCATTCGCTTAAACATATACGATTCCGCACGGAATCTATAGAGTGCCTCACAAAAGAAACATGAGCATAAACTCAAGAGACGCGACAAACGCTGGACGCGTCCGAGCGCCGGCTGAATGTCGCGCCGTTCAAAAATCATTTCATACAACGACCGCTCATAAACGGAGACGCGCATTAAAACACGATCCGTCGGTCCACACAGTTCAACAAAGTCGTCGTTCGTCATGCGCCCGTGCACGCCGACTGACTTAGCCGACCGCGTCGCTTGATACATAATTATGTGAAACAAGAAAACGATGTCATCGGTGTTCGATCGACCGGCGAGCGTGCCACTCTGATGTGTTCCAAGTACAAGAGCGAGTGTGATTAATAAGTATTTATCTTTTGTTTTTCTTTTAATTATTATTAGGTCTTTTTTTAACATACGTAAGTATAATTGTTTTTTTTAAATATAAATACATAAAAAACATTTAAAAATATAATACCTAATAATTTTAAATATTTGCATTAAATAGGTGCATAAAAAACAAAATATTAAAAAATATAAAAAATATAATACTAATTATAAAAATTATTATATTTTTTAATATTTTGTTTTTTATGCACCTATTATTTATGCAAATATTTAAAATTGATAGGTATTATATTTTTAAATGTTTTTTATGTATTTATATTTAAAAAAAATAGTTATACTTACGTATGTTAAAAAAAAAGTGTGTGTGTCAGCTCCGACGCACGACTGGAGTTTACTCCTTAAGTACGAGAAAAAAAAATAAAAAAAAAATATTAGAAAAAAAATATTAAAAAAGAAATATTATTATTATTTTAAAAATTATTTATAAAATAAATAATAAAAAAATAAAAAAATTATAAATGCATATTTATGAAAATTTTAACCAATTTTAAGAAAGTTGATAATAAAAAAAAATGTAAACATTTTTTTTAAATTATTATAATTAGGTATTTTTTTTTAAATATAACATTATCTTAATAACTAACAAAATATAGTTGTAAAAAGATAATTATGCCACTTTTTTAGATTAGAAAGTTGCGCACCAAAGGTGCGCACTAAAATAGTAACACTTAAAATTCGTTACTCGTTAGTATGTTTTACCCCTCGGATTTTTCTCATACCGGGCGCCTTATATATGAAAATCGATTCTTAAGGAGTAAACTCTAAAAAACCTAATAATTATTAAAAAAAAATAAATAAAAGAAAAATAGTTATTAATCACACTCGCTCTTGTACTTAGGACACATCAGAGTGGCACGCTCGCCGGTCGATCGAACACCGATGACATCGTTTTCTTGTTTCACATATGTATCAAGTGACGCGGTCGGCTAAGTCAGTCGG
The DNA here is from genome assembly GCA_017933935.1 of Sesamia nonagrioides. Lineage (NCBI taxonomy): Eukaryota > Metazoa > Arthropoda > Insecta > Lepidoptera > Noctuidae > Sesamia > Sesamia nonagrioides. Next base: position 104,633 of record JADWQK010001612.1, read on the forward strand.
CGTGCGCGGGCGCATGACGAACGACGACTTTGTTGAACTGTGTGGACCGACGGATCGTGTTTTAATGCGCGTCTCCGTTTATGAGCGGTAGTTGTATGAAATGATTTTTGAACGGCGCGACATTCGACCGGCGCTCGGACGCGTCCAGCGTTTGTCGCGTCTCTTGAGTTTATGCTCATGTTTCTTTTGTGAGGCACTCTATAGATTCCGTGCGGAATCGTATATGTTTAAGCGAACGTGTCAAACAGATTTTTACACACGTGATCTCGTCTCGATACGAACGTTCGATTTTCAAATATTAGAGTTGGAATCATGCGAACTATTATGTTGTTCCTGATCTTCACCAATATTAGAGTTGGAAGCATTCGAACTATTGTGTTGTTCCTGATCTTCACCAATATGAGAGTTGGAATCATTCGAACTATTATGTTGTTCCTGATCTTCACCAATATTAGAGTTGGAATCATTCGAACTATTATGTTGCTCCTGATCTACACCTATACTACCACTATTACTAGTTTCCATTTCTTCTTCTGTTAAAATTTCCTCTACAAATCCTGGTGATGATGATGATCCACTGCTTTGTTGCATGTACTCGATACTATTTGGTCTTACCATAATAACGACACGTTGACTAACTGTTTGAACTTCGTGAAACAAGTTCAACTAGTTAGTCAACTTCAGAGTCAGATCACCATATTTATAATAACTTCATTATTATATGATTCCAACTCTAATATTGCTGAAGATCAGGAACAACATAATAGTTCGAATGCTTCCAACTCTAATATTGGTGAAGATCAGGAACAACAATAGTTCGAATGCTTCCAACTCTAATATTGGTGAAGATCAGGAACAACATAATAGTTCGAATGATTCCAACTCTAATATTTGAAAATCGAACGTTCTGTTATACGAGAACCCGAGAAACAGTTTTTAAAAAAAAACACTTTGTTGGTTACACGGAAGTAGTAATTTATTAAGGGCTTTAGCCTTGACACAATTCGGGTTTGAACTTGAATAAAAAATGAACTGGCAGACACGCGACAGAATATGATGTAGCCGGCTTAACGGTTGCGCTCGGACTGGCTCCCCAGGACCGCGGGACGCAAAGTTAGCCTAAAGATGATGATAATGCATTTTATACAGAAATCTATATAATCAATATATTACTGTTAATTAAGGGTTTTCCCTAACATTGGGAAACCATAACAGCCCCCCGATTTAGAGTAAACTACGCCTTTAAAAGTGGAGTTTACGTTTAATCTAATGAGATGCATGTTAGCCGATTCGAAGGGAAGGTCCCATACTAATACTTGAGGGGTTAACGTCTAATTCATGATCATTATTTTCAGGGTCTTTATTTTCTCTGAATTTCATTATTCTTTTGTGTATGCCAGTTCTATACAGTTTATAAATAACAAAAGACATTACAGAAATTGTAATTACAGTCATAATACCCGAATAGTACTTTTGATACAAAACAATATGAGGTGTCTCAACTATATTGTTAAGACTTTTCAATATCTCTGGGTTATCATAAGCTAAAGAATCTAAGTTTATATTCTTAAGATTAACTACAGGTAAGTTCGTGACAATATTATTAAAGGCTTCAATATTACAACAAGAATCATTTAATATATTATAATTAGAGATAATAGGTTTCGTTACGATTTCACGAGTTTCTTGTGGCATTAACCTGGTGTCTTTACAATAGGCAATACATTCAGAAGGTAAGTACAATATACCATTACCACTAAATTCTATTTCTATAGATTGGGGGTTATTACATTCAATACTTATTCTAGTTCTTTCTGACATTACAAATAACCATCTGTTATGGCGTAGTGGTTGCCAAATGCTAACGTGACCATGAATAAACTTAGTTTCACAAATCGAAGGGATTGAAGTAAGTACTTTTGTAATGATTTCTGTCTCACAAGAAGGTGTCGCAGAAGAGGAATACAAGATTGACGTTTCGCAAAGGTGACGATCATTATTAACTATTTTGCAATAATCAAGATTATCTAATTTACAGTACATCGACCTGTCTCTGCTTATACCAATATACTTTGAAGATGGAATAATAGTCGAATATGATTTTGGATTATTTTTATCATGAGGAACCAGTGAAGGTAAGTTATGATATACATTTAATTGTATAGGATTAATGAGAGGTATTTTTTCTACAAAAACTACTTTTCCTTTATTGAAGTAACTAGATATCTCTGATATATTTAGAATAGTATGTATATTATCTAGGTTTAGAGGAACCGGAAGTTGCTTAGATTCGGGTAAGAATCTGTAATTATTAACCAATTCGGTGTAGAGTTCTTTAGGTGTTAGGATAGTGGGATATAAGACATTAGATTTGCTAAACATAACGGAGTTAATTATATCTTCGACCTTGAAGGACAGGGCTAGAAGGCTATTTTCTATCATGGAAGTTACTTCTAGCATACGGGACCTAATACCTAATTCTCTTGAAACGTAAGTTAGATTTAGAGTATCTTGAGACATTTCTTCGATTGCATTTTCCAGATGTTTCTCATTTAGTTTGATTATAGACAGAGTTTCGTTAAAACATTTAAGGGTAGAGGTGGTGACTAATATATTTTCCTTCATTAAAATAGCTAGTTTCTTTTGATCTGTTTCCACCTCCTTAATAGCATTATCATATCGTATGGCATCGTCCTCATCCATTGTGCCAAATAATTTTTTGGATATAGTACCTACAAATCCTATTAGTGCTGACCTTTTCGACTGGCGCGACGTTAGGTGAAAAATCGCCTCATTGTCATGGGCTATATCTTTAAAACGGGTGTTCAATGGTTCAAAGAGATTTGTACATTCTAAATAATCAAAGACCTTACCATTATCACATACTCGTTTGGCTTTCTCGAGAATAAAACGAAGGTTTAGAATGTGCGGATTAATAAAAGATATATCATATGGAATTACTATGCTGAGGTGACTATCAACTAAACTTAGAGAACCTACAGGGTCGAAGTAGATGCCAGGACTGTTCGTCAAGGGCGTAATGAACTCTTGACCCAGCGCAGAATTACTGCAATAGAATAAAATTAAAATTATAATACACTTAAAACTAGTTCTTAACATATACATAACTAGGGTTACTATGTACTTAACTACGTTTCAGATCTAGGGGCTAATTTGACTTCATCGTAATGGTGCGTCACATGACGTCTATTTATAAGCAAGGTCAAGGTGCTTCTACCATTGACTTTTACAACCTTATACGGTCCTTTCCAAATCGGTGAGAGAGCTTTACGCAGGCGTACATGATTTTTGAGATACACGTAATTTCCAACCTTATATTGAACAAGTCGCGAACGGGTGTCGTAATATTGTTTAGATCTTTCCTTAGATCTCTGTATATTTTCAATGGCTTTTTCACGCGAAAGTTTCAGACGATGATGTAGAGACTTAAGGTATTCCGGATACGTAAGGTCTGGTTGCAATTCGTAGACAGAATCCGGGATAAAAGGCTTTTGACCAAAGAGGAGCTCGTATGGTGTGAAATTAGTAGTCGAGTGGGTAGAGGTATTATATGCCAACATAGCTGTATAGACATACTTATGCCAATCAGAATGATTTTCATTGACATAAGATTTAAGGCATTCTTTAAGTGTACATAGAGTGACTGCGTTCAAGTGCACCTTGAGTTTGAGGATGGTATGGGGAAGACCATATTTGTTTTATTTTTAGAAAACTACAGGTTCTTTTAAAAAGTTCTGCAGTAAAGTTTGTGCCTTGGTCAGTTAAGATAGTTTTCGGGATACCGAAAACAGAAATAAAGTGTACTAGACACTCACATGTTTCTTCCGCAGTCGCATTAGCGATAGGGTAAGCGAGGGAGTATTTAGTGAGGTCGTCTTGTAATGTAACAATGAATTTAAGCTTTGTGAGGCCAGCTTCCGGAAGAGGGCCCACAAGGTCAAGACTAAGTCGTTCAAATGGTTTGGTGGAAGTAGTAGTTATTTGCATTGGTGATCTATTAATTTGTCTTAGGGCCTTATTACTTTGGCATTGGGAACAATCCCTTACGTAAGTTTCGATATCTGTTCGCATGTTTTTCCAGAAATATCTTTCTTTAACTCGATTAAACATTCGCGTTGACCCTAGATGTCCAGCAATAGGAATATCATGGTTTTCGCGAAGTATTTTGGGTATCTCTGAAGGTGTAGGGTAAATTATTGTATTGTGGTAAATATGAACTAGTGTTTGGGTATCGTTAAAGATGTAGCAGAACATGTTGTATATTTTTGCCCAGATGTGTTTGTCGAAAGGATTTTTAAAATCAGTGATGGCTAAATTTAAGTCAGCATCGCTAGACTCGCGTAATATATCGGATCGAAGATTTAGTAAACTTTTATAGATTTCGTCATATGAACTGCTATCAAAATGGTATACTTTAGTGAACAGAAAATATATTGATTTTCCTTTATGATCTATTGAAATAAAGGAATAAAGAGATCTTTCTTTTTCTAAGAAGTCTTTAGAGTTTTCGAGGCTACTTAGTATTTCTTCTATGTAAGGATTGGATGCATCGAGGTCGATGGAAGTAGGTATGACAAGGATGTCACAGTTACTTTTTAGGATGCTTTCATTGTGTTCTATGATTTTAGCGTTACTATTAAAGTTTTTATCGTTCATTGCTTTTAAGAATTTGCTGTAATTGTCGTCACGAAGAGGATTTGTCGTGGTATTCGGGGATTTGTTAGATGTAGATGGCGTAGAAAGATTATCGATTCCTGGCAGTGAATCATCATTTTCTAAGAGCTCTACCGACGGTAGTTTATTGTCAAGGTTTAGGGCATCAGGAGGTATTTGGATATCGAGATCCTCGAGAGTTAGAGGGCTAAATCGAGATGAGGGGTCCTCTGTGTTTTGATTAGAAGTAGACGGGACAGGATCACTTTCTGATGTTTGAATTGGGTTTACAGGATATCGCAATAAGGCGTCAGCAGCGGCATTTAGTTTTCCTTTTTGATACTCAATTTCATATTCATATTCCATTAATTTCAAGCGCCATCTCTGTAATTTACTACTAGGATCCTTGTGATTAAATAACCACTTTAATGGCCTATGATCTGTAATGATTAGGAATTTTCGCCCATAGAGATAAGGGCGAAAGGTTTTACAACCGAACAGGATGGCGACGAGTTCTTTTTCAGTGGTACTATAGTTACATTCGCTCTTGTTGAGGGTTCGAGAGGCATAGGCTATTGGTTTATCTTTACCGACTGAGCCTTGACTGAGAACTGCACCAATGGCATAATTAGAGGCGTCACAAGTTAAGATGAAAGGGGCAGAAAAGTCCGGATAAATAAGAACAGGAGCAGAGGTAAGTTTATGTTTGAGTTCATCGAAAGCGACTTGTTGTTGATTTTCCCATAGGAAAGGGACGTCCTTTTTTAACAGTTGCGTTAGAGGTTTTGCAATTTTCGCGAAGTTATCAATGAAACGACGATAATAAGACACAAGTCCGAGGAAGGACTTAATGTCCTTGGGAGATTTGGGAGTAGGAAATTGAGTTACCGATCTTATCTTATCAGGGTTAGGTTTTACACCGTCCTTAGTTATTAAATGGCCGAGATATGCGACTTCACGTCGGAGAAACTCGCATTTATCGGGTTGAAGTTTTAGATTGTAATCTCTAAGCCTTTGGAATATTGACGCAAGGTTTTCGATGTGAGAATTCAAGTCATGACTATATATAACTATGTCATCTAGGTACACAAAGCACCTTATGCCTTGAAGGCCTGTGAGAGCTGTATTCATTAAACGTTGGAAGGTAGCGGGTGCGTTTTTTAAGCCGAATGGCATTCTTGTGAACTGGTAATGTCCCTGAGGTACACTAAATGCCGTTTTAGAAGCATCTTCTTCATTAATTAAAATTTGATGAAATCCAGATGCGAGGTCAAGGGTAGAGAAGTATTTACTCTGACCCAGCTGATCTAGGATTTCGGATACCTGCGGAATAGGGTAGCTGTCACCAATGGTGATATCATTCAGTTTTCGGTAATCGATAACTATGCGCCATTTTTGCTGACCGGATGCATCAATCTTTTTTGGTACAACCCATATTGGCGAGGACCATGGAGACTCTGAGTGTTTTATGATTCCTTGTTCCAGCATTTGGTCAATTTGTCTTTTGACTTCTTGTTTGTGTACCTCTGGGAACCGATAAGATTTTGTGTTTATTGGATTTTGATCGCTTGTTTTTATATTATGTTTAAGTGCATTTGTATGAGATAGTCTATCACCAGGGATAAAGAATGTCTGAGTATTCAGAGCAAACATCATGAAGAGTATTTGCTTCTTCAGAGTTAAGGTGAGATATTCTAAGAAGGTTTAATACTTCCTGGGTTCGGAGATAAGAGTCTACGTTTTCAATATGACTAACTGCACGCGTGTCTATTGGATTAATAAGTTCGCTTAAGGAACTTAAAGGAGTAAGTGTGATATCTAAATTAGACTTCAAGGTAATAGGGGTTTCAGAGGTATTGATCACTGATAAATTGATTCTTTTATTTTCCTTGACTGCAACTAAGCAATTAGCGATCAACAAGTCTTCGTGATAACACTGGTCTAGTACGAGTCCTTCTTTCACCTCTGGGTTGGACACGGAGCATTCTATGATAGTTTCAGACCTGGGAGGAATTGTGTAAATTGGTTCATTGAAATGTAACTTTATTTCATTTTCACCTATTTTCAAGATTTCACGAGTGTAGTCAATTGTACAGCCAAAGGCGAGTAGCATATCAGTGCCGAGTATACCGTCATAAGGTAAGTATATTCGGGGTATTATATGGAATTTATGTATAACAGTAATTTCATCGTCTATTTTTAATTTAAGCGGAAAGTGGCCCATTGTGGGTGTAGGTTGATTAGTGGGGTCGATACCTTTCAATAGGATTACTTCTGTTGAGATATCGACTGGTATTTGTATGGAAGATTTTTTCAGTACACTCACAGTGGCACCAGAGTCTACGAGGAGAGATATGGTAGTATTCGACACTGAGGAATGGACAAGGATATGAGGTAAGCGTTTCCTAAATGAACCAATATTAATTTCAAAAATTTTTGTTTCAGGTATTGGGTGAGGAGCAGTTGAGTTCGAGGCGATATTAGTGGATACAGAGGGTGCAGAGGATACAGTGCAATGAGTTTGCGGGTCCCTGTCATTAGGGGATACAGAGGATACAGTGGTGTTGCGATTAATTCGCAAGTCCCTATTTTTAGGGGATACAGAGGATACAGAGGATACAGTGGTGTTGCGATTAATTCGCGAGTCCCTATTTTTAGGGGATACAGAGGATACAGAGGATACAGTGGTGTTGCGATTAATTCGCAAGTCCCTATTTTTAGGGGATACAGAGGATACAGAGGATACAGTGGTGTTGCGATTAATTCGCAAGTCCCTATTTTTAGGGGATACAGAGGATACAGTGGTGTTGCGATTAATTCGCAAGTCCCTATTTTTAGGGGATATAGAGGATACAGAGGATACAGTGGTGTTGCGATTAATTCGCAAGTCCCTATTTTTAGGGGATACAGAGGATATAGCATTGGTACCTTTGTTACGGCGATATTTTAAAATTTGATGTTTGGGTCTCACGAGGTACCACCGTGAGCACTTACTCGTTTAAATCGTCCACTTCGACATTTTCACCTTCGTTACTATTCATCGCGTGAATTTGAGCTTGATTATTTTGGTAACGCTTTGGAAATGGTCTTTGATTATTTAAATCCCTGAAGCGATTATTGAATTCCCGTTTCTTACATTCCTCAATAGTGTGGCCCGTGTTTTTGCAATAGCGGCACACTGGAGGGCCTGATGTTGATGGTTTATTATTATTAAATTCATTTGGATAACCTTGCTGTGTATGATTTCGGTTTTGTTGGAAGCGGCGTTGAGGCCAGCGTCCGTGATTAAGTGAATGGCTGTTAGTTGTTGACGGATTTCGTTTGGAAATAGTATGTAAAATCTTCTCTTCGGACACAGCGAAGCCAATGGCTTCATTTAAAGTTTCAGGGTCACGGCATCTGACTACGGTAGACAATCGAGAATTCAAGCCACTAATAAATGAATATAATGCTAAGTCTTGCATTGCGGCGACACGGCCAGCCAATTCGCCTTTCTTTTTAGTGGGTATTGATATATTAATTTCAGTTAATAGTTTGGCTAGACACGTCTCTACTCGAAGTGCGAACTGGTTAACCGTCTCGCTATTAGACTGACAGCAGTCCTGAAGATCCGAGAGTAGTGCAGCGTAGTGTTTTTTCTCGCCAAATTGATCTTTGAGAAAATCTTCCAGTTGTTGCCAGTTTTCGAACTCTTTAATTGAGCACGCACTCTCAGCACGGCCTTCTAATTGGCTTAAAATATATTTTAAAACTATGTCTTGCTGATGTGATGACGTAAGGCCGATTGCATTTCTGCAATTATTTAAAAATGCGCCCAATTTCTCCCGGTTACCATCGAATTTATTTATGAATTTGCTGATGAAATTTATATCTAATTCCTTAGACATGACGACAGGCTCGTCTTTGGGCATTATCGTAGACAAAACAAAGATAAGGCAGAGTGCAAGTGCGCTATTGAAATGGAATGCAGCACTATTCTCGGAACAGTATGATAAGGGCTTAATACACTGGAATTATTTTATCTCCTAAATATTATTAAAAGTACTTATATAGAGTTCAATTATAAGTTTCAATTTAGTTTAGAATTACGATGAAATTTGTAAACGAGTATGATCACCAGCACTAATTTTGCAACACGGAATACTGTATATTTTTTTTTTGTAGAATAGATGTACTCACATGAACACGAAATAACACTTTTTTATAGAATAGATGTACTCACAGGAGCAATGCAACTGTGACGGCGACACGAATCATTTCGGAGCTCGGAGAACTCACTCGAGGTGAGTGGTTGGAATTCGGAGTATGCCCGATTAACAGGCACGTGACGATCTGGTTCAACCAGCAGGATACAGCGATGTTGAATGAAAGGACACAGCGATTTGGAAATTAAGATTTCGGCACTTTTCACGGTCACGGTCACAACACAAAAGTTCACTGAACTGAGGCGTTCCGAGGATTTCCTTTTACTAAAATCCCTTAAGCTGCCACCAATGTTATACGAGAACCCGAGAAACAGTTTTAAAAAAAAAACACTTTGTTGGTTACACGGAAGTAGTAATTTATTAAGGGCTTTAGCCTTGACACAATTCGGGTTTGAACTTGAATAAAAAATGAACTGGCAGACACGCGACAGAATATGATGTAGCCGGCTTAACGGTTGCGCTCGGACTGGCTCCCCAGGACCGCGGGACGCAAAGTTAGCCTAAAGATGATGATAATGCATTTTATACAGAAATCTATATAATCAATATATTACTGTTAATTAAGGGTTTTCCCTAACATTGGGAAACCATAACAGTTCGTATCGAGGCGAGATCACGTGTGTAAAAATCTGTTTGACCCATTCGCTTAAACATATACGATTCCGCACGGAATCTATAGAGTGCCTCACAAAAGAAACATGAGCATAAACTCAAGAGACGCGACAAACGCTGGACGCGTCCGAGCGCCGGTCGAATGTCGCGCCGTTCAAAAATCATTTCATTCAACGACCGCTCATAAACGGAGACGCGCATTAAAACACGATCCGTCGGTCCACACATTTCAACAAAGTCGTCGTTCGTCATGCGCCCGCGCACGCCGACTGACTTAGCCGACCGCGTCGCTTGATACATAATTATGTGAAACAAGAAAACGATGTCATCGGTGTTCGATCGACCGGCGAGCGTGCCACTCTGATGTGTTCCAAGTACAAGAGCGAGTGTGATTATTAAGAATTTATCTTTTGTTTTTTTTTTTAATTATTATTAGGTCTTTTTTAACATACGTAAGTATAATTGTTTTTTTTTAAATATAAATACATAAAAAACTTTTAAAAATATAATACCTAATAATTTTAAATATTTGCATTAAATAGGTGCATAAAAAACAAAATATTAAAAAATATAAAAAATATAATACTAATTATAAAAATTATTATATTTTTTAATATTTTGTTTTTTATGCACCTATTATTTATGCAAATATTTAAAATTGATAGGTATTATATTTTTAAATGTTTTTTATGTATTTATATTTAAAAAAAATAGTTATACTTACGTATGTTAAAAAAAAAAAGTGTGTGTGTCAGCTCCGACGCACGACTGGAGTTTACTCCTTAAGTACGAGAAAAAAAATATTTTTTTTTTTTTAATATTTAAAAAAATAAAAAATAAAAATTTTATATTATTATTATTATTTTAAAAATTATTTATAAAATCAATCATAAAAAATTAAAAAAATTATAAATGCATATTTATGAAACTTTTAACCAATTTTAAGAAAGTTGATAATAATTTTTTTTTTATAAACAGTTTTTTTTTTAATTATTATAATTATTTTTTTTTTAAATATAACATTATCTTAATAACTAACAAAATATAGTTGTAAAAAGATAATTATGCCACTTTTTTAGAATAGAAAGTTGCGCACCAAAGATGCGCACTAAAATGTTACGCTTAAAATTCGTTACTCGTTAGTAGGTTTTACCCCTCGGATTTTTCTCATACCGGGCGCCTTATATATGAAAATCGATTCTTAAGGAGTAAACTCTAAAAAACCTAATAATTATTAAAAAAAAATAAATAAAAGAAAAATAGTTATTAATCACACTCGCTCTTGTACTTAGGACACATCAGAGTGGCACGCTCGCCGGTCGATCGAACACCGATGACATCGTTTTCTTGTTTCACATATGTATCAAGTGACGCGGTCGGCTAAGTCAGTCGGCGTGCGCGGGCGCATGACGAACGACGACTTTGTTGAACTGTGTGGACCGACGGATCGTGTTTTAATGCGCGTCTCCGTTTATGAGCGGTCGTTGTATGAAATGATTTTTGAACGGCGCGACATTCGACCGGCGCTCGGACGCGTCCAGCGTTTGTCGCGTCTCTTGAGTTTATGCTCATGTTTCTTTTGTGAGGCACTCTATAGATTCCGTGCGGAATCGTATATGTTTAAGCGAACGTGTCAAACAGATTTTTACACACGTGATCTCGTCTCGATACGAACGTTCGATTTTCAAATATTAGAGTTGGAATCATGCGAACTATTATGTTGTTCCTGATCTTCACCAATATTAGAGTTGGAAGAGTTGGAATCATTCGAACTATTATGTTGTTCCTGATCTTCACCAATATTAGAGTTGGAATCATTCGAACTATTATGTTGTTCCTGATCTTCACCAATATTAGAGTTGGAATCATTCGAACTATTATGTTGCTCCTGATCTACACCTATACTACCACTATTACTAGTTTCCATTTCTTCTTCTGCTAAAATTTCCTCTACAAATCCTGGTGATGATGATGATCCACTGCTTTGTTGCATGTACTCGATACTATTTGGTCTTACCATAATAACGACACGTTGACTAACTATTTGAACTTCGTGAAACAAGTTCAACTAGTTAGTCAACTTCAGAGTCAGATCACCATATTTATAATAACTTCATTATTATATGATTCCAACTCTAATATTGCTGAAGATCAGGAACAACATAATAGTTCGAATGCTTCCAACTCTAATATTGGTGAAGATCAGGAACAACATAATAGTTCGAATGCTTCCAACTCTAATATTGGTGAAGATCAGGAACAACATAATAGTTCGAATGATTCCAACTCTAATATTTGAAAATCGAACGTTCGTATCGAGGCGAGATCACGTGTGTAAAAATCTGTTTGACCCATTCGCTTAAACATATACGATTCCGCACGGAATCTATAGAGTGCCTCACAAAAGAAACATGAGCATAAACTCAAGAGACGCGACAAACGCTGGACGCGTCCGAGCGCCGGTTGAATGTCGCGCCGTTCAAAAATCATTTCATACAACGACCGCTCATAAACGGAGACGCGCATTAAAACACGATCCGTCGGTCCACACAGTTCAACAAAGTCGTCGTTCGTCATGCGCCCGCGCACGCCGACTGACTTAGCCGACCGCGTCGCTTGATACATAATTATGTGAAACAAGAAAACGATGTCATCGGTGTTCGATCGACCGGCGAGCGTGCCACTCTGATGTGTTCCAAGTACAAGAGCGAGTGTGATTAATAAGTATTTATCTTTTGTTTTTTTTTTAATTATTATTAGGTCTTTTTTTAACATACGTAAGTATAATTGTTTTTTTTAAATATAAATACATAAAAAACATTTAAAAATATAATACCTAATAATTTTAAATATTTGCATTAAATAGGTGCATAAAAAACAAAATATTAAAAAATATAATATTAATTATAAAAATTATTATATTTTTTAATATTTTGTTTTTTATGCACCTATTATTTATGCAAATATTTAAAATTATATATACGCACGACTGCAGTTTACTCCTTAAGTACGAGAAAAAAATTTTTTTTTTTTTTTAATATTTAAAAAAATAAAAAATAAAAATTTTATATTATTGTTGAAGCATTTTAATACATATTAGTTAGGAATACAGTCCACATTGCTTTGAATACGTAGCAAGCTAGCCGCCGATCATATTTAACACAATGTATTGCATATTTAAAGTTAGTTGCCAATAAACATCATCAAAGACAGACGTTTGTTTAAATGTTACACCTACTCGCCAAAGTAAATAAAACCTTAACCTACACAACATAATGGTCATAATCGAGCCGCATCATTGGTGAAGTGAATAAAAAAGAACCACATTCCATCAGAGATAAGAAGCCGGCGAGTGAGTCCTTACGCGTAAACAAGTAATTAGTGACTTGAACAATTTTATAATATTGAAGTTTTTGCGTGTTAAATATATCAAATATGTCTAAATCAGCCGAAGAAGCACTAAGTATATTACAAGATACGGCAGAGTTACTGAAGAAAACACAAATAAACTTAGGAAAATGTCCTAAGCAACGTTTAACTAAAGGATACGTTCAATCTAGAATTCAGTGCCTCGAAGAATACTGGAAAACGTTTAACAATGCGCATCAAGACTTGGCGAGGTTAACGCCGAGAGATAAACGTAATTTAGTAGCGTATTTCGTTAATGAAGAGTTTTTTATTTACGAAGATCTTTATTTGGTTGTGTTGGGTGAATTACGCGACATGTTAGAAAGGCTAACTAAAACACCTCAATTGATGGACGTCAACAACGCGGATGAAGATTACCAACAGACACAAGTAAGATTGCCACGTATAACAATACCTACGTTTTCTGGAACCTATGAAGACTGGCCTGCGTTTAAAGATTTATATGTTTCGTTAGTGCATGATAACAAGTCACTAAGCAACGTTCAAAAGTTGCACTATTTAAAAACCAGCATCAGCGGTGAAGCAGCAACCCTACTTAAACACATACAAGTAACTGAAACCAACTATTTACAAGCATGGGAAACTTTACGGAATCGTTACGGTAATAGAAGATTGATAGTTAACTTAATGTTGAAGAGATTAGTTTTTCAAAAAAAGGCGAATGTTCAATCGGCCAGTCAACTGAAGTCTATTTTAGATACAACTTCAGAAATCTTAGACAACCTTAAAAACTCGAACGTGAACACAGACTCCTGGGATCCTATTATCATATTTCTGGTCGTGCAGAAGTTGGACCCGGAGTCACATAAGGCCTGGGAAGAGCACGCTTATAAGGGCAATTTAGAAGAATTGCCTACGTGGAATGAATTGAAGACTTTCTTAGAAGGCAAATTTCGTGCATTGGAACTAATAACACCTTCAACATCAGCTACACGAGAAAAAGCGCCTAAAGAACGAGGTAGTACATTCCATGTTTCAACTAATGAAAAAGATAATACTTGTATATTGTGTAAAGAGAATCATACCCTGTCTCACTGCAAATTGTTTGCGAAGATGCAACCTTCAGAACGATTTGATTGTGTAAAGAATAACAAGCTCTGTTTTAACTGCCTGGCATCAGGACATCCGGTCTTCAAATGTCGTCTACCGATGTCCTGTCGCATGTGTAAACGACGCCATCATACTCTCTTACATCTAAAAAAGAAGATGGATACCTCGGCATCAATAGAAACTATACAACCGACAGTATCAAATCAAGCAGATGTAGAAGAAAAGGTTCAAGTCAATACAATGATTGCGTCGCACTACAATGCCAGAAAAGATATAGGAATGCTAGCAACAGCAATGGTAATAGTAAAGAGTGAACAAGGATACACCATTGCGCTCAAGGCACTCATAGATCCAGGATCACAAGCCTGCTTTATTAGTGAAAAGGCTGTACAACAATTAAAACTCAAAAAGCAGGTTACTAATTGCATAGTAACTGGAATGGAATCCATGAAGGTCGCTGTCAAGCATAAAGTAAGCATAGAATTATCATCACGATGGGAATCAAATTTCGTTCTACCTATACAAGCCTACGTGATGTCCAAGCACTTGACAGTACAATTACCTGAAAATACGTGGTCAACAAACAAATGGCCACACTTAGCTGATCTAGACCTGGCAGACCCGAGGTATGGAATGTCAGGGAACATTGATCTGCTTCTGGATGTGCAGGTATATGCGAAAATATTACAAGAAGGTTTAATCAAGGGTACACCGGGGTCACCTGTAGCTCAAAAAACCAACCTCGGCTGGATAATATTTGGTGAAATAAGCATAAAAACAAACGCAAAAGAAAAATGTTTAATGGCTATGAATGAACAAGTCGACGTGAAAGAACTATTGAAAACTATGTGGGAGTTAGAAACTGATACAAAGAGGAAATTTACTATAGAAGAACAATTATGCGAAGATATATACGAAAAAACACATACGAGAAATAATGAAGGACGATACATAGTAAAATTACCTTTTAAAACTGATAACATAAAATCACCCGACGGAAAGACAAGAGAGATAGCATTAAACAGGTTTCTGCAACTGGAAAAAAGACTTAACAAAAATCCTGATCTGAAGCAAGAATATAAAAAGGTAATTGAAGAATACATACAATTAAAACACATAGAAAAGGTACCACAATATGAAATAAATACAAAAAGGTTTGTTTACTTACCTCACCACGCAGTAGTCAGGAACGACAAAGAAAGCACGAAGACTCGCGTCGTTTTTGACGCCTCTTGTAAGGGTAACAATGGAGTTTCCCTAAACGACGAGTTACTAGCAGGTCCTGTTCTACAAGATGACTTAAGAAGTTTAATCGTAAGATGGCGGACACACGCAGTGTGTTTTATTTCTGACATACAGAAAATGTACCGAATGATTTTGGTAGCCCAAGAAGACACCGACTACCAAAGAATACTGTGGCGAAGTGATTCCTCTGAAATAATTCAAGATTTAAGACTCCTGACTGTTACTTTTGGTACAGCTCCAGCACCGTATTTATCTGTAAAAACACTCATGCAACTTGCTAACGATGAGGGTGCTAAGTATCCTGAAGCAGCTAGGGTGTTGCAAGAAGATCTGTATGTTGATGACGTTATGTCAGGATGTGACGATTTGGAGCAAGCCATTAATATAAGCAAAGATCTGCAGAGTTTACTACTGCTAGCCGGCTTTCAGCTAAAAAAGTGGTCGTCAAATAACAAAGATTTTTTGGAAACCATACATCATGAAGACAGATCTGTAAGTGCACATTTGGATTTAAATTTAGATGGTACCATAAAGGCTTTGGGCATTCAATGGAACTTAGGCAGCGATCAATTTGAATACCAACTGAACCTACCCCCCCTTCCTGAGATTGTTACGAAGCGAAGTATACTATCAGATGTTCAGAAGCTCTTTGACCCGCTAGGTTGGATAGCGCCATGCATCGTACAAGCAAAAATATTGATTCAGAACCTCTGGCAAGCTAAAGTTGACTGGGACCAAGAAATCACTCCAGCTTTAAAAAATGAGTGGAAAACCATACGCGAAGATATGGCCAATATTAAGCGAATAAAAATAGATCGATGGATGGGCACATACAATTCTAACAAAAACAACATACAACTGCATGGTTTAAGTGATGCATCGATGAGAGCATACGCAGCGGTTGTGTACTGTCGCGTACACAACTTTGATGGTACAATCAAAACATCATTGATCGCAGCACGGACACGTGTTG
Organism: Sesamia nonagrioides; assembly: GCA_017933935.1. NCBI lineage: Eukaryota > Metazoa > Arthropoda > Insecta > Lepidoptera > Noctuidae > Sesamia > Sesamia nonagrioides. The sequence continues at coordinate 120,821 of JADWQK010001612.1, forward strand.
CACCGCTGAAGACCGTGTCGCTACCACGACTTGAATTGTGTGGTGCTGTTTTAGTATCGAGACTATTAAAACAATGTTCGACAACCATGAAAGTCCCATCCGCTAATGTATTTGCTTGGACTGATTCCACAATAGTCATTGCTTGGCTACAAAAAGAGTCTAATAAATGGAAGACTTTCGTTGCCAATCGTACGGTTGAAATAACCAACAATGTCCCTCAAGATCAATGGTATCACGTACAATCGCAAGAGAACCCCGCCGATATAGCGTCTAGAGGTGCACTAGTATCAGAGCTGAAAACATGCGATTTATGGTGGAAAGGTCCAGAGTGGCTTTCAAGGGAAGATATTTATTTTACAAAACCAGAAATAATACCTACAGAATTAGAAGAAAAGAAAATTATACAAACCTTTACATTGAGCAAAAATGAAGAAGAAGGGAGAAGATTGTCAGAACAATTTGAAAAATTCAACTCATTGAAAGAGTTACTTAGAAGTATTGCGTTTTCTAGAAGATTTTTAAGATACAAAAAGTTAAAAGAAGACATAGATAGTTCTTTGACAACAGAAGAATTCGAAGATGCACTAAACATTTGCATTAAAAAGGTACAAAGTGAAGAGTATGCAGAAGAAATTGAGTATCTAAGGAAAGGCAAATCAGTTAAAAGAACTAGCTCATTGAAGACTTTGTATCCGTACTTAGACGAAAAACAAATGCTTCGAGTTGGTGGACGCCTAAGACACGCTAACATAGCTGATCAAACTAAGCATCCAATCATATTGGGTCATAGAAACAAACTAACTCCTTTGATTATAGCTGATGCACACTCAAGAACCTTACACGGTGGACTCCAGCTAATGTTGAGCTATTTGAGAGCGAAGTATTGGATAACAAGAGCTAAGGCAAAAGTCAAACAATACATTCACAGATGCTTAGTATGTGCTAAACAAAATGCGACTTTTAGAACTCAGGTAATGGGTGATTTGCCGAAAGTTCGTGTGACACCAGCTCGACCATTCCTACATTCCGGCGTGGACTTTGCTGGACCCTTGCAGGTTCTATGGAGCAAGGGAAGAGGAGTCAAAGTACATAAAGCATACATCTCAATTTTTGTCTGTATGGCTACCAAAGCCATTCATTTGGAATTGGTTGGAGATATGACGTCAGAGGCTTTCATTGGCGCATATAAAAGATTCTGTGCACGAAGAGGCAAGTGTGCACATTTATGGAGTGACCAGGGGAGAAATTTCATCGGTGCAAACAAAGAATTGGTAGCCATGTGGAGGGAGGCATGTTTGGAGTTCTCTGGAGAAATCGCAGACACACTGGCATCGGATGGCACACAGTGGCATTTCATTCCTGCTTACAGTCCAAATTTCGGTGGCCTTTGGGAGGCAGGAGTGAAGTCCACGAAATATCACTTGAAACGGATACTGACTAACAATTTGACGTACGAGGAGATGTCGACAGTGCTATGTGAGATAGAGGCTTGCCTAAACTCTAGACCCTTGTGCCCCCAAGATGACTTGGATAATGAAAATATTGAGCCATTAACACCTGGGCACTTTTTAATTGGAGAAGCACCTATAGTCATACCTAGTCCAAATTTACAAAATTTGAAGGTGCACACGTTATCACGATGGCAATACGTCCAGAAGTTGTTGCATGATTTTTGGTCTAGGTGGCAAAAAGAATATTTATCCAGGCTACAGCAACGTCCTAAATGGCTTAAACGAGAAAAGGAGTTTGAAGTAGGTAACATCGTGTTGATAAAGCAGGAAAACCTTCCACCAGGCAAGTGGTTGCTAGGAAGAGTAATAAGCAAACATCCAGGTCCAGATGGCTGCACCAGAGTCTATAGTGTTAAGAGTGGAGACAATGTCATTAAGAGAACTGTATCTAAGCTCTGTCCACTGCCAGTAGATAGTAGTACTGATTAAGTAATTCAATCTTTTGAGTGATTTGCATGTAAACGTAGAAATATTTGATTAATTTGAAAGGACTCATATAGTCCTTTGGTGGGCGGCTTATGTTGAAGCATTTTAATACATATTAGTTAGGAATACAGTCCACATTGCTTTGAATACGTAGCAAGCTAGCCGCCGATCATATTTAACACAATGTATTGCATATTTAAAGTTAGTTGCCAATAAACATCATCAAAGACAGACGTTTGTTTAAATGTTACACCTACTCGCCAAAGTAAATAAAACCTTAACCTACAGAACAATTATTATTATTATTTTAAAAATTATTTATAAAGTCAATCATAAAAAATAAAAAAAATTATAAATGCATATTTATGAAACTTTTAACCAATTTTAAGAAAGTTGATAATAATTTTTTTTTATAAACAGTTTTTTTTTTAAATTATTATAATTATTTTTTTTTAAATATAACATTATCTTAATAACTAACAAAATATAGTTGTAAAAAGATAATTATGCCACTTTTTTAGAATAGAAAGTTGCGCACCAAAGATGCGCACTAAAATGTTACGCTTAAAATTCGTTACTCGTTAGTAGGTTTTACCCCTCGGATTTTTCTCATACCGGGCGCCTTATATAAGAAAATCGATTCTTAAGGAGTAAACTCCAAAAAACCTAACAATTATTTAAAAAAATAAATAAAAGAAAAATAGTTATTAATCACACTCGCTCTTGTACTTAGGACACATCAGAGTGGCATGCTCGCCGGTCGATCGAACACCGATGACATCGTTTTCTTGTTTCACATATGTATCAAGCGACGCGGTCGGCTAAGTCAGTCGGCGTGCGCGGGCGCATGACGAACGACGACTTTGTTGAACTGTGTGGACCGACGGATCGTGTTTTAATGCGCGTCTCCGTTTATGAGCGGTCGTTGAATGAAATGATTTTTGAACGGCGCGACATTCGACCGGCGCTCGGACGCGTCCAGCGTTTGTCGCGTCTCCTGAGTTTATGCTCATGTTTCTTTTGTGAGGCACTCTATAGATTCCGTGCGGAATCGTATATGTTTAAGCGAACGTGTCAAACGGACTTTTACACACGTAATCTCGTCTCGATACGAACGTTCGATTTTCAAATATTAGAGTTGGAATCATTCGAACTATCATGTTGTTCCTGATCTTCACCAATATTAGAGTTGGAAGCATTCGAACTATTATGTTGTTCCTGATCTTCACCAATATTAGAGTTGGAATCATTCGAACTATTATGTTGTTCCTGATCTTCACCAATATTAGAGTTGGAATCATTCGAACTATTATGTTGCTCCTGATCTACACCTATACTACCACTATTACTAGTTTCCATTTCTTCTTCTGCTAAAATTTCCTCTACAAATCCTGGTGATGATGATGATCCACTGCTTTGTTGCATGTACTCGATACTATTTGGTCTTACCATAATAACGACACGTTGACTAACTATTTGAACTTCGTGAAACAAGTTCAACTAGTTAGTCAACTTCAGAGTCAGATCACCATATTTATAATAACTTCATTATTATATGATTCCAACTCTAATATTGCTGAAGATCAGGAACAACATAATAGTTCGAATGCTTCCAACTCTAATATTGGTGAAGATCAGGAACAACATAATAGTTCGAATGCTTCCAACTCTAATATTGGTGAAGATCAGGAACAACATAATAGTTCGAATGATTCCAACTCTAATATTTGAAAATCGAACGTTCGTATCGAGGCGAGATCACGTGTGTAAAAATCTGTTTGACCCATTCGCTTAAACATATACGATTCCGCACGGAATCTATAGAGTGCCTCACAAAAGAAACATGAGCATAAACTCAAGAGACGCGACAAACGCTGGACGCGTCCGAGCGCCGGTCGAATGTCGCGCCGTTCAAAAATCATTTCATACAACGACCGCTCATAAACGGAGACGCGCATTAAAACACGATCCGTCGGTCCACACAGTTCAACAAAGTCGTCGTTCGTCATGCGCCCGCGCACGCCGACTGACTTAGCCGACCGCGTCGCTTGATACATAATTATGTGAAACAAGAAAACGATGTCATCGGTGTTCGATCGACCGGCGAGCGTGCCACTCTGATGTGTTCCAAGTACAAGAGCGAGTGTGATTAATAAGTATTTATCTTTTGTTTTTTTTTTAATTATTATTAGGTCTTTTTTAACATACGTAAGTATAATTGTTTTTTTTAAATATAAATACATAAAAAACATTTAAAAATATAATACCTAATAATTTTAAATATTTGCATTAAATAGGTGCATAAAAAACAAAATATTAAAAAATATAAAAAATATAATACTAATTATAAAAATTATTATATTTTTTAATATTTTGTTTTTTATGCACCTATTATTTATGCAAATATTTAAAATTGATAGGTATTATATTTTTAAATGTTTTTTATGTATTTATATTTAAAAAAAATAGTTATACTTACGTATGTTAAAAAAAAAAAGTGTGTGTGTCAGCTCCGACGCACGACTGGAGTTTACTCCTTAAGTACGAGAAAAAAAATATTAATAAAAAAAATATAAAAATTTTATATTATTATTATTATTTTAAAAATTATTTATAAAATCAATCATAAAAAATTAAAAAAATTATAAATGCATATTTATGAAACTTTTAACCAATTTTAAGAAAGTTGATAATAATTATAAACAGTTTTTTTTTTAATTATTATAATTATTTTTTTTTAAATATAACATTATCTTAATAACTAACAAAATATAGTTGTAAAAAGATAATTATGCCACTTTTTTAGAATAGAAAGTTGCGCACCAAAGATGCGCACTAAAATGTTACGCTTAAAATTCGTTACTCGTTAGTAGGTTTTACCCCTCGGATTTTTCTCATACCGGGCGCCTTATATATGAAAATCGATTCTTAAGGAGTAAACTCTAAAAAACCTAATAATTATTAAAAAAAATAAATAAAAGAAAAATAGTTATTAATCACACTCGCTCTTGTACTTAGGACACATCAGAGTGGCACGCTCGCCGGTCGATCGAACACCGATGACATCGTTTTCTTGTTTCACATATGTATCAAGCGACGCGGTCGGCTAAGTCAGTCGGCGTGCGCGGGCGCATGACGAACGACGACTTTGTTGAACTGTGTGGACCGACGGATCGTGTTTTAATGCGCGTCTCCGTTTATGAGCGGTCGTTGTATGAAATGATTTTTGAACGGCGCGACATTCGACCGGCGCTCGGACGCGTCCAGCGTTTGTCGCGTCTCTTGAGTTTATGCTCATGTTTCTTTTGTGAGGCACTCTATAGATTCCGTGCGGAATCGTATATGTTTAAGCGAACGTGTCAAACAGATTTTTACACACGTGATCTCGTCTCGATACGAACGTTCGATTTTCAAATATTAGAGTTGGAATCATGCGAACTATTATGTTGTTCCTGATCTTCACCAATATTAGAGTTGGAAGCATTCGAACTATTGTGTTGTTCCTGATCTTCACCAATATTAGAGTTGGAATCATTCGAACTATTATGTTGTTCCTGATCTTCACCAATATTAGAGTTGGAATCATTCGAACTATTATGTTGCTCCTGATCTACACCTATACTACCACTATTACTAGTTTCCATTTCTTCTTCTGCTAAAATTTCCTCTACAAATCCTGGTGATGATGATGATCCACTGCTTTGTTGCATGTACTCGATACTATTTGGTCTTACCATAATAACGACACGTTGACTAACTATTTGAACTTCGTGAAACAAGTTCAACTAGTTAGTCAACTTCAGAGTCAGATCACCATATTTATAATAACTTCATTATTATATGATTCCAACTCTAATATTGCTGAAGATCAGGAACAACATAATAGTTCGAATGCTTCCAACTCTAATATTGGTGAAGATCAGGAACAACATAATAGTTCGAATGCTTCCAACTCTAATATTGGTGAAGATCAGGAACAACATAATAGTTCGAATGATTCCAACTCTAATATTTGAAAATCGAACGTTCGTATCGAGGCGAGATCACGTGTGTAAAAATCTGTTTGACCAATTCGCTTAAACATATACGATTCCGCACGGAATCTATAGAGTGCCTCACAAAAGAAACATGAGCATAAACTCAAGAGACGCGACAAACGCTGGACGCGTCCGAGCGCCGGACGAATGTCGCGCCGTTCAAAAATCATTTCATACAACTACCGCTCATAAACGGAGACGCGCATTAAAACACGATCCGTCGGTCCACACAGTTCAACAAAGTCGTCGTTCGTCATGCGCCCGCGCACGCCGACTGACTTAGCCGACCGCGTCGCTTGATACATAATTATGTGAAACAAGAAAACGATGTCATCGGTGTTCGATCGACCGGCGAACGTGCCACTCTGATGTGTTCCAAGTACAAGAGCGAGTGTGATTAATAAGTATTTATCTTTTGTTTTTTTTTTTAATTATTATTAGGTCTTTTTTTAACATACGTAAGTATAATTGTTTTTTTTAAATATAAATACATAAAAAACATTTAAAAATATAATACCTAATAATTTTAAATATTTGCATTAAATAGGTGCATAAAAAACAAAATATTAAAAAATATAATAGTAATTATAAAAATTATTATATTTTTTAATATTTTGTTTTTTATGCACCTATTATTTATGCAAATATTTAAAATTGTTAGGTATTATATTTTTAAATGTTTTTTATGTATTTATATTTAAAAAAAATAGTTATACTTCCGTATGTTAAAAAAAAAAGTGTGTGTGTCAGCTCCGACGCACGACTGGAGTTTACTCCTTAAGTACGAGAAAAAAAATATTATTTTTTTTTTAATATTTAAAAAAATAAAAAATAAAAATTTTATATTATTATTATTATTTTAAAAATTATTTATAAAGTCAATCATAAAAAATAAAAAAAATTATAAATGCATATTTATGAAACTTTTAACCAATTTTAAGAAAGTTGATAATAATTTTTTTTTATAAACAGTTCTTTTTTAAATTATTATAATTATTTTTTTTTAAATATAACATTATCTTAATAACTAACAAAATATAGTTGTAAAAAGATAAGTATGCCACTTTTTTAAAATAGAAAGTTGCGCACCAAAGATGCGCACTAAAATGTTACGCTTAAAATTCGTTACTCGTTAGTAGGTTTTACCCCTCGGATTTTTCTCATACCCGGCGCCTTATATATGAAAATCGATTCTTAAGGAGTAAACTCTAAAAAACCTAATAATTATTAAAAAAAATAAATAAAAGAAAAATAGTTATTAATCACACTCGCTCTTGTACTTAGGACACATCAGAGTGGCACGCTCGCCGGTCGATCGAACACCGATGACATCGTTTTCTTGTTTCACATATGTATCAAGTGACGCGGTCGGCTAAGTCAGTCGGCGTGCGCGGGCGCATGACGAACGACGACTTTGTTGAACTGTGTGGACCGACGGATCGTGTTTTAATGCGGGTCTCCGTTTATGAGCGGTCGTTGTATGAAATGATTTTTGAACGGCGCGACATTCGACCGGCGCTCGGACGCGTCCAGCGTTTGTCGCGTCTCTTGAGTTTATGCTCATGTTTCTTTTGTGAGGCACTCTATAGATTCCGTGCGGAATCGTATATGTTTAAGCGAACGTGTCAAACAGATTTTTACACACGTGATCTCGTCTCGATACGAACGTTCGATTTTCAAATATTAGAGTTGGAATCATTCGAACTATTATGTTGTTCCTGATCTTCACCAATATTAGAGTTGGAAGCATTCGAACTATTATGTTGTTCCTGATCTTCACCAATATTAGAGTTGGAATCATTCGAACTATTATGTTGTTCCTGATCTTCACCAATATTAGAGTTGGAATCATTCGAACTATTATGTTGCTCCTGATCTACACCTATACTACCACTATTACTAGTTTCCATTTCTTCTTCTGCTAAAATTTCCTCTATAAATCCTGGTGATGATGATGATCCACTGCTTTGTTGCATGTACTCGATACTATTTGGTCTTACCATAATAACGACACGTTGACCAACTATTTGAACTTCGTGAAACAAGTTCAACTAGTTAGTCAACTTCAGAGTCATATCACCATATTTATAATAACTTCATTATTATATGACTCCAACTCTAATATTGCTGAAGATCAGGAACAACATAATAGTTCGAATGCTTCCAACTCTAATATTGGTGAAGATCAGGAACAACATAATAGTTCGAATGCTTCCAACTATAATATTGGTGAAGATCAGGAACAACATAATAGTTCGAATGATTCCAACTCTAATATTTGAAAATCGAACGTTCGTATCGAGGCGAGATCACGTGTGTAAAAATCTGTTTGACCCATTCGCTTAAACATATACGATTCCGCACGGAATCTATAGAGTGCCTCACAAAAGAAACATGAGCATAAACTCAAGAGAAGCGACAAACGCTGGACGCGTCCGAGCGCCGGTCGAATGTCGCGCCGTTCAAAAATCATTTCATACAACGACCGCTCATAAACGGAGACGCGCATTAAAACACGATCCGTCGGTCCACACAGTTCAACAAAGTCGTCGTTCGTCATGCGCCCGCGCACGCCGACTGACTTAGCCGACCGCGTCGCTTGATACATAATTATGTGAAACAAGAAAACGATGTCATCGGTGTTCGATCGACCGGCGAGCGTGCCACTCTGATGTGTTCCAAGTACAAGAGCGAGTGTGATTAATAAGTATTTATCTTTTGTTTTTTTTTTAATTATTATTAGGTCTTTTTTTAACATACGTAAGTATAATTGTTTTTTTTAAATATAAATACATAAAAAACATTTAAAAATATAATACCTAATAATTTTAAATATTTGCATTAAATAGGTGCATAAAAAACAAAATATAAAAAAATATAAAAAATATAATACTAATTATAATAATTACTAATTATAAAAATTATTATATTTTTTAATATTTTGTTTTTTATGCACCTATTATTTATGCAAATATTTAAAATTGATAGGTATTATATTTTTAAATGTTTTTTGTGTATTTATATTTAAAAAAAATAGTTATACTTACGTATGTTAAAAAAAAAAAACCGGCCAAATGCGAGTCGGACTCGCACACCGAGGGTTCCGCTGTACAAACGTAGCGGTTTACAATTTATGACGTACTAGCTTTCCGCCAGCGGCTTCGCCCGCGTGGAGTTCGGTTATATCGCGCTGTTTAAATTCCCCTCGGGAACATCAAATTTTTCCGGGATAAAAGGTAGTCTATGTTCTTTCTCAGGGTCTAAAGATTGTCTGTGCCAAACTTCATCAAAATCGGTTTAGAGGTTTAGGCGGGAAAGCGTAACAGACAGACAGAGTTATTTTCGCATTTATAATACTAGCATTGATTTAGAATTTTTCACAGTTTAGAGGCAATTAGATTTAAGAAGTGTTTGATATGAATTTGAACTTTAATATCTCTACGCGTTCATGTGAAAAGGGTAGGTAGTAAGTTTATAATTATTAAAAAAAATATTTTATGTCATGTAAGCAAAAATAATATTTTAATATTTTATGTAACTTCAAATTTATCATTTTCACAATTTTTCCTTTATCTGTCTGTACTATAATATAACGTTGCTTCGTGCCGAGTTTCAAGATTTTGAGTTCACGGGAAGTACCTTAGAGGCAAAGAGATTTAAGATATATAGAGGGCATGTGTCAAAATGGCATAGAAAAACTGTGATTCCATGGCTCAGTTCCGCCATCTAGTACAATATAGCAAAATTAGATCGACAATTGGAGACATCAAATAGTAAAAATGAAATAAGTTTATATAAAATATATTCAGCTATTGCCCGGTAGGTGGCCAGTGTGGTCTATGTTGCCAGATCCGATTTAATACCCTAGTATAGTTCAAATCGGGTAAATAAATATTGAAAAGTAAATAAATTAAGTGAAACTTGTCTTGTACAAACAAAAACTGTTTTAGAATTTTATTCGCTACTATTCATTTACCGTGACACCGTCTATTGGCATTTTAGATGTTTTATGCTTACGAATTATTTTAACGCTCAGTTTATTGCGATTTTTGAGTGTAGTAGACCTTTTAGGCCATAAAGCGCATTTTGTTTTGCAATTTTCGTTTGCATTTCGTTTTTAGCAAAATTATTCTTTTTACACGTTTGTTTGCAAATATTTTTAAATAACAATGCAAAAAACTGTGGTAGGGTTTGTATCATTTCGATATAAAGTTATCGATAATATTCAAAGAAGTTACTACGACGATGTTTTTTCGCATTATGATAGCTTGAAACAAAAAATTAGGAAGCAGAATAATTATGGGTAATTTCAAGTTTACAAGTTTCTTATTTATATAATTCTTTTAATATAATAGGCGTTAAAGTTTAAAATTGCCGATTAGTACTGAAAATGTAAATAATTGCTTATTTTTTAATTTTTTAAATAATTCATTTATAATCAATATATAGGAAGGTCGTTTATGCCTTTGTGATAGAACTCTGAGGATCTAGACTGCACAAACTGTGTGAAAGCAGAACTGCCTCCTGGGAAGAAAACTTCTTGTCACGTAGATAATTGTCCAAATCACGACAAAAATGGAAGTCTGCTGGAGCAAGACCTTTACAAGATTCGTACGCCATTATCTTTAAAAACGGCAAAAAAATCACGGTTATTGTATGGGAGCCCGCCTTCAGGATTTATTTTATTTTAATTATTTATTTGTAATTTGAATATATAACCAAATATTCTGTGAACATTTTAAGCGTCTATCTGTTTCCGTTATTAATATGGAGCAAAAAACGGCAAAAATTCACGTTTGTTGTATGGGAGCCCCCTTAAATATTTTATTATTTTTATTCTTAGTACTTGTTGTTATAGCGGCAACAGAAATACTAACACAATCTCTGGAAATTACAACTGTTTCGCTATTACGGTTTATGAGATACAGCCTGGTGACAGACGGACAGACGAACAGAGAAGTCTCATGAATAGGGTTCGTTTTACCTTTTAGGTACGGAATCCTCAAAATCACAAAGTAGCTCGCAATCATTGTACTACATATACGTACCTACATATTTTATGAATATATTTCATTATAAATAAGTTATGTAATCTATGTACTTATCCACTTAACCGTAAATTTTATTCCAATTTTTACGGTTAAGTAAAAAAGTACTGAAATTAATAACTTACTATTTCATTTCTAATACAAGGTACCGATTCTTTTTTTTTAATTTGATCGACAAGTCTTTCCAAAGTAGATAACTTCTCTTTTAAAATGCATTGAGCATAATTTCGACGAATGAGACGGAAGCCAATTTTCTTCTCTACGGTCTATCTGGACAAATCGTATCCACTTTTTCCCTACGACATTATTTTTATTCGGAAACCAAAAATAACAAAAACCTAGATAAATGAATAGTAATTGTTCATTCAATTTTGTTTATTAATATGATATGATTATGTTTAAATAGAGTTAATAATAAATAAACTTAAAATATATTAATATTTTAAGTTTATTTAGCTATATTTTAACTGTCAATAAAATACAACAAAATGTTAACAAACATCTTAATAAGTATTATCGATAACTAAATCGATAAACAACATTACTACATCTCTACAAGAAAATAGTAAAACTACTCAACAATAGAGGGCGCTTATTACAATAATGGAAAATTTTCTAGAACTAAGATTTTTTTTAAATTTGAATTGCAGACGAAATATAAATAATTCATAGAAAAACATTCCGAAGTTAGGTCCAGTCGTTTTACTATAACGAGATGTACAGTAACACAAAGCGCAACATGGCATATTTCCTTAGAAAATGTTTATTCTTGGTGGACACAAATTACGTCCTGACGCGCAGACTAGACTGAGCGACTTTTAACCAAGTCGATAAAGTATTGGCTTAGGATTTTGTTCGTGATGTCCTGTCTATTGTAAATATAATTTTAATGTCTTTGCTTGTAGGTTTTGATTCCCTAGCGTGTGACGGAAATTCGTCTAAGGTGTCAGTATAAACTGCTGTATCTTTTGATCGCTTTAACTTAGAAGTTTGATTTTTTCACTGCTTAAAGGGACAATAGACCTAGGTATTTAGTATAAATTTCAATTTGATACCTTTATTAGTTCGTGAGAAATAAGGTAGTAAGTTTCATTTTATTAAAATATGTTTATTATAATATATAACTAAAAAAATATGATTTTCGCAATTTTTCCTATATTTGCATTATATGACAATCCTTCATGCCAAATTTCAAGATTCTGAGTTTACGGGAAGTATCCTGTAGGTTTTGATTCCTTTGCGAGTGTCGAAAATTTGTTGAAAATATCGACATATCGGCTGTATATTTTGATTGGATTGGCTTAGAAGTTTGATATTTTCACAGCTTAAAGGGACAATAGACCTAGGTATTTAGTATAAATTTCAATTTGATAACTTTATTCGTTCGTGAGAAATAAGGTAGTAAGTTTCATTTTATTAAAATATGTTTATTATATTATATAACTAAAAAAATGTGATTTTCGTAATTTTCCCTATATTTGCATTATATGACAATCCTTCATGCCAAATTTCAAGATTCTGAGTTTACAGGAAGTATCCTGTAGGTTTTGATTCCTTTGCGAGTGTCGAAAATTTGTTGAAAATATCGACATATCGGTTGTATCTTTTGATTGGCTTGGCTTAGAAGTTTGGTATTTTCACAGCTTAAAGGGACAATAGACCTAGGTATTTGGTATAAATTTCAATTTGATAACTTTATTTGTTCGTGAGAAATAAGGTAGTAAGTTCCATTTTATTAAAATATGTTTATTATATTATATAACTAAAAAAATGTGATTTTCGCAATTTTTTCTATATTTGCATTATATGACAATGCTTCATGCCAATTTTCAAGATTCTGAGTTTACGGGAAGTATCCTTTAGGTTTTGATTCCTTTGCGAGTGTCGAAAATTTGTTGAAAATATCGACATAATCGGCTGTATCTTTTGATTGGCTTGGCTTAGAAGTTTGATATTTTCACAGCTTAAAGGGACAATAGACCCGAGTATTTCATGTGAATTTCAGCTTGATACTTCCCCGCGTTCTTGAGATAAAGGGTGGTGACAGACAGACAGACAGACAGACAGACAGACAGACAGACAGACAGACAGACAGACAGACAGACAGACGGACAACAAAGTGATCCTATAAGGGTTCCGTTTTTTCCTTTTGAGGTACGGAACCCTAAAAAGTGTGTGTGTCAGCTCCGACGCACGACTGGAGTTTACTCCTTAAGTACGAGAAAAAAAATATTATTTTTTTTTTTAATATTTAAAAAAATAAAAAATAAAAATTTTAAATTATTATCATTATTTTAAAAATTATTTATAAAATCAATAATAAAAAATTAAAAAAATTATAAATGCATATTTATGAAACTTTTAACCAATTTTAAGAAAGTTGATAATAATTTTTTTTTATAAACAGTTTTTTTTTTAATTATTATATTTTTTTTTTAAATATAACATTATCTTAATAACTAACAAAATATAGTTGTAAAAAGATAAGTATGCCACTTTTTTAAAATAGAAAGTTGCGCACCAAAGATGCGCACTAAAATGTTACGCTTAAAATTCGTTACTCGTTAGTAGGTTTTACCCCTCGGATTTTTCTCATACCGGGCGCCTTATATATGAAAATCGATTCTTAAGGAGTAAACTCTAAAAAACCTAATAATTATTAAAAAAAATAAAGAAAAGAAAAATAGTTATTAATCACACTCGCTCTTGTACTTAGGACACATCAGAGTGGCACGCTCGCCGGTCGATCAAACACCGATGACATCGTTTTCTTGTTTCACATATGTATCAAGCGACGCGGTCGGCTAAGTCAGTCGGCGTGCGCGGGCGCATGACGAACGACGACTTTGTTTAACTGTGTGGACCGACGGATCGTGTTTTAATGCGCGTCTCCGTTTATGAGCGGTCGTTGTATGAAATGATTTTTGAACGGCGCGACATTCGACCGGCGCTCGGACGCGTCCAGCGTTTGTCGCGTCTCTTGGATTTTTGCTCATGTTTCTTTTGTGAGGCACTCTATAGATTCCGTGCGGAATCGTATATGTTTAAGCGAACGTTTTTACACACGTCTCGTCTCGATACGAAATTTTCAAATATTAGAGTTGGAATCATTCGAACTATTATGTTGTTCCTGATCTTCACCAATATTAGAGTTGGAATCATTCGAACTATTATGTTGTTCCTGATCTTCACCAATATTAGAGTTGGAATCATTCGAACTATTATGTTGCTCCTGATCTACACCTATACTACCACTATTACTAGTTTCCATTTCTTCTTCTGCTAAAATTTCCTCTACAAATCCTGGTGATGATGATGATCCACTGCTTTGTTGCATGTACTCGATACTATTTGGTCTTACCATAATAACGACACGTTGACTAACTATTTGAACTTCGTGAAACAAGTTCAACTAGTTAGTCAACTTCAGAGTCAGATCACCATATTTATAATAACTTCATTATTATATGATTCCAACTCTAATATTGCTGAAGATCAGGAACAACATAATAGTTCGAATGCTTCAAACTCTAATATTGGTGAAGATCAGGAACAACATAATAGTTCGAATGCTTCCAACTCTAATATTGGTGAAGATCAGGAACAACATAATAGTTCGAATGATTCCAACTCTAATATTTGAAAATCGAACGTTCGTATCGAGGCGAGATCACGTGTGTAAAAATCTGTTTGACCCATTCGCTTAAACATATACGATTCCGCACGGAATCTATAGAGTGCCTCACAAAAGAAACATGAGCATAAACTCAAGAGAAGCGACAAACGCTGGACGCGTCCGAGCGCCGGTCGAATGTCGCGCCGTTCAAAAATCATTTCATACAACGACCGCTCATAAACGGAGACGCGCATTAAAACACGATCCGTCGGTCCACACAGTTCAACAAAGTCGTCGTTCGTCATGCGCCCGCGCACGCCGACTGACTTAGCCGACCGCGTCGCTTGATACATAATTATGTGAAACAAGAAAACGATATTGTGTTGTTGATGCCTATCGCCCCCACAATGGTTTCTGCAATAAACCCCTCTTACACTATAGATTTGACTGATGACAATGATACAAGGTCATCAAATTCAGTGAGGGTAGTAACCAGCAAAAATAAATTAAAAAAATATATAAAAATTAATAAGTACAATGTCAAAACTCAAAAAATGGTGAAAAGACAAAGGTACTTTATAAAAAGTGTTAAGATGAACAGGGAAAGACTCAATTTGCTGAAACAGTTGGATATGTATTCTTATAACTTAGAGCAAAGTAATAGGAGGTATGACATAGACACGGAGTCATTGCAATCTCAACTTGACCATCTGCAAGATAAACTTATTTCAATGACTAATAAGTATAACACCTCAGAAGACCTAATTAGAGAATATGTGTTGGCGATGAATGAGCTGGTTAACTCACAAAAAACCAACTGTGAGTGCGGTCTAACATCAGATGTGCTTACACCGGATCATTCGTTGACATCATGTAATACCACCTTGCCGCAGCCCTGTGTTGATGTCATAGTTCCTTCTGCTAATAGTACCAATAGCCCTGATTGTAATGATCTTATTAGTCTTAAACAAAGCTTGACCAATGATGTTGTGTTGTTCTGTGATGAGATAGGTAAGGGCTTGGGGCGGTTGTTGACTGATGAATGTCCGGGTCACTCAATATTGAACTACTGTATGCCTGGTTGTTCTTTATATGGAATTATGGAAAAAATTGTTAAATGTAACTTTTCTCAGAATACAACTTTATTAATTTTTGTGGGTAGTAGGGGAAATTTGGGCAAAAGAGAACTGCTTAAGTGTTGTGAAACGTTAAACAATCTGAATATTGGAAAGGTTGTCCTGTTTACTTTCCCTTACAGTGACCAGTTGCCACAGGAAGAAAATAGGATTAGATTTGACCTTAATATGACAATGTCCAACTTGACATTTAATAACAAAATATTACATGTAATTGACATTAATAATTATTTTAAGAATAATTTGTATTTGACAAGAGATAGACATAACAATGTTATGTATTATCTTTCTAATTATTATAAAAGACAAATAGCTGTGTCGCTATCATATTTTTTTCTATTACAGCCAAGAATTTGGCTAAACAACTTGCTTCTTTTGAGCAATGCAATGACATTAAAATTAATTCTGCCAATAATTTGGTCTCAGTTGACATTATTAATAATTTAAATTAGAAATTAAGACAATAGAGCCAAACTCTAGCTATAATATACATAAACTCAAAAGCAACTCGGGAGGAAATTTAAGGTCAATAGATAATATCAATCTGGTGCATCAAAATATTCAAGGATTTATGAACAAAGATTTAGAGGTAGATTTATTTATAAACCATTATGATATTGATATTATTTGTATAACCGAACATTGGCTAAAAAGTCACCAGTTCTTGTTTAATTTTAAGAATCACCAGGTTGGTAGTTCGTTTAGCAGAATAAATGCTATACATGGTGGCTCATTAATTTTAGTTAGTAACATGCTCAAATTTAAAAATCGTAAAGACATTGTGAGCCTGTCTGTTGAACGAACAGCTGAAATTGCTTGTATAGAGTTGGAGGGCTTCATTGTGTTAAGTGTGTACAGACCCCCTTCAGGATTGTATGACTGCTTTGAAAAGGTAATGGATGAAGTTTTACACAAGATTTGTGTTTCAAGCAAAGACATTATCGTTTGCGGTGATTTTAATGTTAATTTATTAGAGAACTCTGGTTATTGTAATAAAATTATAAGTCTATTTCAGTCCTACAATCTTGTAAACCTATTTTTGGAGCCCACGAGAATAACACCTACTTGTGCCACGTGCCTAGATAATATTTTTACAAACATAATACCAAGCCACAAAGAAGTTGTAAATTTACTTGATTCTGATCACTGCGGACAAAGGATTACTATTCCAAACCATAGTAAAAAAGTGGCCAAAAAGGATATCACTGTTAACCCCAAAACTGAAAGCCGCTTGGAGGTTTTTAGATTTAATCTCATTAATAAATTGCCAGTCTTATCCAGTGCTGTTGTTCGAGCAAAACGCCTGCTCGATTTGAGTGAGCAAATGACAACTCGCGCGTGTTAGAATGCAGTTAGATTTAGGTATTAGATATAAGTTTTAAATGTACCTACTCTCTTTATTTTATTTCATGAGTCTGCCATATTTGTTCGAGAAGTGAATACACGATTGAGTTACTAGCAGCATTTTGAAGTTTCTTTTATACAGTCTTTAAAATTCCCCAACATTTTGGTCCTTCGAGCCGGATTGGCAATCCTATGAAGATTTGCTAAAAATCAGTGGATTTGGACATTATTATCGTGGAGTTTTGCCGAAGAGATATTCGCCGGCAATGTGACTGTGAACAAAGGACATCAAGCTAATTTACGGTGTTAAGAATTTTAGAGTTAAAATATCGCCCCCAACACTCGGTCAGGTAGTATTTAACCCTGTGATTTAATCATTAAAAAGGTTAGTGTTTCATTTGACTAAAAATATATTGTTTAAATTACGATTATATGTTCTTTCAGTGAAAAGCTCAGTAGATATTTTGCTACATTTATAATTGTATATTAGCATTATTTTAGTTAACTAATCATTTTGTTTAATGTGTTATGTGCCTAGGTTGGTGTTAATTAGATATTAGTCGTCATTAATTAGTCAATTAACCCGTATCAATCAATTGTAAGTATTGCATTAAAGTCGACGTTAGGTGATTAAGTGTTCAAGTTTTGAGGAATTTGTGTAGCTTAAATAAAAGTTTAAAGTTAAAATCTCATTTTGTATGCACTTATATTTATAACAGGTAGGTACTCGTAGTAGTGATATTGTAACACGTAGGTACTCGTACTCAATATTTTGTTAATTTGTTGTAACATACCTGCTAGGTACTTATTACTACTTAAAACTAAGTATTGTGTAGAAGTACCTAAGTTGTTATTGTATACATTTCAGGTTGACTACATTCGATTCCCAGAATGTCCGAAGAGAAAGAACTAGTTAAAAAACGAGGAAGCTTTAAGGGACGTTTAACTGCGTTTATTAATTACCTTGATGCGTCCAATGATAAGGAGTTAACTAGTTGTGAGGTTAAGGAATTGCAAATACGGATTGGGAGAATCGAGTCATTGTATGACCAGTACGATCAGGTACAGTTGCGATTAGAATGTCTGGCAGAAGATGTTAAGGCTCAATTCTCTGAGCGTACCGAATTTGAGTCACTATACTATAAAGCACTGTCTAGGTCACAAGAGTTGTTATGTAAGTTTAACAACGATAATGAGTCGATTAGAAGCGAAAAATGTACCCGTATCAGTCAACGTAAGCCTGTTAAGTTACCCACTATACAACTACCTAAGTTCAATGGGAGTTTTAGCAATTGGTTGGAGTTCCGTGACACTTTTACTAGCCTCATTCACTGTAATGATGAAATCGATCAGGTTAACAAGTTTCATTATCTACGAGCGTCACTGGAAGGATCTGCTGCTGTTGTAATCCATGCGATTGAGTTTTCCGCAAGCAATTATGATACAGCTTGGAAGCTCATTTGTGATCGTTTTGATAACAAAGGGTTATTAGTACAAAATCATGTGTCATCCTTATTTAACTTGAATGCTATTGCAAATGAGTCCTCTGTTGCGTTGAAAGCATTAATTGATCAACTTAATAAAAATCTCCGTGCGTTGGAATCGTTAAATGAGCCCGTCAAGTCTTGGGATACTTTATTAATATACATTGTAACTCGGAAGCTAGATTCGTTAACTTATCGTGAGTGGGAGGAGCACAAAGGTCGCACAGACAAAGACAGCACTATTACATTTGCTGCATTTCTTCAATTTATTCGCTTTCGCGCTGATTTGTTAGAAACGTTAGAAATAGCAAGAAATAACAGTAATCCCACCCCCGCTAAGCCTAATTCACATTCTAATAAGATGAAGTCTATGGTTGTATCACAAGATTCCAATAATTCCAGCACTGATTCGAGTAAGTCGTGCCCGCACTGTAAAGCTGATCACATTTTAAGTAGTTGTTCACAATTCCTTTCACTTAGCATAGCCGCCCGACTCAAATTAATACCTAATTATAAAGTGTGCTATAACTGTTTTCGTCCAGGTCACTTCGCTAACCGATGCAAAAAACCTGGATGCAAGATATGTAAGCGCCGACATAACATTTTGATTCATTCTTCGGAGAACAAAGGTTCGGCGAATTCTTGCAATAATGAAAACAACATGTCACGTGGTAGCTCGTCCCATTCCGTATCAACATCATCACCCACTGACGGCGTCGCTAGCACTACTGATGCGACTGCGAATGCAAATAATTTAACTTTGTCTGCGGACCTCAGTTCGCTAAGTAGTGAACGTAAACAATGCGCTGTGTTATTATCCACCGCTCTTATCAAGTTATGTGATCACAATGATCGTGAGCACATAGTGCGAGCCATGCTTGATAGCGGTAGCACATCGTGTTTTATGACGGAACGATTATGTACAAGGCTTAACTTAAATACTAGTCAGATAAATGGTTCGGTCTATGGCATTAATAACGTAAGTTCTCGTGTAGGCAAAACATGTCATGTGAAGATGACGTCATTAGACAATAGTTATGCTACTAAGTTTTATTGTTTTGTTTTGCCATCACTGACGACTGTGGTGCCCAGTCGTAATATCGACATTTCAGATCTGAATATTCCCGATAATATCTGCTTAGCTGACCCCACCTTTTATAAGCCATCAGAAGTAGATGTCTTAATAGGAGCGGATCTCTTCTGGGACTTGGTTGGCTCGCAGAGAATTCGACTAGGTATAGGTAAGCCAGTATTGTGTGAAACGTTGTTAGGCTGGATCGTTTCTGGTCCTGTTACCTATAATAATGGAAAATTAACCTTTAACAATATTTCATGCAATTTAACTCAAACTGATTCCTCTAGTGACGATGAATTAATTAAAATTCGTACTGATTTAGAAAAGTTCTGGAACCTAGAAGAGATTAATTCACCATTCTCATATTATTTACCCGAGGAGAAGTTGTGTGAGGAACATTTTGTTAAGAATACGACACGTTTAGGGACCGGTCATTTTTGTGTTCGTATTCCTATAAAGCAAAATCCTTCTGTTTTAGGACAGTCTTTCCAAAGGGCTTCTAAGTGCTTATATTCTTTAGAACGCAGACTGAAGTCCAGGCCTGAGTTCGGTAAGTTATATCGCGACTTCATGTCTGAATATGAAAGTTTAGGACATATGACCGAAAATAATAATAAAGTCAGTCCCGGTGGATATTTCATACCACACCACGGGGTGCTGCGAGAATGTAGTACGACTACCAAGCTCCGTGTAGTTTTTAATGCAAGCTGTGCTACTTCTTCAGGAGTGTCTTTAAATGACTTGCAGATGGTGGGTCCTACAGTACAGGACGATCTTATGTCTATACTCCTTCGGTTTCGACAACATAAGTTCGTGTTGTCAGCTGATGTCGCGAAGATGTACAGATGTATATACGTCCACCCATCTGATAGGTACCTGCAACAGGTTCTGTGGCGTGATGATGTATGCGATCCTGTCAAGGTTTATAAATTGAATACCGTCACATATGGCACGGCTAGTGCACCATTTCTTGCCACTCGGCTGGCACAATCCTGTCTCTGATATCTGAGGATGACACACCAATGACACTAAAATCATTTCGTGTTCTATGGGTGTGTCATCCTCAGATATCAGAGACAGGATTGCCGACGTCATCAAACATGACTTTTACGTTGATGATCTCTTGACCGGAGCTGATGATTTAAATGAAGTCATGTTTATCCGCACAGAGGTCACCAACGAACTAGCATCGGCTTGCATGCCGCTTAGAAAGTGGAGATCTAATGTCCCTAGCGTAGTCTCCGGAGCTTCTCAGTTGCCTTTGGATTTAGATATGGGATCTAATGAATCCAGTAAATTATTGGGGCTCGACTGGTTTTCTAGTTCCGACGAGTTTGGGTTTTCCAGTTTACCGCTATCTCCTAAGGATACCATCACAAAACGTGATGTACTTTCTGCAATAGCACGTATCTTTGACCCCCTAGGACTATTGTCTCCTTGCGTAGTAACTATGAAAATGTTTTTACAACGGATGTGGTTAGACAAACTCTCGTGGGACGAGCCATTAACCCCGGCACTTAATGCTAGTTGGGAAGCTATTGTCAAAGCATTGCCCCTTATCAATAACTATCGTGTCCCACGACGTGTTATATGTAATTCACATGCTATACTAGAACTTCATGTATTCATAGACGCATGTACGCAGTGCTAATGATCAGGGTGAGTACATGATTCGTCTGTTAGCCGCTAAAAGTCGAGTGGCACCGATTAAACCGACCACCATTCCAAAGACTGGAATTGTGTGGCGCTGTAGTCGGAGCTCGTTTATGCGAGAAGGTTGTACGGTCACTGCGACTAAAGTTTAGTCATATTTATTGCTGGACTGACTCCACAGTCGTGTTGGGATGGTTGCAGATGTTACCTTCTAAGCTTCAGCCGTTTGTGCGTAATCGCGTTGCTGAAATTTTAGATAAGGTGGGGCACTGTACTTGGCGACACATCCCAACTGCGAAGAACCCTGCAGACCTAATATCTCGTGGCGTGGATATTAGTGTTCTGCAATCTCTGGACCTATGGTGGAGCGGTCCCAGTTTCTTGAAACAAGTCCAATCTCATTGGCCAACTCAACCTAAATCGTTAGAGTCAGACAAGCTGCCTGAAACTCGACCTAATGTTACATTGACCGCTAGTGTTAGTGTCAACAGTCAATGTCATACATTCATAGACTTCAATCGTTTTTCTAGTTATTTAAGGCTGATCCGTACTGTGGCAACCGTTTTAAGATTTATAAAATTGTGTAGGAAAATTCCTTCCAATGGTTTCCTATCACAAGTGGAATTGCAAGATGCATTAAAAATTATAATAATTAAAAGCCAAATTGAGTCTTTTCCCGAGTATGAGTTACTCATTAATAATAAGAAGTTGCCTTTTAAAAGCGCCCTTATAAAATTCAACATATTTTTAGACATCGATAAAATCATACGTGTCGGAGGACGCTTAGCAAATTCAACCTTCAACTTTGATAAAAAGCACCCTATTCTTTTACAGTCCACTCACAAATTTACCAAGTTATTATTCGAATTTGAACACATAAAGCTGATGCATGCAGGCCCTCAGTTATTGTTGGCTTCGATTAGGGATTCATATTGGCCAATAGGCGGACGAAACCTAGCAAAGAGATGTTATCGTAATTGCGTGCGTTGTTGTCGCATGTCGGGAAAAACAGTTACTCCTGTGATGGGTAATTTGCCACAGCAGCGTCTCCTTCCAGGTGGGTACCCTTTCGAAAGCACTGGTGTGGACTATGCTGGTCCCATCATGGCTGCCAGTAGACAAGGTCGGGGATGTAGGCTAGTAAAAGTGTACATAGCCATTTTTGTGTGCTTCACCACTAAGGCGATTCACTTAGAGCTGGTGAGTGACTTAACTAGCCATAACTATATACTCGCTTTAGCTAGATTCATCTCGCGACGAGGAAAACCTAATGATATTTACTCCGACAATGGTACCTCTTTCGTCGGTGCCTGTAACGAGCTTTCAAAATTCCTTAAATCTAATTGCAATTCCTTGGGCGAGCAATTGGCTAATGACGGGATTAGATTCCATTTCATACCGGCGTATACTCCTCATTTTGGCGGA
The DNA here is from genome assembly GCA_017933935.1 of Sesamia nonagrioides. Taxonomy (NCBI): domain Eukaryota; kingdom Metazoa; phylum Arthropoda; class Insecta; order Lepidoptera; family Noctuidae; genus Sesamia; species Sesamia nonagrioides. Next base: position 143,576 of record JADWQK010001612.1, read on the forward strand.
CTCTGGGAAGCGGGTGTTAAGTCAACGAAATACCATCTCAGAAGAGTGTTGGGTAATTGTAAATTAACCTTCGAAGAACTTAACACCACTTTAGTGCAAATTGAGGCGATACTAAATTCCCGTCCACTGACGCCGTTATCACCCGATCCAGCGGACTGCACTCCACTGACTCCAGGTCATTTTCTTGTTGGCCGGCCACTGACATCACTTCCGCAGCAAAATCTACAGGACCAATCCACTCCTTCCTTGTCTCGTTTTCAACGGATAGAGCAGCTACGCCAGCATTTTTGGGCTCGTTGGAGCAAAGAGTTTGTGTCCGAGTTGCAGCAAAGAACCACGTGGCATACCTGCAGAGACACGCTAAAGTTGGGTTCGTTGGTCATCGTAAAGGAGGACCACCTTCCTCCCCTTAAATGGAGATTGGGAAGAGTCGTCGCCGTGCATCCAGGGTCTGATGGAATTGTTCGCGTGGCAGACGTGAAAACATCCGCTGGAATCGTCAGAAGGGCCTTTAGCAAGATTTGCCCACTCCCCGTTGATTCTACTTCTGGTTGAAAGCGGTTCTGCTGCTTCCAACGTCTGGGGGCATGTTCGAGCAAAACGCCTGCTCGATTTGAGTGAGCAAATGACAACTCGCGCGTGTTAGAATGCAGTTAGATTTAGGTATTAGATATAAGTTTTAAATGTACCTACTCTCTTTATTTTATTTCATGAGTCTGCCATATTTGTTCGAGAAGTGAATACACGATTGAGTTACTAGCAGCATTTTGAAGTTTCTTTTATACAGTCTTTAAAATTCCCCAACAGCTGTTAATGCTGATCCTAATCATCTCTATTCCACTTTTTTTAATATATACTCTAAGCTATTTGATTCCACCTTTGTTCCCAAGACTATCTCTGTTAGTAGTAGCGCATCTTTCTCTGATTGGGCTACCATCGGTATTCATAAAAGTAGAACTCGGCTTTATGAACTGTATAATGAGAGAATTTATATTAACACTGTTGAATTCAATTTGTACGTTAGAAAATATTCAAAATTATTTAAACAAGTTTGTTATATGGCCAAGTCACGTTACTTGAGTTCAAAGATAAAAAACAGTGGCAATGTAATTAAAACGACTTGGAAAATTATTAATAGTGAAGCGGGAAGGTCCAGTGATAGAAATACTGACTATAGCCTGTCTATTAATGACAACATAATTAAATCAGACTCGCAAGTCTCTGAGGCATTTGAAAATTTCTTTTCGGATATTCCTGTTTCAACTACTAAATCCCTAAACTCATCATCTTCTGTTGCCGAGTCTTTGCTTAAAGAAAATTTTAATGTTTGTGATTCGGAGTTTCATTTTGAATATGTTATCAGTAGAGATATAATTAAAATCTTTCACACTCTAAATGTAAAAAAGACTGCTGACCTATGGGGTCATTCGGTGGAAGTTGCTAAGTCTATTATTGATATTGTGGCACCCACTCTTGCTGATATCTTTAATGCTTGTATTGACTGTGGAGAGTTTCCTGATCTCATGAAAAATAGTAAAATAATACCTTTGTTTAAATCAGGTAGTACATCAGACCCCACAAATTATAGACCTATTTCTGTACTACCTACCTTTAGTAAAATTTTTGAGAAATTAATTTTAAACCAAATGCTAAATTTTTTTAATAAACATAAATTATTACATAGCAAACAGTTCGGTTTTACAAGGGGTCGTTCAACTACTGATGCTGGTGTTGAACTTCTAGGACATATCTATAATTCGATTGCGTTCTTCACGATACGTTAATCAGGAAACTCCGCCACTACGGGATCCGGAATTCTGCACTGGATCTTATTACATCTTACTTGAGTGGTAGGATTCAAAGCGTTGACGTTAATGGAACAAGATCCTCCGGGTCTTTGGTAACAATGGGAGTCCCACAGGGGTCAATTCTTGGTCCTTTTTTTTTTTTTTTTTTTTTTTTAATAGTTATAAACTAGTGCTTGACTGCAATCCCGCCTGATGGTACGCAGTGATGCAATCGTTGATGGTAAACACACTAGCTTATTAAGCCTATTCACTCAAAAAAACTGAGTGAATAGGAAAGAAGACGGCAGTTGAGCGAGGTGATGCAATGTTTAACCCAACAACACGACCAACGATGCTGCGCCAGAGGATGATCTGGAGAGCCTTCACGACCAAACTCCCGACACAACAACATTAGGCACATCGTACCCGGCACACATCGCAACACAACTGCTCAGACCCGTTCTCCGTACGGCTACACCAGACATCATGCCGGAACACGACGAATCGCTTGGCGGCAAGACTTTGTCTGGTGGGTGGTAACTTTTGCCGGCGGCTGATGTTGTTGCCTACCACCGAGAGCTTTTTTGTTTCTTATTTACATCAATGACCTGCCGTACCTAATAAAGGATAACCACGATATAGTGTTGTTTGCAGCTGACACTTCACTTTTATTTAAACTGAAACGTCAGCAGCAGGTTACTGATGATGTAAATAGCGCGATCTCCAAAGTAGTCCATTGGTTTAATGTTAATAATTTACTCTTAAACGAGAAAAAACCAAATGCATTAAGTTTACTCTACCTCACGTTAGGCAGGTGGAAACTAAAGTGTTGATAAAGGGCGAAGAATTGAAATCTGAAGACAGCACAGTATTCTTGGGTATAACTCTGGATGCTAAGCTTCAATGGGGTCCACATATAGAAAAATTGTCAAAAAAACTAAGTTCTGCTGCATACGCAGTTAGAACAATTCGTAATTTGACTGATGTTGAGACGGCCCGTTTAGTGTACTTTGGCTATTTCCATAGCGTAATGTCGTACGGCATTCTGTTGTGGGGAAATGCCGCCGATATTCAAACAATTTTTGTTTTGCAGAAACGAGCTATTCGTGCAATTTATAAATTAAGTCCGAGACACTCTCTCAGAGAAAAATTTAAAGAGATTAATGTACTGACCGTGCCGTCTCAATATATTTATGAAAATCTTTTGTATGCTCATAAAAATATAAAATTGTTTAAAAAATACAGTGATGTCCATAATATAAATACTAGGAACAGGCACAAATTTATTGTACCTACAACAAGGCTTAAGAAAATAGGTGGCTCTTTCAGATGCCAATGTATACATTTTTACAATGGACTTCCAGAGGTGGTTCAAGATCTGAGCCTGAATAAATTCAAATCCTTCATTAAACGTAAGTTGTGTCAGAAAGCATTTTATAGTGTGAAGGATTATATTGAGGACAAAAAGGCTTGGGCTTGAGCTGCGTCCGATTATATTATACACTGATTGTTCTCTGATTTTTCCTCTTGTAGTTTTAACATGTAATTGTTTATGTTATTAATTCAAAGCCTGTATTACACACTATGTAGCCAAGCATTGTCGTATAACGACAAGAAAAGACTTTAGAGGGAGACAGTATTTATTAAGTATACAGAAAAGACAAGATGGAAGTATAAAAATGAATAATGTAGATGAATGATTGATGGGTGATGGTGAAGGGCGGCCCCTGGCGGACCGGCGACAGCAACAGACGAGCGGCCCTGGCGGACCGGCGACAGCAACAGACGAGCGGCCCTGGTGGACCGGCGACAGCAACGGACGAGCGGCCCTGGTGGACCGGCGACAGCAACGGACGAGCGGCCCTGGTGGACCGGCGACAGCAACGGACGAGCGGCCCTGGTGGACCGGCGACAGCAACGGACGAGCGGCCCTGGTGGACCGGCGGCAGCTGCAGAGGAGCGGCCCTGGTGGACCGGCGGCAGCTACGGAGGAGCGGCCCTGGTGGACCGTCGTCAGCTACAGAAGAACGGCCCTGGTGGACCGGCGGCAGCTACACGAAGAACGGCCCTGGTGGACCGGCGGCAGCTACAGAGGAGCGGCCCTGGTAGACCGGCGGCAGCTACAGAGGAGCGGCCCTGGTGGACCGGCGGCAGCAACGGAAGAACGGCCCTGGTGGACCGGTGGCAGGTACAGAGGAGCGGTCCTGGTGGACCGGCGGCAGCTACAGAGAAGCGGCCCTGGTGGACCGGCGGCAGCAACGGAAGAGGGACTGCCCCGGCGTCACCAGGCCGGCAGCAGTCGAGGGCTCCGGCGGCAAAGGGCCAGACAGCTCCAGGCGCACCAGTTATATAGAGACTGGCACAGCAGGAAAAACCCTAGAAGGGCTCTCGAGGCAACGTTTACTGGAGACCTACTTTTAAGAGGCTTGTTTGGAAGCCAGAGCTCGACTGACCACTGCTCTGCGATGATTCCTAAAGAAACCTCGCAGAACGGTTGGAGGTCGAAATTTAAAATATTCGAAAATATGGACGAGGAACGGTAAATAATTTTACCATAAAAGAGTTCGAATAACAATTATGAAATAAAAATAGCAGACCAACAAGAATTTTGATGAGAAGGTTGTCATAGATACATCATCAACAATGTTGTCAAAAAATGTCAAAATAATGAAAATGTTCTGTAACAATGTAAATATAAATGGTATTAAATTAAAAAGTGCAGTGTTTGATAGGAAAAAGTGATACAGTCCTGCATAGGTACGGCTTCCTACGCTAAGGGGTCAATAAGTCGCCGAAACTTAGGCGTAAAGTTGAGGACTGAGTCTGTAAACAGAAAAATGAGTCCTGGTGTAGTGGAATATGATCAAAACAGAGCCTCATAATAATGGAAAGCATATTATGGACCGTGGAAATGAATGATACATATATAAGTATGAATATGAGTATAAATAATAAGTGTAAGTATATCTGAATATGTACATAACATTACAGCATATTGTACGTTACGGAATTGTATCGCTGACAGAGGTGTTCGGCACTTGTACAGCTACAAAGGAGCTAAACTTTCCACAGATTCGGGAACACTGTTGGAGCTGCTGAACCTTGGACAAAACTATCTTAGCATTGTGTAGATTCAATTTCTTAGTATTGTATAATTGCATGGCAAACGTGTGAGCGCAATGTACGAATGTGCTGTAAGGCATTTTTTTGTTGGGTTAGTCTTTTTTATTGACTTGATAGTGCCCTGGCTGTTGAGAGTATGTCATGCTCACTCAAATGTCTCGTTGATGGTGGCGTGTGTGTTGGGTCATTAAGTTCCCTTCAATATGGTTGATCTGAATGATGCTGATCCATTCGTCATGTTCGTGAACGGACGCCGTCAGAGGGGACTGGTCATCTCTTAGCTGCCACGGCGTATTTTAATTTCTGAATTGATTTTTGTGTGTTTTCCATAATGGACGCTCTCGGCGTACAATTTATTTCTGCATCGTTCTCACACGGTTGATTTCAACACGAATGATGTAATCAAATATTTGTAAAATTAGCTTGAAAATTTAAAAGAGTGTCCATGGAGTTTCTTGCCCGTTCTTCTCCATAGGTACCTACTCTTTGGAATGGGCAACTAGCTTCATCTTATTGACTGACCGACCTTCTGACAATTCAAAAGTGCCTGTAACTGGTTTATTTGAAATAAATGCTTTGATTTTGATTTGATTTTGATGTCATCGGTGTTCGATCGACCGGCGAGCGTGCCACTCTGATGTGTTCCAAGTATAAGAGCGAGTGTGATTAATAAGTATTTATCTTTTGTTTTTTTTTTTAATTATATTAGGTTTTTTTTAAACATACGTAAAAATATTTTTGTTTTTAATATAAATACAATAATAATTTTTATAACTAAAAAAATATAATAATTTTTATAACTAGTATTATATTTTTTAATATTATGTTTTTTATGCACCTATTTAATGCAAATATTTAAAATTATTTAGTATTATATTTTTAAATGTTTTTTATGTATTTATATTTTTAAAAAATAGTTATACTTACGTATGTTAAAAAAAAAGTGTGTGTCAGCTCCGACGCACGACTGGAGTTTACTCCTTAAGTACGAGAAAAAAAAACATTATTTTTTTTGTAAATATTTAAAAAAATAAAAATTTAATATTATTATTATTATTTTGAAAATTATTTATAAAATCAATCATAAAAAATTAAAAAAAATATAAATGCATATTTATGAAACTTTTAACCAATTTTAAGAAAGTTGATAATAATTTTTTTTTATAAACATTTTTTTAAATTAATATATTTTTTTTTTTAAATGTAACATTATCTTAATAACTAACAAAATATAGTTGTAAAAAGATAATTATGCCACTTTTTTAGAATAGAAAGTTGCGCGCCAAAGGTGCGCACTAAAATAGTAACGCTTAAAATTCGTTACTCGTTAGTAGGTTTTACCCCTCGGATTTTTCTCATACCGGGCGCCTTATATATGAAAATCGATTCTTAAGGAGTAAACTCCAAAAAACCTAATAATAATTAAAAAAAACAAAAGATAAATACTTATTAATCACACTCGCTCTTGTACTTGGAACACATCAGAGTGGCACGCTCGCCGGTCGATCGAACACCGATGACATCGTTTTCTTGTTTCACATAATTATGTATCAAGCGACGCGGTCGGCTAAGTCAGTCGGCGTGCGCGGGCGCATGACGAACGACGACTTTGTTGAACTGTGTGACCGACGGATCGTGTTTTAATGCGCGTCTCCGTTTATGAGCGGTCGTTGTATGAAATGATTTTTGAACGGCGCGACATTCGACCGGCGCTCGGACGCGTCCAGCGTTTGTCGCGTCTCTTGAGTTTATGCTCATGTTTCTTTTGTGAGGCACTCTATAGATTCCGTGCGGAATCGTATATGTTTAAGCGAATGTGTCAAACAGATTTTTACACACGTGATCTCGTCTCGATACGAACGTTCAATTTTCAAATATTAGAGTTGGAATCATTCGAACTATTATGTTGTTCCTGATCTTCACCAATATTAGAGTTGGAAGCATTCGAACTATTATGTTGCTCCTGATCTACACCAATGTTAGACTTGGAATAATTCAAACTATTATGTTGTTCCTGATCTTCAGCAATATTAGAGTTGGAATCATATAATAATAAAGTTATTATAAATATGGTGATCTGACTCTGAAGTTGACTAACTAGTTGAACTTCGTTCACGAAGTTCAAATAGTTAGTCAACGTGTCGTTATTATGGTAAGACCAAATAGTATCGAGTACATGCAACAAAGCAGTGGATCATAATCATCACCAGGACTTGTAGAGGAAATTTTAGCAGAAGAAGAAATGGAAAGTAGTAATGGTGGTAGTATAGGTGTAGATCAGGAGCAACATAATAGTTCGAATGATTCCAACTCAAATATTGGTGAAGATCAGGAACAACATAATAGTTCGAATGATTCCAACTCTAATATTGGTGAAGATCAAGAACAACATAATAGTTCGAATGATTCCAACTCTAATATTGGTGAAGATCAGGAACAACATAATAGTTCGAATGATTCCAACTCTTAATATTGGTGAAGATCAGGAACAACATAATAGTTCGAATGATTCCAACTCTAATATTGGTGAAGATCAGGAACAACATAATAGTTCGAATGCTTCCAACTCTAATATTGGTGAAGATCAGGAACAACATAATAGTTCGAATGATTCCAACTCTAATATTGGTGAAGATCAGGAACAACATAATAGTTCGAATGATTCCAACTCTAATATTTGAAAATGGAACGTTCGTATCGAGACGAGATCACGTGTGTAAAAATCTGTTTGACACATTCGCTTAAACATATATGATTCCGCACGGAATCTATAGAGTGCCTCACAAAAGAAACATGAGCATAAACTCAAGAGACGCGACAAACGCTGGACGCGTCCGAGCGCCGGTCGAATGTCGCGCCGTTCAAAAATCATTTCATACAACGACCGCTCATAAACGGAGACGCGCATTAAAACACAATCCGTCGGTCCACACAGTTCAACAAAGTCGTCGTTCGTCATGCGCCCGCGCACGCCGACTGACTTAGCCGACCGCGTCGCTTGATACATATGTGAAACAAGAAAACGATGTCATCGGTGTTCGATCGACCGGCGAGCGTGCCACTCTGATGTGTTCCAAGTACAAGAGCGAGTGTGATTAATAAGTATTTATCTTTTGTTTTTTTTTTAATTATTATTAGTTTTTTTTTAACATACGTAAGTATAATTTTTTTTTAAATATAAATACATAAAAAACATTTAAAAATATAGTACCTAATAATTTTAAATATTTGCATTAAATAGGTGCATACGTCGTGGTGGCCTAGTGGTTAAAACACCAGCCTCTCAAGTATGAGTGCGCGGGTTCGATTCCAGGTCAGGCAAGTACCAATGTAACTTTTCTAAAGTTATATGTACTTTCTAAGTATATCTTGGACACCAATGACTGAAGGTGAAGGAAAACATCTTGAGGAAACCTGGACTTTATAAGTCTGAAATCGCCAACCCGCATTGAGCAAGCGTGGTGATTACGCTCAATCCTTCTCTGTATGAGAGGAGACCTGTGCCCAGCAGTGGGACGATAAAAGGTTGATGATGATGATGATGAGGTGCATAAAAAACAAAATATTAAAAAATATAATACTAATTATAAAAATTATTATATTTTTTAATATTTTGTTTTTCATGCACCTATTATTTATGCAAATATTTAAAATTATTAGGTATTATATTTTTAAATGTTTTTTATGTATTTGTATTTTAAAAAATTAGTTATACTTACGTATGTTCAAAAAAAAAGTGTGTGTGTCAGCTCCGACGCACGACTGGAGTTTACTCCTTAAGTACGAGAAAAAAAAATATTAATTTTTTTTTTAAATATTTAAAAAAATAAAAAATAATTTTTTTATATTATTATTATTATTTTAAAAATTATTTATAAAATCAATCATAAAAAATTAATTAAATTATAAATGCATATTTATGAAACTTTTAACCAATTTTAAGAAAGTTGATAATAATTTTTTTTTTAAACATTTTTTTTAAATTGTTATAATTATTTTTTTTTAATATAACATTATCTTAATAACTAACAAAATATAGTTGTAAAAAGATAATTATGCCACTTTTTTAGAATAGAAAGTTGCGCACCAAAGGTGAGCACTAAAATAGTAACGCTTAAAATTCGTTACTCGTTAGTAGGTTTTACCCCTCGGATTTTTCTCATACCGGGCGCCTTATATATGAAAATCGATTCTTAAGGAGTAAACTCCAAAAAACCTAATAATTATTAAAAAAATAAAAGAAAAATACTTATTAATCACACTCGCTCTTGTACTTAGGACACATCAGAGTGGCACGCTCGCCGGTCGATCGAACACCGATGACATCTTTTTCTTGTTTCACATATGTATCAAGCGACGCGGTCGGCTAAGTCAGTCGGCGTGCGCGGGCGCATGACGAACGACGACTTTGTTGAGCTGTGTGGACCGACGGATCGTGTTTTAATGCGCGTCTCCGTTTATGAGCGGTCGTTGTATGAAATGATTTTTGAACGGCGCGACATTCGACCGGCGTTCGGACGCGTCCAGCGTTTGTCCCGTCTCTTGAGTTTATGCTCATGTTTCTTTTGTGAGGCACTCTATAGATTCCGGGCGGAACCGTATATGTCAAAGCGAATGTGTCAAACAGATTTTTACACACGTGATCTCGTCTCGATACGAACGTTCAATTTTCAAATATTAGAGTTGGAATCATTCGAACTATTATGTTGTTCCTGATCTTCACCAATATTAGAGTTAACACACAATCATATTACTCACATACAATTAATCATATACAATAATATTTTCATTGTTATGACAGTTTTTGACAACGGTCAAAAACTGTCATAACAAGGAAAATATTATTGTAAATATGTAAATATTATATTATAGCTTTGGGTTGAGTAGGAAAAGTTAATACAGCACAGTATACGAACAGCTTCTTACGGTAAGTTATCGCTAAGTTACAATTATTTGTTTTCCTTTCCCTTGTTGTGTTGAATGGATTCATAGCCTTCTCATTACAGACTACATCTACCGATAACTAGTATTCGCATACACCTGTCCCTACCTCTACACTCGTTGGCCGTTAATATTGTTTGCAAATCTAGACGAGGACTCGGAGCCAAAATTAAAGTAATTCAAGACATCCGGGTCGGGGGATGTTTAATAATAATAATTAAGATTTTTCCCCCTCCTCTATAGCGCGCGTACATCGAGGGACTGGAACAGCAACTTTGCCAGCGGCGGTGTTTCCGTCGGACTACAATTTGAGTGTCTTCAAGGCTAGAGTGAATAGGCTCTTAATAAACTAGTGCGCTTTACCATCAACGATTGCGTCACTGCTTACCATCAGGCAGGATTAGGGTAAAGCGCTAGTTTATAATACATAATAAATAAATAAAAAAAAAAGAAATGGGCTTATGAAAAAAACAAAAGAAATATTGGAGTCGGGGGATGTTTGGATTTGAAAAAAAAATCTTAATATTAACACTAATTTTAAAAATTATTATATTTTTTAATATTTTGTTTTTCATGCACCTATTTATGCAAATATTTAAAATTATTAGGTATTATATTATTAAATGTTTTTTTAGTATTTATATTTAAAAAAAATAGTTATACTTACGTATGTTAAAAAAAAAGTGTGTGTGTCAGCTCCGACGCACGACTGGAGTTTACTCCTTAAGTACGAGAAAAAAAAATATTTTTTTTTTTTTTAATATTTATAAAAATTAAAAATAAAAATTTTATATTATTATCTCTTTATTTTTCCGTGTCTACATATCGCTTTACATTTTTAAATATTTATATAAAAAACATACAAAAACATTTAAAAATATAAAAAAATAGTGTTCCACCGATGGCGGGAGTGGGGTCCAAGCTGCCGGTGGTTAGGGCTCCAGAGACAGGAACCTCCTCACGATGCGGGCCGTATCGAGGAGTACTGCCTTTTGAATCAGGCCTTTGATCCAACTGCCTAACGCGAGCCTCAATAGATGTTGGTCGAGGCTCTTGGCTATCAAACCATTGGCCGATACGACAATCGGTACAATGACAGCCGAGTTCACATTCCACATGTCAACAACCTCGTGCGCCAAGTCGAGATATTTCATTTTTTTCTCTTTCTCAGCTTTCACGAGATTCCCGTCATGTGGAATGGTGACATCGACAATCATTGCGAGGCGCGCTAATCGATCTATCACTACTATATCAGGCTTATTTGCAACAATAGTCCTGTCAGTAATGATAGACCGATCCCAGTACAACGTGACATGGTCATTTTCAAGAACTGGGTCGGGCACATACTTATAATATGGTACCTCAGAATCTACAAGTTTATATTTCAAAGCAAGTTGCTGATGGATAATCCTAGCTACTTGGTTATGCCTGTGCAAATACTCGCTGTTAGCCAGACGAGAGCAACCAGAGATAATATGTCTGATGGACTCACCCGGATGGTGACATGCCCGACACACGTCAATCGTCCCGTCCTTCATAATATATCTCCGGTAGTTATTCGTCAAGATAACTTCGTCCATAATTGCACAGACGAAACCTTCAGTTTCCCCGAAAAGGTCACTGAATCGTAGCCAGGATACGGATGCTAAGAAGTCTACATCGGGCTCATGAAGAGCCCGATAAAATCGCCCGTGAAGTTCCTTGCCTTGCCATATCATCTTGCGGTCATCAGTGGTAAGTATTATAGGCTTGTGCCAGTTCTCTTTTGCCATGAATAGCGGGGTAAGCCCCTTGTCTACTGTGACAACATCATGATGCATACCCACTACGGTTTTGAAAAAATGTTCTCTGAGACTGCATACCTCTCGGTTGCGGAGGGTCTTCGCATTTAAAAAGCCTCGACCACCGCACTTCCGGGGAATAAACAGTCTCATCACCAATGATCGTGGTGATGCATCCTGTTTGCTGTCAGCAGTGTACGGACCCTTCTATCCAGGGCGTCGAGTTCAGTCTGAGTCCATTTAAGTATGCCGAAAGAGTACATCAAAACCGGCATGACCCACCCGTTGAAGGCGCGCACCTTATTCCCGCCCGAAAGAAGACTTTTTAATACCTTCTTTAGGCGACCAAAGAAGCGCTCCTTCAACGATTGCTTCATGTCAGCATCATTGATACCTAACGCTTCCAACATACCCAAATATTTTAGCTCTCGAATGAGGAGAGGGATCTTAGGTGTATGGAATCCGGGAGTGTAATTCCTTCGGATTCCATAATCTGCCCCCGCTTTACATGCATGACTGCACATTTGTCCACACCAAATTCCATTTTGATGCCACTACTAAAAGTTTCAGTTACATTCAGTAGCTTCATCAGATGCAATTTATTGAGGGCAAAGAGTTTCAAATCATCCATGTAGAGGAGGTGAGATATGACCTGACCACCTCTCTTCAATCGGTAACCCAGACCTGAATCCTCCAGCAGTGTGCTTAGATGATTCAGAGCTAAGCAGAACCAAAGTGGGCTCAGAATGTCGCCCTGGAATATTCCCCGCTTAATCCATACAGGTTCATCATTCCCTTGGATCCGTCGACTCCCTGGATAGCGAAGGACTGTCTTCCATTGCCCCATACACGACCTAAGGAAAGTGCGTAGAGTTGCATTAACCTTGTACAACTCCAGCACCCTCATAAGCCATGTATGTGGCACCGAATCGTAGGCCTTCTTATAATCTATCCAGCAAGTTGAGAGGTCCTTGCGGGATCGACGAACCTGTTGGCTGATGGCCATGTCTATGAGGAGTAGCTCCTTAGTACCACGGGACCCGCTCTTACATCCATTTTGAGAGACAGACATGATGGAGTTGCCGTTAAGGTGTTTCTTTATTTTAGCTTTCAAAATGGATGTAAAAACTTTATAGACCGTTGGTAGACAAGTGATCGGCCTATAATTTTTGGGTTCCGCGGTGCTGACCTGACTTATAGAGCAGGTGGGTAATTCCAGTTGTTAAGAACTGGGGTAGCGAACCAGACTCTAAGGATGACTGGAATTGAGATGCCAAACAAGTGTGTGAACTACTTAGCCATTTTAACCAAAAGTTATGCAGCCCGTCCGGTCCCGGTGATTTCCAGTTCGGTAACGAACGGACTGCTGCGGCTACGTCTGATGGTGTTATCAAAATGGTATCCATTTCTGGTATGGTTTCACACACTTGTTCGACATTCTGTATCCAGTTACCCTCAATGTGACAAACGGATACCGACCATATGCCGCGCCAGAATGCACTTGTGGTGGCATCATCCGGGCGGCACACGTCAGCCTCGTTTTGTTCAGGTCGCTCCTAAGCTCTGTATACCCACCTCTCATCGCTCTGGAACATGCGATTCTGCGTATACCGTTCATAAACGGAGACGCGCATTAAAATACGATCCGTCGGTCCACACAGTTCAACAAAGTCGTCGTTCGTCATGCGCCCGCGCACGCCGACTGACTTAGCCGACCGCGTCGCTTGATACATAAGTGAAACAAGAAAACGATGTCATCGGTGTTCGATCGACCGGCGAGCGTGCCACTCTGATGTGTCCTAAGTACAAGAGCGAGTGTGATTAATAAGTATTTATCTTTTGTTTTTTTTTAAATTATTATTAGGTTTTTTTTAACATACGTAAGTATAATTTTTTTTTTTTTTTAATATAAATACATAAAAAACATTTAAAAATATAATACCTAATAATTTTAAATATTTGCATTAAATAGGTGCATAAAAAACAAAATATTGAAAAATATAAAAAATATAATAATTTTTATAATTAGTATTAATATTAAGATTTTTTTTTTCAAATCCAAACATCCCCCGACTCCAATATTTCTTTTGTTTTTTTCATTAGCCCATTTCTTTTTTTTATTTATGTATTATGTATTATAAACTAGCGCTTTACCGTAATCCCGCCTGATGGTCAGAAGTGACGCAATCGTTGATGGCAAAGTGCACTAGTTTATTAAGAGCCTATTCACTCTAGCCTTGAAGACACTCAAATTGTAGTCCGACGGAAACACCGCCGCTGGCAAAGTTGCTGTTCCAGTCCCTCGATGTACGCGCGCTATAGAGGAGGAGGAAAAACCTTAATTATTATTATTAAACATCCCCCGACCGTATTAGATTGTCATCATGCGCCCGCGCACGCTGACTGACTTAGCCGACCGCGTCGCTTGATACATATGTGAAACAAGAAAACGATGTCATCGGTGTTCGATCGACCGGCGAGCATGCCACTCTGATGTGTCCTAAGTACAAGAGCGAGTGTGATTAATAAGTATTTTTCTTTTATTTTTTTTTTAATTATTATTAGGTTTTTTGGAGTTTACTCCTTAAGAATCGATTATCATATATAAGGCGCCCGGTATGAGAAAAATCCGAGGGGTAAAACCTACTAACGAGTAACGAATTTTAAGCGTTACTATTTTAGTGCGCACCTTTGGTGCGCAACTTTCTATTCTAAAAAAGTGGCATAATTATCTTTTTACAACTATATTTTGTTAGTTATTAAAATAATGTTATATTAAAAAAAAAAAAATTATTATAATAAAAAAAAAATGTTTATAAAAAAAAAATATTATCAACTTTTTACTATGGAGTATTTTATCCCATTCAATGACGTGCCCGTCGGTGGCTCGGCTCGCCCATTGTTCAATGCCGATTGTGTCCAAGCTGAACAGCGTAAGCACACGGCATTTCTCGCCTGGGTTGACGCTCGTGACCGCGGAGCTCCGGATCTAAGCTCAAAGAGGAGAGCCTTTAACCGTGCTGCCAAGTCCTACAAGAAGGCGCTCAAGAAGGCTCGCTTCGACCGCATTACCCATATTGGCAACAAGTTATCTGCGCAGCCATCCGGTAGCAGATCTTTTGGTCCCTTGCCAAATCGGTTGAGGCGAACTTCTGTCGGCCCTCACTGCCTCCGCTGGTTAGGCCTGATGGAACACTGGCTCATACAGCGAGAGAGAAAGCAGGTCTCTTTGCTTCTCTCTTTGCCCATAATTCGCGTCTTGATACTGGCAGTGCTGCTCCACCTAATTTACCTCATTGCGGAGCTTCAATGCCTGAGGTTCGCATTAGAAACAAGGAGGTTCTGAGAGTACTGTGTCGTCTGGACGTGAATAAGGCTAGTGGTCCGGATGGTATACCAGCGATTGTTCTTAAAGCATGTGCGCCCGAGTTGTCTCCTGTATTGACGCGCTTGTATCGGCCTCTCATTTAGGACTGGTATAGTGCCCAAGTCCTGGAAGCTTGCTAACGTGCAGCCGTGCCCAAGAAGGGTAGTCGTGCCGATCCTGCCAACTATCGGCCGATTTCGATCACCTCCATACTTTGCAAAATTATGGAGCGTGTATTGAACTCGCGCCTCTTGGAAGAATGGGGAAGCGATTGCTGTCTCCCTTGATGTCTCGAAGGCCTTCGAGCGGGTATGGCACGCTGGCCTTTTGAGTAAGCTTCCAGCGTACGGCATTTCCCCTAGCCTGACTGGCTGGGTAAAAGACTTCCTGACTGAACGGTCCCTCCGAGTTGTTGTCGACGGATGCTCTTCTGAGCCCATATCAACTAATGCCGGTGTTCCTCAGGGGTCTGTTCTCTCTGCAACTCTGTTTCTGCTGCATATTAACGATCTGCTGATGCCCGGTATCTATGGGTATGCAGATGACAGCACAGTTGTAGAGAGATACCTGCCAGATGCTCGGGCTAGTAGGGAATCAATCCGGTCCGAAAGAGAGGCCATGGTTGAGCGAACGAGTGTTGCACTGCAGGCAGTCTCCGGATGGGGCAATGCCAATCTTGTAGCATTCAATGCCGCCAAAACACAGGCGTGTCTTTTCACCGCCAAAGCCCGTTCACCTTGGCCCCTACTTTTCGGAATGTGTCCTTGGAGTGTTCCGACCGCCTTCAGCTTTTGGGAGTTGAGATTTCCTCGAACCTTAACTTTGGGCGGTTCATTGAGTCCAAGGCCAAGGTGGCTGCCAGGAAACTTGGCGTTATCGCAAAGGTCCGGCAGTACTTCACTTCTAATGTTATACAAAGTACAGGTCCGTTCGTGTGTGGAGTACTGCAGCCACATTTGGGCCGGTGCTGCCAAGTGTCACCTGGCCACTTTGGATTCAGTGGAGAGACGTGCAAAGAGGCTGATTGGTGACCCTGATCTAACTCGAATTGGTCTCCAAAGCCTAGAGCACAGGCGTAGAGTAGCCAGCCTTTCGGTATTCTATAGGATGCATTTCGGGGAGTGTGCGAGGGAATTGCATGATTTAATTCCCCCATCTCCGTTCCACCAGCGGACGACCCGTCGTACGGCTGGTTTCCACCCTTACGTTGTTAACACCACTACGATCCGGACGAAGCGCTTTGCCTCCTCCTTTATACCGCGTACATCGAGGACTGGAACAATTTGCCCGCGGCGGTGTTTCCGTCGGACTACAATTTGAGTGTCTTCAAGGCTAGAGTGAATAGGCTCTTAATAAACTAGTGCGCTTTACCATCAACGATTGCGTCACTGCTTACCATCAGGCAGGATTGCGGTCAAGCGCTGGTTTATAATATGTAAAAAAAAAAACATTTAAAAATATAATACCATATTTAAAAAAAAATAATTATAATAACTAAAAAAAAAATGTTTACAAAAAAAAAATTATTATCAAGTTTCTTAAAATTGGTTAAAAATTTCATAAATATGCATTTATAATTTTTTTTAATTTTTTATGATTGATTTTATAAATAATTTTTAAAATAATAATAATAATACAAAATTTTTATTTTTTATTTAAAAAAAATAATATTTTTTTCTCGTACTTAAAGAGTAAACTCCAGTCGTGCGTCGGAGCTGACACACACACTTTTTTTTTAACATACGTAAGTATAACTATTTTTTTAAAATATAAATACATAAAAAACATTTAAAAATATAATACCTAATAATTTTAAATATTTGCATAAATAATAGGTGCATGAAAAACAAAATATTAAAAAATATAATAATTTTTATAATTAGTATTAATATTAAGATTTTTTTTTCAAATCCAAACATCCCCCGACTCCAATATTTCTTTTGTTTTTTTCCATTAGCCTATTTCTTTTTTTTTATTTATTTATTATGTATTATAAACTAGCGCTTTGCCGTAATCCCGCCTGATGGTAAGCAGTGACGCAATCGTTGATGGTAAAGCGCACTAGTTTATTAAGAGCCTATTCACTCTAGCCTTGAAGACACTCAAATTGTAGTCCGACGGAAACACCGCCGCTGGCAAAGTTGCTGTTCCAGTCCCTCGATGTACGCGCGCTATAGAGGAGGAGGAAAAATCTTAATTATTATTATTAAACATCCCCCGACCCGGATGTTTTGAATTACTTTACTTTTGGCTTTGAGTCCTCGTCTAGATTTGCAAGCAATATTAACGGCCAACGAGTGTAGAGGTAGGGACAGGTGTATGCGAATACTAGTTATCGGTAGATGTAGTCTGTAATGAGAAGGCTATGAATCCATTTTACACAACAAAGGAAAGTTATACAAATAATTGTAAGAAGCTGTACGTATACTGTGCTGTATTAACTTTTCCTACTCAACACAACGCTATAATATATTATTTACAATAATATTTTCATTGTTATGACAGTTTTTGACAACGCTGTTTATTATGTCTCTATGACAACCTTTTCTTCTAAATTTTTTAATATTTTGTTTTTATGCACCTATTTAATGCAAATATTTAAAATTATTAGGTATTATATTTTTAAATGTTTTTTATGTATTTATATTTTAAAAAAATAGTTATACTTACGTATGTTAAAAAAAAAGTGTGTGTGTCAGCTCCGACGCACGACTGGAGTTTACTCTTTAAGTACGAGAAAAAAATATTATTTTTTTTTAAATAAAAAATAAAAATTTTGTATTATTATTATTATTTTAAAAATTATTTATAAAATCAATCATAAAAAATTAAAAAAAATTATAAATGCATATTTATGAAATTTTTAACCAATTTTAAGAAACTTGATAATAATTTTTTTTTTGAAAACATTTTTTTTTTAATTATTATAATTATTTTTTTTTAAATATAACATTATCTTAATAACTAACAAAATATAGTTGTATAAAGATAATTATGCCACTTTAGAAAGTTGCGCACCTAAGGTGCGCACTAAAATAGTAACGCTTAAAATTCGTTACTCGTTAGTAGGTTTTACCCCTCGGATTTTTCTCATACCGGGCGCCTTATATATGAAAATCGATTCTTAAGGAGTAAACTCCAAAAAACCTAATAATAATTAAAAAAGTAAATAAAAGAAAAATACTTATTAATCACATCGCTCTTGTACTTAGGACACATCAGAGTGGCACGCTCGCCGGTCGATCGAACACCGGTGACATCGTTTTCTTGTTTCACATATGTATCAAGCGACGCGGTCGGCTAAGTCAGTCGGCGTGCGCGGGCGCATGACGAACGACGACTTTGTTTAACTGTGTGGACCGACGGATCGTGTTTTAATGCGTGTCTCCGTTTATGAGCGGTCGTTGTATGAATTGTTTTTTGAACGGCGCGACATTCGACCGGCGCTCGGACGCGTCCAGCGTTTGTCCCGTCTCTTGAGTTTATGCTCATGTTTCTTTTGTGAGGCACTCTATAGATTCCGGGCGGAACCGTATATGTCAAAGCGAATGTGTCAAACAGATTTTTACACACGTGATCTCGCCTCGATACGAACGTTCGATTTTCAAATATTAGAGTTGGAATCATTCGAACTATTATGTTGTTCCTGATCTTCACCAATATTAGAGTTGGAATCATTCGAACTATTATGTTATTCCTGATCTTCACCAATATTAGAGTTGGAAGCATTCGAACTATTATGTTGCTCCTGATCTACACCAATGTTAGAGTTGAAATCATTCGAACTATTATGTTGTTCCTGCCACGCCAAACCCAGGTGCGTTAAGTGCCTGGGCGATCATGGCACGGCAGAGTGCCCCCGACCCAAGGACCGTGCGCTCTGCAAAGAGCCACCTAGTTGTGTCCTCTGCAGCGCGACCGGCCACACGGCCAATTATCGCGGGTGCCCCAAGGCCCCTTAGTCCTCCTCCTCCAAGTTAGCCAACCGGGCTGACGCACGCCAAAAGCGTGAATCGCCAGGTAGCAAATCCCAGAGCGACTGAGCCCTCAAAGGCCCAGTCCCTGGAACCAGCTGAACCACCAGAGGGCCTTCCCGGCCCTCGTGGCGACCGCTCCCCAGACCCCCCAGCCACCCCCGCCTGGAAGGACAAGAATCCTCGTATCCGTCCTACCATGGCCCAAAAGGCGGCCCCGTCCCCTCCTGCCCCTGCACCTATGGCTGCAGCTGCAACCCCCCCACCCCCTCCCTCGACCCCAATGTCAGGAAACGGCCCCACGGATGCTTTTAACATCATCTCGGGGACCTTCCTTATTTTTATGTCGCCCCGCGCCAGACAGATGGCAAACGACTTAAAAGTCGCTATGGCAGCAGGCAATCTGCAAGCCATTATTAATATTTACAATGCGCACCCGGAAATTACGCACGCCCTTTCCTCCCTCGCATCCAATAAGTAATTAATGGATAATACGGCCAAACAGAGAACCAAGCCCCGATCCCTCAAGCTGGCTCACTTCAATGCCGACGGCATTAGAGATCAGAAGTTCGAGATCTCAACCTTCCTTAGAGAGCACTAGATTGACATCTTCCTCGCTCAAGAGACCTTTCTCAAGCCTAGCCACCGCACACCCCTAATTGCTAACTACCGTGTAGTTCGCAACGACAGGCTGCGGTGCCACAAAGGCGGTACCCTTATTTATTTCAAAAGGGCTCTTCATTGCATCCTAATGGACCCCCCACCCCTCTCACGACTCGAAGTTTCAATATGCCGCCTCGGCATGACAGGCCACCAACCTATTACTATAGTGTCGGCCTATCTCCCACCCATCTCCGCTGCTGAGAATCATCAAGTCTTAGCAGACGGTATTGCCCTACTTCTTGGGTTGAGTGATTCCATTATAATAGCGGGCGACCTCAATGCCAAACACACAGCCTGGAATAGCACCAGGATCAATTCCAGGGGCAGACTCTTGTTTGACCTCTCCACCCACTTAAACTTCGATGTCGTGGGCCCCATGACCCCCACTCACTTCCCCTACGAACCCGACCACACCCCAGACGTCCTCGACGTAGCGCTCCTAAAGAACGTCAACCTACGGTTAGACTCTATAGAAGCACTATCAGAGCTGTCGTCTGACCATCGCCCAGTCGTCATTCGACTGGCTCCCCGTACTGGCATCTCTGACCCAGGTCAAGCACCTCAGACGAAAGTGGTAACAGACTGGAGGAAAGTAAGCGATCGGCTGAAATCCACCACATCCCCCCACTTGGACTCCATACCTGCACGCCTCGACTCTATCGCTGACACGACAGCCGCGATCGACTCGTTCACGGATCACGTACAGTCAGTCCTGAACGAATGTTCAAGGGAGGTTACAGTGACAGAAGACTGTCGCTGGAAACTCCCTGATGACTTGCGTGAACTGTTGACCGAGAAGAACGCGGCGGTCCGTGCTTACAGCATTCCTGCAGGATAGGACCTTCAAGGTTTCGGTGGAGAACGTGTCGTCCAGCGCGCGCCCCATTAGAGCGGGCGTGCCGCAGGAAACCTGCGTCTCACCTGCGTTTTACTCAGTATACACCGACGACATCCCCGCCACGCACACTGCAACCCTCGCGCTGTACGCAGATGACGCCGCGTACATCACCACGTCGCTGTCAGCCGACCACGCGGCCATCAAAATGCAGCGCGTACTGGACGACCTCCCCGACTGGCTCAGCAAGTGGAGACTGTCGGTGAACGCAGGTAAGACGCAGGCTATTATTGTCACGGCACGAGGCCGACTTCATCCACAGAACCTTCAGCTCATGGGGACCGATGTCGAGTGGACCAGGACCGCCAAATACTTGGGGGTCACACTAGACAGTCGGCTCACCATGGGCCCGCACGTCTGCGACACCGTCGCGCGGGTAAAAGTAAGCAGGAACCTTTTGCACCCGGTGTTCTCGTCACGCCTCTCCACGCGAGTCAAGCTGGAAATCTACAAGACATACGTGCGGCTGCAGCTAATATACGCTGCCCCGGCTTGGCTCGCCCTCACCGCCGAGACTCATAGGAAGAAGCTCCGGACGCAGCAGAACATCACGCTGCGTCATATCGTCAAAGCTCCCCGGTACGTGAGGAACTCAGTTATCAACAGGGACCTGCGTGTCAAGAGCATCGATGACTTCGTCGTCCGCCTGGCGAAGGGGATGTTCTCGCGTGCCAGCACCTCCGACACACACACCCCACATCCACTCCACATCAATCACATTGCGCCCTGGCACGCGAGGCCACCCGACAAGAAGAGATTCCCGCGCGACCTCATCGCAGCCGTCGCGCTACCGGATTTGACGCCCGGGTAGCTCGCATACACACTTACACGCGACCTACTCAGACAAAAAATATACACTAAACATTCGCAACACGACACCGCCGTGCGCATTGTGGACTATATTTATATATGTATATATATACACAGAACACCACACGAGCGGTGAACACACACCTACAAACCGCTCGTTACTCACTACCACCCCCCGCACCCCCGCAGCCTACTGTACATAGCTGGTTGAGCTGTTAGGGAGTCGGGGTAATCCCCCACTGTAGCGGAGCGCCAACCAAAGCCGACGCCCTGTTGCTTGATCGACCCTTGCTGGGCCTTCTCAGGGGCAACCTGAGATCCAACCTGGTAGGGGTCTGGTCGCACGGGCGTCGTGAAACACTTCGGGCGCTCCTACAGTCACACACAACAAAGACACACCGACCACCGCCGGAGGGAAGGCACACCCTCGCGGCGTCGTCTTAGGTGTGCGAAGATGGCACCCCTAGGGTGCAACCCAATGACGGGTCCTCAATTTTGGGGACCAAGAGAACAAGACCACGGTCATGGGGCCATAAAGGAGCCCCCAAACCGTCTCCTCGCGCCCCCAAGTAGTCGTAGTCGTAGTCGACGAGATCAGTGTTCGGAACAGTTGCCTGAAGAGAAAAGGAGCCCAAAATAATATAATAATAATAATATTTATGTCTCATTTAACAAAAAGTGCGTATTGTTGTAAACAATAATTTGGAGTACATATTTGTAAATATAAGGCTTATCATAAGTTAACAATACATAGGTACTCTGGCTCCTAAACTAGGTGAAACCTGTGAATTAGGAGTCAGTGATTCTGCGCAAGATACAAAGCCATAATTCTAGTACAATCAGGACGGTTTAACAATAATCAAGGTGGTGGACAAAAACAGTAAAACTAATTAATAGAATAAAAGCAAATAAATGAGAAAAGATTAACTAAGTGGCGAGTGTAAGGTGTGAGTGTAGGTATAGGGAAGGGTGTGGGGGTGTGTGTGTGGGTGTGTACATCTGTGTGCGTGTGCGTGCGTGTGGGTGCATATGTATATGTGTATGTAACCTGTGCGTACTATACTATGACACGGACTTATAGTTAAAGTGAACATCACTGTGAAATACCCAGAAGAAGATCCTCAGTATTATTATAATTTAGTGTTAGAAGATAGTCTCTAATTAAAGTTTTGCATTGGTATTTAAGGCAGGAGAAAAATTTTAATTTTTTGTTTAATAGGTTGTACATGATAGTGCTTATAACATAATATTGACGTTTGGCAAAGGCAGTTCTATGGCGAACAGTAGGAAAAACATTGTGCTTGAGACGTCCTGTAGGTTCTTTTGAGGGACGCGCTGAGTGTTTGTGTAGGACACACAGGAGCACATAGAATTGTCTGACAGAGAGGACCTTGCAGTAGGAGTAGAGCTGTACAGTTGAATATCTTCGTGGAAGGGAGAACATCACTTTAAGGATAGCTCTTTGGGCAGGCAGTACATTAGGACGGACCGGCAAAGTGCAAAATATACTAGTTTTAAAATTTCACAATCAGCAGAGTTTCGCAGCTTCTTAAAGACATATATTAGTTTACGTACACGCGACGAGACATTGATTATATGATGGTGCCAGTTGAGATGCTGATCAATGAGTACTCCTAAATACCTCACGCAAGTGGATTTGGCAAGATTGGGGCAGCCGCATTGCGTGAAGGAACCACAGGTGTGAGCTTTTAGGGTTAGGGAATTAGAGGGAGACAGATTTGATCTAATGGCAAAGGGTACGTATGTCGATTTATCTACGTTTAAGGTAAGTAAGTTATCGGACAAGTAATTCATTACAGAAGAGAGGGTAGCCTCGGCGTTATATGTTTGGAGCCAGTCATGACCATCGATGACAAGAGCAGTATCGTCCGCGTACGCATAGATCTTGCAATTGTCCAGAGACAGTTTGCAGAGGTCATTTATATAAATGAGAAACAGAGTAGGCCCCAGGATGCTGCCTTGCGGAACGCCGTATGTAATTGGAAGCTCGTCACTTTCATGTTGCCCGATCTTTACCTTTTGAGAACGGCCGCTTAGACAGTCTGCGAAAATTTTCAATGGGAGTCCGCGTATGCCAATACTTTCCATTTTACTCAATAAGGCTGGGACAGAAACGGTGTCAAATGCCTTTGACAGATCCAGGAAAATACCCAGGCACTTCTGTTTACTATCCAACGTCGCAGCTATATGACTAGATAAATCCATAACAGCGTCTTCAGTACTATTCCATTTCTGAAACCGTATTGGTTATTGGATAATATATTGTTGGAATCTAGAAAGCTGGTCAGATTTTTATTCAGTGCTCGTTCTAGAATCTTCGACATAGCTGTTAGGATCGAAATTGGACGATAATTATTGACGTCATCTCTGCGTCCAGTCTTATGAATGGGATGAACAACTGCTTTTTTAAACGCCATTGGGAAGATACCTGCGCCTAAACACAAGGAATAATCGTCAAAAACGTACTATAGTCGGTCGGGCTGGCTCGCGAAAGTGAGTTAATCCCCCGACTACCAGGCGAGTAGTCAGTCCCGCATCAATGCGCCCCAGTGAAACCTAACGGTGCCAAAGAATATGTGTGGCGTCTGATCTCCCGCCCGATCCTCGTGTGCGTCGTGTCGTGCACCGAAGCTGCTCGGCGCCGGACTTGTCAGGTTAGTAGGTACACACCTCCCTGTCGATGGGACAGGGAGGGTTACACACCCTCCGGGCCTACAACCCGGAGGACTAGGTATCTAGAAATCATGGACGCAAGTCCAAGTCCCCACCCTCATTACCAGGCGCTTCTTGCCCTAGTCAATGATGTTTTATTAAATGACCCGATTTTCGCGCCAAGTATGGCGATAAACTATCTGCCCTACAGCAGATAGCCCCGCTCCCCAGCCCCCAAACGGCCCATCCTCGTCTCCTCGGATTCCTCCGAGGAGTCATCACCCACGTCCCCGGACGATAAAGCTGACGGCTTCATCGTTGCCTCTGGAAAGAGGAGGAGAAAGAAATCCTCCTCAAATCCGGCCCCCAAACTGCCTCCGCCAGCGGCTCTCCCATCCCCGCCCCTGCCCCCTCAAACGCTGCCGCCGCCCTGCGCGCCGCGACATCTAACCCCGCCCGCTCAGCCCCCCGAGCTGCCGCCAAGATCCCTCCTCCCCCGCCTGTTTTCATACAGGACAAGGGGGAATGGACCAATGTGTCCGGCTGGTGTTCCGACCAGAAAATTTCCTTCACCAGTGCCAGGTCTACACAGACTGGCATTAAGGTGACCGCCCCGTCCTCTAAGGACTACCGGGAGCTGACCAAGCTCCTCCGTCATAGGGGTGTGGCCTTTCACACCTACTCACTACCTGAGGATCGCCTCACCCGGGTAGTAATCCGCCGCGTGCCAAAGGAGTTATCCTCCGAACACATAAAGGCGGACCTCCTCTCACAGGAAATCCCTGTGAAGGAGGTCCACCGTATGCACAAGGCACGCGGTAAGGTGCCCTATGACATGGTTCTTGTAATCTGCCACCCAGCAGAAGGATCCGCCCACCACCCTATCTTCCTGGTGAAGAGCGTCTGCTCTCTCACAGGGATAAGCATTGAGAAGCCCCATAAGAGCGGCACTGTTGGCCAATGCCACAGGTGCCAACTCTATGGGCATTCCCAGGCACACTGCCATGCTAAATCCTAGCACACTATAAAGTAGCACAAGACCGGTCGGCGTGGAAAGCCTTGGGGAGGCCTTTGTCCAGCAGTGGACATCTATAGGCTGAAGAAGAAGAAGATTTGGACAAAAAAATACCTAACATCCCATGGATAATATCATTTATTTCACTTGTTCTTATCATCAATCACATACTTAGATGTTCATTGTAGCCACGCACAACAACAATTCAATGTTGACATGCGGAAAAGTACGCGACTATGCTAAATTGAAACTACGCCTACATTACGTTTTTTAAGTTTTACCATATAAGCACAGAGATTTGGGTAGTGTATGTATGCATACCCTCCACAAAATCTCTGTGCACGCCCCTGGTAACAAGCACACAGACAACTTCCCCATATCAAGTGTTGACACCAGACACAACACCTGTCTGGTTGGAGAATTCTCCCTTTTCTATTTAGGATGACTGAGCTCTACACCCTGTTGCTCATACCTTTACTATGTATTATTCTTTTCACAGGTCAATCCTTTAATAAACCAAGCCGGATTAGAGTTTTGTAGTGGGCTTATTACTTCGCCAATATTCCACTTAAGTATAGATGATGAATGTGAAACAGGAAATACTGCTATCAAAGAAGAATTACCAGCTGTTAGTGACGGACTAGATGATGATATTGAGCCAAAGGAGGAATATCAAAGTGATGGTATTGTTAGCTTTTGGTTTTAATATAATTGTTTGTGTAATTTTTTTAAGACTTTTTGCAACTGGTTTTTGGTACTCAAACTACCGTCTCGGATTAGTCAATGAGGACATTGGGATATCCAGGGGGGAAGGGGGAAGCTGCCCCATGCGAGTCTTATATGAATGTAAACGCACCCACTTTACAGGAGTATTTATTCATGGTAGATGGTCTCCGCAGGCGAGATTCTCTTAAGTGAATCGTTAAATATATTTATATATGGTACCTTATCAATAAATCTATAAGAATATCATCTACGGACGACAGCAGGTTACACCTGATACTGGCAAATTATCCCAATCAACCTAGAGCTTTAATGTTTTAGCGATAAAGTCGAAAATGCAATAAAAAATCATTGTAGTAGCTTTATGTGCTGTCGTCTGTAGCTGTACATAAAGAAATCTTTTCTGTAAAAGAGCTAAAAGACACAATTAGAGGGAGGGCTAGAAATAGGAACCAATTAGTTGATCCTGTTTCATGAAGTAGGTACTATTTAAAATGTTACTATAAAATTCCTGCCCACATACTCGCAACTAAATAAATCGAAGTTTAAGCATATTATATGTTAAAAGGATTATGTTTTTAACAAAAATGCTTGGCTCAATGCTGGTCCTTCTACACAAGGGAGTGTAAACTAATTAGCATTTGAAAACATTGATAGAGTTGCTCAGCTTTGGAAAAAACTATATTTACATATTATAATGCATAAATGGAGGCAATTTCTTATTATTGTTTAATTGCATAGCACATCCGTGAACACTGCACTTTCTATTCAGCTACCATTTACTGGATACTTCTTTCATTTCCTTAAATGTGCTCTAGCAGTTGAGAGTACAATGTCTCGGTGATGGTGGAGTGTGTATTGAGTCATTAAGTTCCCTTCAAAATCGTTGAGCTAACCGGTGCTGATCCATGAGTCATGTTCGTGAACGTGAACGGCTCAGTGGGGACCGATCATCTCATAGCTACCACGGCTTATGTTAACGGCTTGTGTTATGAATTACTTTTATGTTTCTTTGGACTCGCGTCTTTCTGCATCGTTCTCACGTGGATATATTCAACGTGGATAATGTGATCAAGTATTTTGTCACAATTTTATGATTTTAAGAGTCTCTTTGGATTTTTTGGCCATTCTTCTTTATTTGAAACCTGCGCTTTAGAAACGACAACTAGCTTCCTTTTACTGACTGACCGACCGTATAACACTTCAAAAGTATTTGTAATTAGTTTGTATAAAATAAAAGCTTTGATTTTGATTAAGAAAATTAAAAAAAATAAGTTAAATAAAAATATTTTATTCCACACAAACAAAATTAAAAATAGTTAATAATAATAAGAGTCATACAATATAGAATTTAATCTATTCTATTTATATTGATCACAAATCTATACTAATATATAAAGCTGAAGAGTTTGTTTGTTTGTTTGTTTGTGCGCGCTAATTTCAGGAACTACTGGTCCGATTTGAAAAATTATTTTTGCGTTGGATAGCCTATTAATCCACGAAGGCTTTAGGCTATATGACATCACGCTACGACCAATAGGAGCGGAGCATAACTAACTTCACGCGAACGAAGTCGCTGGCGGCCGCTAGTGTTTTATAGTTATGTGCTGTGTGTGCTTGTGTGTGTGGCAGTGTTTAGTTTAGTTCAGCATACTGTTAACCGCATTATTTAAATAACAATTGCCATACTTATATTTATTTACACATTTATGTGTAAAATGTATGTGTTCATTACTTTTTCACACCATAATTATTGAACGGAATTAGATGAATTTTGGCGCACATCCGCACATAGGAATAGGATTACTTTTCATTCTGATGGTCCCACAGCCTCGAATTTTACGCAAGTAAAACCAGGCGCAACTAATTGATATAATACTCTTGACAGTTTTTGTTTATTTACAGAGCTAGAACACGAACATTTGGACAATAGCTGTCTAGATGTAGCAGATATACCACCACGCTGTTATGAGTCAGACTTAGAAGTTGATATACCTTTAATTAAATGTAAAACTGAAGTGGAAGACGAAAGAGTATCAAAGAAAAAAAGAATAGCCAAGGAGACAATAAGTGAGTATTACTTGGTTATATTATATAGCTAAGCAGAGAGATCAAGGGTTCACCTGATAGGGTGTGGCTAGGATTACCTCACTGGCCTGAAGTTTGTAACGGGTTATATGGGAAATATTGAGTTCTATTGCTAGGACTGTTCAGTCTTTTTTATTAGCTGCTCCTTTTTCCTTGCCTACCTGGTTGTCTTGTGCGGTCTCATGTAGACCCTATGAACGTTACGAGATCGTCATGCAGATTAAACTTACAGATGGAAAACATATACCACCGTAGTTAAACTCAATTCAGTATGTTTATTTCAGATAACAATAATTATTGTACACACAACATGTACTTATACCTAATTAAGAGCGTCTATAATTAATTTGAATTTAAAATAGCCATGTAGAACACTGTCAAGACAACAGTATTTTGACCAGCGTTCCATAAATATATGGTATTTCCAAGCTTTCAGCAATGAGATGAAGATAGCTGTCGCACGCCCAGTGTGTCGCAGACGCAAACCGATTCAAAATATAATTCTTCAAATCCATTCAAATCTCCCATTGTGTACTTACTAGATTTACTTACAGAGGCCACCGTTGTGAGGGAACCAACACAGGACACCCGAAGAACAACAGAAAAAGATGCAATAACAGCCGAGCCAACTACAAAAGACAAATCAGACTCGAAAGTTATCCGGACTACTCAGAAATGGACGTCCAAGCCTGCCACATATTTGAAAGAGCCTTACATATGTAATCGAACTAGTTCTAATAATGTAAAAATAGAGTATAACTGTCATATCTGTCAGCGCGTGTGTACACAAAGGCAAGGATTAACTATTCATATGCGTACACACACTGGTGAAAAACCTTATAAGTGTGAAATATGCCAACGTAATTTTATTACAAAGATTAATTTAACAAGGCATATGCGTACACACACTGGTGAGAAGCCTTATAAGTGTGCTATTTGTCAACGTAATTTTAGTGAAAAGGGGAGTTTATCAAGGCATATGCGTTTACACACTGGCGAGAAACTTTATAAGTGTGAAATATGTCAACGTAATTTTGGTGGAAATTAGAGTTTATCGAGGCATATGCGTACACACACTGGTGAGAAACCTTATCAGTGTGATATTTGTGAACGTAGTTTTAGTGAAAAGGGGACTTTAACAGAGCATATGCGTAGCCACACTGGTGAGAAGCCTTATAAATGTGAAATATGTAAACGTAATTTTAGACAATTGAGAATATTAATAACCCATGTACGTACACACACTCGTGAGAAGCCTTATCAGTGTGATATTTGTCAACGTAATTTCAGTGTAAAGGTGAGTTTAACAAGGCATATGCGTAAACACACTGGTGAGAAACCTTATCATTGTGATATTTGTCAACGTAGGTTTAGTGAAAAGGGGACTTTAACAGAGCATATGCGTACCCTTACACTGGTGAGAAGCCTTATAAATGTGAAATATGTAAATGTAATTTTAGACAATCGAGAAGATTAACAACCCATATGCGTACACACACTGTTGTGAAACCCTTGTAATGACATAACATCACATACATATTTACCGTACCTCCAAAACCAGTACCTTAATTACCGTATCTCCAAAACCTTACATTACCAACATACATTTGACTATTCCATCAAGAAACAATTGAACAACACCGTCTCGAAAAAGACGCCGTACGTTTTATGACATTCGTTAATAGAAACTGAGGTCGCCCTGAAAAGGGCGTTTTGCTGTTAAAGGAATATGATACGGAAGTACGTTTTGACACACGGAGCTGATACATCGCAGTGGAGATCCGTACACGAAGACTGCACACGAAGGATGAATCGCAGTGGAGATCTGTACACGAAGACTGCACACGAAGGATGAATCGCAGTGGAGATCTGTACACGAGGACTACACACCAGGTACAGCGCGGCAGAGTTCTTCACCCGACGGAGTCCCACGACGAAAAGGAACGCCTCAGCGTAGCGACCTATATTTATAGATTCACAGCGCGGGCTCTCGATCGACCGGCGCCCGACTTCGCCCCGCGCACCCCCGCACCGCGACTCGGCGCGTGCTTAACATCGTAAATAATAATACTGTTTTGATAAATGTAAATAATTAGGCATACCACTACTTGTACTATCAGCTGTACAAGTCCATTTCCACCTTAAAGACTACTGTCGCCTGCGCTAAACCGGCCACGCACACTACCGCATTATTTTTTATCGCAGTCTTCGTCTTTCTTTAAAGTAATGCAAAATTTCGTTACTTCATTTGAAGTTAAGTTAGCGGCCGCACTTAACAATGGTGCTATCGTAAGCGAGCGATTGTGGGTTCGATCCTTAATAAAGGCAAATCTTTTTGTTGTTTCATATAATTTAAAATTATGATAATTGATTTGTATTTTAAAGTAAAAATGTTTTCAAATAATATTTAAACGAATAGGAAAATTTATTGAATATTTATCCCAAAAAAGGTTTTTATTATATGTTTTAGTTTACTATAGAGGTAATATAATAAAAAAATATATAAAAATAAAACAATAAGCATATTATAATGCAATATACTATAAAGTTATATATTATTCGGTATAGATATACTTATACTAACAAATGAAACAAACGTTGAAACGGCAGCATTGTAATATTTTATATAAAAGTAATCCTTGACAAACTTATGATGTTGTTATGGTAAAAAATACAAAAAACATTTTTGGTTGTTAGATATGAAAATTATAATATTATACATATATTATGATTAAAGAGGTTATAGCTTAATTATTCATTTTCTTAAAGAAAAGAGGATTGAAGCTTAACCTGAATATTATTGCAATCATAAAATAATCTATACTAAAACACAAAATAGTGCTTATTACATTTACAATTTATTTGCGTGTATAGCATGGTACTAGTGCTGTTATCCTGCAGTGACTTTTTTCGGAGTTTGATGGCATGACATTATAATCTTCAAGCGCTTTCTTAGTTCAAAAGTAAACGAACTTATTTCTTATCGAATTCCGAAATTATTGTTTTATAATTTACCAAAAGTAAT
Source organism: Sesamia nonagrioides (assembly GCA_017933935.1). Lineage (NCBI taxonomy): Eukaryota > Metazoa > Arthropoda > Insecta > Lepidoptera > Noctuidae > Sesamia > Sesamia nonagrioides. The sequence continues at coordinate 174,441 of JADWQK010001612.1, forward strand.
TTGTATTGAAATTGCAAAAGGCGACATCTGTTAGCCATTAAGCCAACCGAACATATTACTGTCACTTAGCTAAATTACTTTAGAGATGGTTTAGAGTCCGTTATTAAGATATATAATGGTATATATTTAAAACACTCTGTAGGACACTTCTGCACTGTGATTGTTATAAATAGTTTTTTTTTTTTTTTGGTTAGCTCGATAAGACTCCACCAGTCGCGCCAGTTTATTTTTAAACCACGAATGCAACCTCCCTTCTTCGCAAGATTTAAAAGTTTATTCAACGGTAAATATTGTCGTTTCGTTTCACTTGTCTCGACAGCTACCTTCGTCCTCCAACCTCTTGACTTTGACCTCCAACGGCTCACAGTATTTCTCTAAAACAATAACAATTTTTTTAAACACTTACAACAAGCGATTAGTTTGCACCGTAACACAAATAATAATAAAAACAACTTACACAAAAGCCGGTTTCATATGATATTTGAGATATATTGCTGCATATGCCTGCATATTGATTAAAAAAGTAAAACTAATAACACAAACTGGTAACTATATGTTCACCAACCAACAACAGCTAAGTAATATTGAGTTATTGTAGCTAATAATAGTTATTGTAGGTAGCGGAATATTTTTTGTGAAGGAGTGATTCAGATTGTTTCAAGTCTACCGTCATCTTTTTATAACGACTCTAATATAGAAAAAATCTTAAAAGCTATCATCTTTAAGTTGCGGATCGGTATTTTTAGATATTTTTGTTGTCAGCATTCATAACTTACCAATAAACATTTTTAAAAAATATTTTGTAAGTTATTAGATTTGAACTCGAACCACCTTGAACGCCTATCAAGGCGAAAACCGTTAGGCCATTGAAACACTTACTGTGGATGTTGAAATTAGTAAGTAGTACCTAACAATCATAAGCGGGCAGCAAGTTGTCAAAGTGTATGAGTGTGTATCAAACTTTATTATAGAAGAAGGTCGTAACTACAACTAGTATTGCTTGGCCATAGTTTTGTGAGATTGCAACTCCACTTTTGGTCTTGACTGTACCATAGTGTTAGCGAAGACCGGTACCCCACCTCAAGTTTACTATAAAAGGCGCGGTATACCCGCACTCTGGCAGTTGTTCGACAAGCATCACTCGGAGCGGTAACGTCGTGCGAACTCTGTGAGACCTATATTTTCCATATTAATTAATAGCTGATTGCTATAGTTTGACATTTTATTGTGTACTCAGTGATTGTTATTCTGTTCCTATCTAAATTAATAAATTCTGGTTGTAACTTAAATGGATAATACACGAATATTGTAACATCTACCTCTCGGTTGGTTTCTTTTAATAAACACCACTGCTGATCTTTTAACAATCAGAAGTGTGATAAAGAACTACACTGCTCACATTTTTTCGTTATAAATCAAGGAACAGAATAACAGTCACTTACAGCCATTATTTTTGTACTTGTGTGGGTACTTGTGAGAGTGAGATCACTTGTACCTATACACTTTTAATAGCTTCACATTCAGTGGGTTTGTTGTTTAGTTTGTTGTTTAGACAGCAAACGTGGTCGTTGTAACAGTCGTTACGACAGTCGCGGTAAGCTTACATCGTGATTATAGTTATCATCACAATAGACAGTTAAGTGTCTAATAGTGTACGTAAATAAGTGAATCGTGTAGCGTGCGGGACGTCGCCGCCGTTTAGTTTCACTTTTGCCTAGTTGACTGAATTTGAACATATGTCACCGACTCTCAGACATAACTACCGTCGTTATTCGCGCTCATGTTCTAGTACACAGCGGCGGCTGTGTACTTTACGAGTATCGAAACGTGTATTTGAGCAAATTTCGTTGCATAAGTCTGACCGCTTGGTTAGGGACTAAAATTATTATTCAAATACAGAATAAGCAACGGTAACGAACCGTGTTGTGGAAAAATACCGCGGTTAGATCTCAACATTTTTATATTTCGAACTTTGATCCTACCTTACATAATATTGATGATTGGTGTGCAGAGATCGGTTGCGCTAAAGTTCTCAACAATCAATTAAAGTAATTATGAGTGCTTGTCGCGTATTGTTAATTGCTTGAAAGGTGACGCTCGATCGTGGTTAAGCCATGATGAATGGGTAACCAATGACCGATCGTGGAGTAACTTCAAGAAAGAATTTAAGTCATTGTGTCCACAAAAGATTAACTAAGCTCAAATACTTCATGAGCTCATGAACACTACGTCAGATAAATTTCTATCTTACACGAAGTATGCGCGTCAAGCACTACTAAAATAACACACGGTAAAAGAGTTAGACTAAATCTCAGATATATTCGGCATAAAGTAGGTAACAAGTGTATCATGATAAAAAGCGACCTCGCACGACAGCTCATTTAACAAGGAATGGATTACAAACCTTTATTAATCTTTAAAACTAAATTTAAAATCCAATATTATGATCGGTGGTTTTTATTCTCGTTAACGATAAATATTTATAGGAAAGGTATGTTTTGTCGATTATCCAGTCTAGTTGGGAACACATATTCTTTATTTTTGTTTTGCTTGCTTTACTTTTAATAATAAGTGTTCTTTTGTGTTCCCTTGGACGACAATGAGTCTGGAAAAAATTAAACTTAAATTTGAAATGGTGACTTCGAATGGTGACGAACGTGCCATAAAGAAGTTTTGCTGAAGTTAGGCAACAACTGGAGAATATTGTCTATTATATCACCTTTCCATTTCATCTTACCGAAGCTATCCAGTTTTGAAAAATGGATATTTTACTTTTCAAAGTCAAAAAGTCTAAAGTCAAAGTATTTTATTTGTGAAACAGAGGTAATATGGTACATACATCTATGTTTTGCCTTGTAAGGCGTACAGATTATTTAAGAACAATATTAGTCATTTAAATTAACAATTGAACATTTCTTTACTTTAAACTATTATCATCTAAAAACTCATTGATAGAATAGTAACTAACTTTTCGTAGTCTCTTTTGGCGTTAATTTATGGGTATCTTTATGTACATAATTATATTTCCTCAACATTCCATATATGGATCTTGTAGATATACCAGTAAACTCGGAAGTCGTTTTGATCATAGCTGAGTTCGCGCGGTATTCGTTCTCAGGTCATTTTTAATACTCTTAATTACACTACATATTTCTAATATTCTTAAATACGTTTAGTATTTATGCCCCTCTCGCCAACAGACAAATTTGTCGGTTTTCTCTTTTTGACTGAAGAATGCAATGATTGCTGGACACATAACCAGGAATTTAAATGTTACCAGTACTGCCCAGTACTTATAAAATACAAAACTTAAAATGAAACAGTTACACATATTTTTCCTCACTACTCCCAACCCAGTACAACAATAGGACCGATCAGTTCAAAGACTTGTTCCGGGTATTGTAATACAAGCTCTACTAGCACGGACGTAAGGTACATTTTGATCCGTTACGAGTACGCCTAGCTTCGGTAGGCTGATTAAGGTCACGTGCCATGTAAGGTATGATGAACATTAGCGCGTTGTTATTAGGCTTAAATTTGCTAATTTGCAGTCACAGAATGAAATCTCTGTAGGTAGGTATTTATTTTGTGACTTAACGTAAACGATATTGATAGCATAGCTTTTAATCTTAAAATATATGTTAAAATATGGATATTACTACTTCCAAGGAAATTTCCACGAATAATAATTACGTTAGTACTGCTGTAATTTACAAAGGTCATTAATCAATCAATCAGCTGAAATTCCGGGCATACCGGTTGACATCCTTATAGATGGCGGTGCACTTAATGTATCTTTGATTTCGTCGCTGACTGTAAATTATTTCTCTGATTCGCGTAAGCCAATTAATTGTTTTTATGAAAGAAATATGACTGAAAATTAGGCCGAGTAATGGATAGGCCGAGTTGTGGATAAGTGAAGGCCTTGACTGAATTAGCCTTTCCGCAGAATTTAAAGCGCAACAAGGATTCTCCAAACCACTTCAATAAGTGGCGAGTTATTTTAACACCCCGATTTAGTGGTGTTCGTGCCCCCATATTGTAGCACTGATACCATTATTACTGTGCACCGATATTGGGATACTTGTTTGGCCATACATTGTGGAACTTTTATTTTAAATGCCTCGACATTATGATTATCTGTAACCCCGATAGTGGTTGCCAGCTGATGTTGTTGTTTCAGTAATGATTGAGGTCCAGAAATATTTCATTAGTGATTCAATTTACAAACTACTGCCCACTTTTGTGCATTTGCTAGTAGATTCATTAGGTGTCATGTTTTTATAATTTAGATGCGTTCTCTAAATTCTTTCTGTGGGCGTATGGAGTGCAACCATCGTCAGGAAAAGTGGCCGAGTGTTATGTGGAAACCGCAGTTGATTCTAAATATCTCAAAACACAGAACAGCTCAGTATTTAGCACCAAACCTATTGATGGGTATTGATGTTGTGACACCACTTATTCGTACCTTAGTGTGTGAGTGGCCTTTGAAGGTTGTAGCCCTAATCGGGAAGCCCTTCGCGAAATGAGTCGTCGAAGAATATCTGAACGTCTTCATTCAAAAGAAGGACAACAGGATACCAGTTCTAGTAGCGATGGTTCCGTTTGACTAAAACAATTACATGGTACCTACTTAATTATAATTATCAATAATCACATACATTAACCTACATGTCAACTTACAGCTTAGACGCCGCCAGTTTAGGTTGAAGAGATACTCATTGAAAACTATTGCGGATATTCCCCTAGCGAGGACGGTATGCAACAATTTTATAAGAGTAATAACTTCAGCTTCGGCGTGCAGTGAGTAATTTTATTTATTTATTAACAAAAGTACACCAACTGCTTCTGTATATAAATTAACAAATACAGTTGTTATGAGTAAAAGGCTTATACAGTTGCCAATACCAGGTGAACCAACATTTTGCCAATAACAGGTGAACCAACATTCACGAACATAAGTGGTAAGTTAAACTAAATAAATGCTAGTACTAATATTGAGTGGAAATAAACTATAAAAAGATAATAATATTAAAATAGAGTAATAGTATTATGACATCAACCCCAAGTGTGGTGAAATAAAATCGAGTCTCCTAGGGTAGACAGTTAATCATTATGCTCAACCCTAACAATGATTGAGCCCTATTGTTTAATTCTGTTTATAATCTACATTCTTGTTTTTCTTTTAATATCGTCTATATAAATAAAAATCCGACCACAAAATGATGCATGCTGTGGCAACCTATAATTAAGTCTGCACTCAACTTAGGATTTTATATTATTGTAATATACAAATATAATAATTATCCCCTAGTGTGGATATGCATAATAACTCCCTAAAATAATTATCCCCTAGCGTGTGGATATGCATAAATATACAAATATAATAATTATCCCCTAGTGTGGATATGCATAAATATACAAATATAATAATTATCCCCTAGTGTGGATATGCATAATAACTCCCTAAAATAATTATCCCCTAGTGTGGATATGCATAAATATACAAATATAATAATTATCCCCTAGTGTGGATATGCATAATAACTCCCTAAAATAATTATCCCCTAGTGTGGATATGCATAAATATACAAATATAATAATTATCCCCTAGTGTGGATATGCATAATAACTCCCTAAAATAATTATCCCCTAGTGTGGATATGCATAAATATACAAATATAATAATTATCCCCTAGTGTGGATATGCATAATAACTCCCTAAAATAATTATCCCCTAGTGTGGATATGCATAAATATACAAATATAATAATTATCCCCTAGTGTGGATATGCATAATAACTCCCTAATGGTGTGGTCGTGTGCTAATTTATTAAAAACATTATAGGTAATATTTATTCAACCCCAAGTGTGGTTTGAACATAATGAGTCCAAGTGTGGTTCCAACGTAATGAGCCCCAAGTGTGGTTCCAACGTAATGAGCCCCAAGTGTGGTTCCAACGCAATGAGCCCCAAGTGTGGTTCCAACGCAATGAGCCCCAAGTGTGGTTCCAACGTAATGAGCCCCAAGTGTGGTTCCAACAATGAGCCCCAAGTGTGGTTCCAACAATGAGCCCCAAGTGTGGTTCCAACAATGAGCCCCAAGTGTGGTTCCAACAATGAGCCCCAAGTGTGGTTCCAACAATGAGCCCCAAGTGTGGTTCCAACGTAATGAGCCCCAAGTGTGGTTCCAACGTAATGAGCCCCAAGTGTGGTTCCAACGTAATGAGCCCCAAGTGTGGTTCCAACGTAATGAGCCCCAAGTGTGGTTCCAACGTAATGAGCCCCAAGTGTGGTTCCAACGTAATGAGCCCCAAGTGTGGTTCCAACGTAATGAGCCCCAAGTGTGGTTCCAACGTAATGAGCCCCAAGTGTGGTTCCAACGTAATGAGCCCCAAGTGTGGTTCCAACATTTAACCCCAAGTGTGGTTTAAACGTAATGAGCCCCAAGTGTGGTTTAAACGTAATGAGCCCCAAGTGTGGTTCGAACATAATAAGCCCCAAGTGTGGTTTGAACATAATAAGCCCCTAGTGTGGTTTGAACATAATGAGCCCCAAGTGTGGTTCGAATATAATAAGCCCCAAGTGTGGTTTAAACATAATAAGCCCCTAGTATGGTTTGAACATAATGAGCCCCAAGTGTGGTTCGAATATAATAAGCCCCAAGTGTGGTTTGAACATAATAAGCCCCAAGTGTGGTTTGAACATAATAAGCCCCTAGTGTGGCTAAAGAAGAAAGATAAGTATTTGCCCCTTGTGTGGTAATGTATTCTATTCACAAGCAATTATTCTATCAGTATTGAAACATTTACCTGAATTAAAGAAATATATATATATATATATCAAGTAATTAAACTAATAAACAATTTCAATTCAATTTTAGCAATGTTTAGCCGTATTTTTTAATTCAGTAAGAGAGGTTACAGAACCAAATGTACTTTGCTTTAAGTTAAAGTGTGATTGATATCGATTAACTTTGATTGCTAGTATTTTTTTTTTGTAGTGAAAAGTTCATTATTGAGTTCTTGAATTATCTATTGTATAATATTGTGTGTGTAATATTTTTTATGTTAATAGGTATATTTGCTGTCATAGTGCCACCTGTATGAGGACATACAGCAAGAACGAATGGCCGATCAGTGTTGGGGATGAGGACATCCCCAGGGCAGAATGGCCGCCTGTTAGCGAAGACCGGTACCCCACCTCAAGTTTACTATAAAAGGCGCGGTATACCCGCACTCTGGCAGTTGTTCGACAAGCATCACTCGGAGCGGTAACGTCGTGCGAACTCTGTGAGACCTATATTTTCCATATTAATTAATAGCTGATTGCTATAGTTTGACATTTTATTGTGTACTCAGTGATTGTTATTCTGTTCCTATCTAAATTAATAAATTCTGGTTGTAACTTAAATGGATAATACACGAATATTGTAACATCTACCTCTCGGTTGGTTTCTTTTAATAAACACCACTGCTGATCTTTTAACAATAGAACGTGTGAATATAAACAGGGCATTTGAAGTCGAAATACACAGATCATATAGGACACGCAAGTTTTATTTTACCTGGAAGATTCCTCCCTCCAAATTGGTGACCCCGAAGAAAAAAGTACCAAGTACTAATATCAAGACCCTGAATCCCTGCAGAAAATATTAAAGAAAAATGTCGAAGAACGAAGATTTCAGCGATGCATTAGGCGTCACAACGATGAAGAACGACGTAGCTACAATCTCGCTGCCTGCTCGACTACCACCATTTTGGCGCCAAAATCCTCGTCTTTGGTTCGCGCAGTTTGAAGCCGCCGTCGCTGCTAGCAAAATTGGCGACGAGCAAAAATTCAACCTTGTCGTCCCACTACTCGGCTGCAGCGACCTGGAACAAATCGCCGACATCATACTGGAACCGCCGGCCATCGGTAAATACAGCGCACTAAAAGAAAGACTGATTTCCACATACCAAGAATCAGACCATCGCCAGCTCCAGAAACTCCTCAGCGGTCTCGAACTCGGTGACCAGAAACCGAGCCAGCTGCTGCGTAAAATGCGCGACCTAAGTGGCAAGCTTTTGTCCAACGAAGCGCTCAAGGTCATGTGGCTCAATCACCTGCCCACACAAGTTCGCGCGGGACGTCACACATCACATCGAAACTACAGGACCGCCGATATACTCACGGCCGCGCCCCCTACCGCCGGACAAATACAAAGCGGCAAAACTAGAATTCGAGCGCATGATCGAGATGGGTATATGCAAGCCGTCGAAGAGTCCGTGGGCGAGTCCTCTCCACGTCGTCAAGAAAAAGGATGGGTCACTTCGGGTATGTGGTGACTACCGGAGACTAAACGCAGTCACCGTACCGGACAGATACCCCATTCCACGCATACAGGACTTTATGTACCAATTACACGGCAAGAAAATATTTTCAAAACTAGACCTAAAAATGGCATACTTCTGGATTCCTATAGCTGCAAAAGACGCACAGAAGACCGCAATCATAACACCTTTTGGCCTATTCGAATTCAACTGCATGACGTTCGGCCTACGCAACTCAGGCCAAACATTTCAACGCTTTCAACGCTTCATGCACGAGGTTCTACGAGGACTGGACAACATGGTATTTTGTTTCGTCGACGACCTACTCGTCTATTCAAATAACCAGGAAGAACATCGCCAGCACTTACAAATAGTACTCGAACGCCTAAATACCTACGGCGTCAGTCTTAACATCGACAAGTGCGAGTTTGACAAAGAAACCATAGAATTCCTCGGATATCCAGTATCAGCAAATGGCATCAATCCCACGCAAGAGCGTATACAAGCGATAGTCAATTACCCGAAACCACAGACAGTTCAAGAACTACGAAGATTTTTAGGCATGATCAACTTTTATCGCAGCTGTTTACTACATCAAGCCGAACATCAACACGAATTGAATAAATACCTACACAACAGCACAAAAAAATTATAAAACGCCGATACAGTGGTCCCAAGAAGGAGAGCAAGCCTTCGAAAAATGCCGACAAACCATACTCAAGGCCACAACGCTTACGCACCCAATTCTAAACGCGAAGTTATGTTTATACACGGACGCGTCGAACACTAGCATCGGCGCCGCGTTACAACAAAAAGTCGATGGCGTAATGAAACCACTGGCTTTCTATTCAAAAACATTGAGCGAGACGCAACGAAAATATAGCGTATACGATCGTGAATTGCTGGCCATGTATACCGCTATCAGACACCTTCGTCGGCTGATAGAAGGCAACGACGTAACAATATTCACCGACCACAAGCCATTAACATACGCGCTAACAAGATCGCCGAGTCCCAGCGATACTCCACGAAGAGAACGGCAATTGCATTTCATAAGTCAATTCTACTCAAATATTAAATACGTTCACGGAAATGACAACGAAGCGGCTGACGCATTATCACGTATTGAAGAAATCGACTTGTCTCAATCTACGATTGACTACGATCAACTCGCTCAAGACCAACAGAACGACGACGAACTCAAGACCAGCATTTCCAACCCGAATCTGAAGTTTTCACAAATCACTTTGCCCGGAGGTCAACGACCTATCGCATGCGAAACGTCAACAGGCAACTTACGCCCGTACCTACCAGCGTCTTATCGTTTTGTAGCTTTCAAAGCACAACACGAACTCAGCCACCCAGGGGTCCGTACAACAAGAAAGATAATGGTCACTAAATTCTTTTGGCCGAATATGAACAAAGAAGTCGGTACGTGGGCAAGGTCATGCATTGGATGTCAGCGCGGGAAAATTCAACGACATGTTATCAGTCCGCTCGGCGAGTTTCAAAAATCAGCGCGCTTCGACCACATTCACATCGACATAGTAGGCCCCCTTCCGCCTTCCAACGACTATAGATACCTGGTAACAATGATCGATCGTTGTACTAAATGGCCCGAAGCAATACCTACTCGTGATATCACCGCCGACACTGTTGCTAAGGCTATATTCGAAGGGTGGATAACCCGATTCGGGTGTCCCTTACGTGTGACAACGGATCAAGGCAGACAGTTCGAGTCGTCATTATTCAACGCACTCATGAAGAAATTCGGCATAACACGGATTCGAACTACCGCGTTTCACCCACAAGCGAACGGTCAAATCGAAAGATGGCACCGAACTTTGAAATCCGCGCTCATGGCACGAAACGCCGGCGTACATTGGAGTGAAGAAATACCCATAGTACTACTGGGTCTACGCAACGCATTACGCGAAGATTCGCAAGTCAGTCCAGCTCTCATGACATACGGGTCAACGTTAAGAATACCGTCAGATTTTTTTACGCCTACACAGCCAAAAAATGATGACGCAGAATTCACCCGTCAGCTGACCGAAACGATGTCAAGGCTATCTCCAAACAGCACGTCACATAACAACAACCGTACGATTTTCGTGTACAAAGACTTAGCTACGTGTACACACGTTTTCGTGCGCGTCGACACCGTACGAAGTCCATTGACCCCACCTTACGAAGGTCCGTTCAAGGTTCTGCATCGTGGCAACAAACAATTTACCATTCAGATGCCCTTACGAACAGCTGTAATTTCGATCGACAGACTCAAGCCGGCACACATACTCAACCAAGAAGAAGACCACACGCAACGCACACATACATCGAGCGCTACGAGTAGCGACACGCGTCCGCTGACCCCGCCGACAGCAAGTACATCGCAGGACGCTTATGTCACTCGCACCGGACGCATGGTTAAAAAGAACATTCGCTTCGCTTAGAGGGGAGCGATGTAATGACATAACATCACATACATATTTACCGTACCTCCAAAACCAGTACCTTAATTACCGTATCTCCAAAACCTTACATTACCAACATACATTTAACTATTCCATCAAGAAACAATTAAACAACACCGTCTCGAAAAAGACGCCGTACGTTTTATGACATTCGTTAATAGAAACTGAGGTCGCCCTGAAAAGGGCGTTTTGCTGTTAAAGGAATATGATACGGAAGTACGTTTTGACACACGGAGCTGATACATCGCAGTGGAGATCCGTACACGAGGACTACACACCAGGTACAGCGCGGCAGAGTTCTTCACCCGACGGAGTCCCAAGACGAAAAGGAACACCTCAGCGTAGCGACCTATATTTATAGATTCACAGCGCGGGCTCTCGACCGACCGGCGCCCGACTTCGCCCCGCGCACCCCCGCACCGCGACTCGGCGCGTGCTTAACATCGTAAATAATAATACTGTTTTGATAAATGTAAATAATTAGGCATACCACTACTTGTACCATAGAACGTGTGAATATAAACAGGGCATTTGAAGTCGAAATACAGTGCGGGTACTTCAAAAAATACAGCTCATCCGCAGAACGGGCCTGTAAAGAGGACACCACCACCCTCACCGAAGTCCTACGCATCCCCCCTCGCCCCTCGGAGCTCAGCACCAGCGTCCCCGTCGTCGAAGTCGCTGGTTTCACCCGGGACGAGCGAATCGGAGGCGTCGTCGGACGGCAGCAGCGACGACGACGACAACGACAACACATACCGAGAGGTAACAAATGCCGCCATCATTCCCCGGACAACCCGAGCAAGCCTCGAACGCCGAGCACCCAGCGCGTCGCTACCGGACCTGTCCACGGCCGGATGCAAAGAGGTAAGGACTTTGCTACCTAAAGTCGCCCCCCCTGCCCGCGCAGCTCAACGCAGACAGCGCAGCCCGGACGAACAGGAAGAAGCGCCGAAGCGACAATGCAAAGGTGAGTCGCCCCCCAAGACCTTCTCGGAAGCGACGCGCAATCCTGTAGGAGCAACAGGCGCCGCAGCCCCCCCTCCCTCAGCCCCTCCTGGCCGAGCGGAGGAAAAAAATAATCCGACGGTAGACGCAAAATCTACCGACGGAACAGAAAAAACAGTGACGATGAAAAAGTTGCGCTACCCTCCACTGGTGGTGGAGAAACTCCCGCAGTGGGCGCACCATTTTCGCGTCCTAAAAGGGAAACTGGGGCGTGCCCCCAGTGCCAGACCGTTCGGGGAGGGGGTGAAGTTCACCCCACAAACGGACACCGAGTACCGTCTGATACAAAAGTATCTGACGGTACTCGAAAAAGAGGAAAACATCCCCTGGTTTTCCTCACTACCAGCGGAGCGGAGCCACAAGGTGGCCATAAGGGGGCTGCCTGCGGACACGGCGCCGGCAGATATAGAGGAGGACCTACGCGCGCTGGGGTTCCAGCCGGAGTATGTTCGCGTCATCAAGGCGCGACAAGGACGACCCGGCTGTATCTTCCACGCCGTACTCAAGAGGACTCCGAACCTTCTGCCGGGCATCTATGAGGTAAGGGAGATCCTCTGCATGCCCGGTGTAAGGATCGAGGCGTGGCGTGGCAAGAGGGGGCCTGCACAATGCCACAGATGTCAGCAGTTCAGGCACTCCTCTGAACAGTGCCACAGACCGCTCGCTTGCGTCAGGTGCGGCGGGAGTCACGTGGCCAGAGAGTGCCCGCGGCCAAGGGAGGAGCCCGCTCGTAACAGCTCCGCGGCCGACTCCCGGCCCAGGACCGTTGCCGAGGGAATGGAGTGTCAATAATGGCACAACTCCGTTTCCTCCAGGGCAACATCAATCACTGCGCCAGAGCTCAGGATCTCTTATTCCAGAGCATGGCGCAGTGGTCGATCCAAGTGGCTGTGGTCGCCGAGCCGTATTTCATCCCCGCCCGTGGCGACTGGCTCGGATGCATTGACGGCTCGGTAGCCATTATTGGCGGGACTCTGATCGACCCGTCCCGGGGCCGCGGCTGGGTTGCTGCGGTCTCGGGCGGCATCGTCATTGTGGGGGCGTATTTCTCCCCCAACAAGAGTCTCGCCGACTTCGAGGGGTTCCTTGTCGAGTTGTGCGCCGTCGTAGGCCGCTATCACCCTCGTCCCGTTCTAGTGCTCGGGGATCTCAACGCCAAGTCATCGGCGTGGGGATCTCCGGTCACGGACCCTCGGGGCGAGGTGCTGGCGGAGTGGGTGGTGACGACCGGTCTGGTCGTCCTGAATCGGGGCTCTGTATACACGTGCGTGCGGCAGAGGGGCGGGTCGATAGTGGACGTTACTTTCGCTAGCCCCTCTGTCGCCAGCCGTGTCCATGATTGGCGTGTCGCCGTGGAGGTGGAGACGCTGTCGGACCATCGATATATCCGGCTCGACGTCTCCGCCCAGACCGCGAGCGGCCGCCATCCAAGAGCCCTGATTAACGACGGCCCGCGCTGGGCGCTTAAGCGCCTCGACAGGGAACTACTCGAGGAAGCTGCCATAGTCCAGTCCTGGATTTGGGAGTCGGCGACGGACGGCCCCGTCGACGTCGAAGCGGAGGCGCTGCGGTTTCGCGGGGCGATGACGCAGATCTGCGATGCGTCCATGCCCCGCGTCCGCCAACAGTCCGCAAGGCGCAACGTGTACTGGTGGAGCGATGACATTGCGCGGTTGCGCGTCGAGTGCGTCGCGGCTCGCCGCCAGTACACGCGCTACCGGAGACGACGTCGACGGGATCCCGTCGAGGAAGCCGCGCGGTATGGGGTGTACCGCGCGGCCCAGGAGACTCTGTGGCTGGCCATCGGCGACTCTAAGTCGCGGGCCAGGGAAGAGCTGCTGGGGTCCCTAGATCGGGACCCGTGGGGGCGCCCCTACCGTTGGGTACGGGGCAAGTTGCGTCCCTGGGCGCCCCCACTGGTGCAAAGTATGCAACCCCAGCTGCTAGAGGCGGTGGTATCCACCCTCTTCCCTGAGCGGGCGGGACATGTTCCCCCGGCGATGGTCTCACCCTCAGCCACAGACTCTCCTGAAGAGGAGGGCACCGATGTCCCCGAGGTGACGCAAGCAGAGACGGGAGCGGCCGTGTCGCGGCTCCGGGCCAAGAACAAAGCACCCGGACCCGACGGAGTTCCTGGCCGAGCTCTCGTCCTGGCCCTGAAGGAGCTAGAGCCCCAGCTGAGGGGGCTCTTCACGGCATGTTTCGGGCAGGGTCAGTTTCCCAGTGTGTGGAAGGAGGGGAAGCCGGTCCTGCTCAGAAAGGAGGGGCGCCCCGCGGACTCGCCGTCCGCGTATCGGCCCATAGTGCTGCTCGACGAGGCGGGCAAACTTTTTGAGCGTATAATCGCAGATCGCCTCGTCGGCCACTTGTGCGGAGACGGGCCGAACCAGGACGACAACCAGTTCGGTTTTCGTCGGGGGCGCTCCACCATAGACGCAATCATGCGCGTGAGAGCCCTGGCGGAGGATACGGTATCCCGGGGTGGGGTGGTGTTGGCGGTGTCTTTAGACATTTCCAACGCCTTCAACACCCTACCCTGGAGCTGTATTAGGGAGGCCCTGAAATACCATCGGGTGCCTCCCTACCTCCGCCGCATAGTAGGGGCTTATCTGGAGGATAGATGCGTCATCTATCGGGGACGTGACGGTGCCGGTCGGCACCAAATGTCGTGCGGTGTTCCACAGGGATCGGTCTTGGGACCGCTCCTGTGGAACATCGGCTACGACTGGGTGCTGAGAGGCGAGCTCCTGTCGGGCGCCGACTTGACGTGTTATGCGGACGACACGCTTGTCACTGCCCGGGGGAGCTCGCACAGGGAGGCGACGTTGATAGCCACGGCCGCGGTGTCACAGGTGGTGACCCGCATCCGGCGCCTGGGCCTGGAGGTGGCCCTTGACAAGTCGGAGGCCATGGTTTTCCATGGTCCCCGGCGTGCGCCGGCGCCGGGATCACATATCGTGGTCAGTGGTGCCCGGATAGCTGTCGAGTCCACCATGAAGTATCTGGGATTGGTGCTCGACAGCCGATGGGAATTCGGACCCCACTTCCGGCGGCTGGCGCCCAAGCTGATGGGTGCAGCAGGCGCGCTGTCAACGTTGCTTCCCAACATGGGGGGCCCGAGCGCCGCCTGTAGGCGGTATACGTGGGAATCGTGCGGTCCATGGCCCTGTATGGGGCCCCTGTGTGGGCGATGGACCTGACGGCCGGAACACTCGCCATTCTGCGCAAGCCGCAGAGGGCGATGGCCGTCAGGGTCGTCCGCGGGTATCGCACGATTTCCTACGAGGCGGCTTGCGTCCTGGCCGGATCCCCGCCCTGGGACCTAGAGGCGAAAGTACTCGCGTCATTGTACCGATGGCGCGAGGAAGAGCGGACACGGGGCTCCAGTCCGGCGCAGCGGCAGATCGAGCTGCGCCGAGGGGAGCTCCGTCAGGTCCTGGTGGCGGACTGGCGGCAGAGGCTTATGAGCCCTACCGCCGGCCTCGCTACCGTCGAGGCGATCCGACCAGTACTCGACGACTGGCTCGGGAGAAGGCACGGCTCCCTGTCGTTCAGGGTGACGCAGGTGCTATCGGGGCACGGCTGCTTCGGCAAGTACCTGTGTCGCCTAGGCAGGGAACCGGACGCTCGGTGCCACCACTGCGTCCAATGCGGGGAGGACACGGCGCAGCACACGCTCTCCGAGTGTGTAGCTTGGGAGGAGCAGCGCCGTGTCCTCACAAATGAAGTAGGAGGCGACCTGACGCTGCCGGCAGTAGTGCGGAGGATGGCCGGCAGCGCAGAGTCGTGGGACGCGGTGGTGTCCTTCTGCGAGGACGTGATGTCGCAGAAGGAAGCTGCGGAACGGGAGAGGGAGATCTCAACTCCCTTCCCGGGCCGCAGAAGACGCACCGGGCGCCGAAGAAGGGCGGATAACGCCCTCTTCCGCCCCCCATGAATGGGTCCAGGGGCGAGGGACATGGGGAAGTCCCCGCCCCCTATTGATGGACCCCGAGGCGGAGGCGCGCGCGAGTGTCAGCGCGCGCCTCTGAGGCGATGCACGGGGTAGCTTAACACCCCACTACCCCGTGCAGGAGACGAGGCCCGGACAGACCGGACCAGCACGAGAGTGTGGGGCTGCGGAAGAATTTAGACTCCCGCGGTCCCACGCGCGCTCGTGATAGAAGAGACACCGGGGTGGTTTTAGTCAGTAAAAGTCTGACAGACCCCGTCGCCCACCCTAGGGCGGCGGACATCCTATGAGGATTTCCACCCCGAAAAAAAAAAAAAAAAAGGGCTCACCGCCTGCATCAAGAGCGCCTTGGAAGCGGCGACATGCACATCCACCGCGTCACAGGGGCGCTACCAGAAGCTCCCCGCACACATCGCCAACATGATCGCCGACAAGAGGCGTCTGCGCAGGCGGTGGCAACAAACAAGATGCCCCACCATTAAGAACCAGCTCAACCGTGTCACGGACAAGGTTAAGGCCGAGCTACACGCGCACGCATCGGAGAGCTGGGAGTACATTATAGACTCGGCAGACGGCGACTGGGCGTCGGTACACCGGCTGTGCCGACGCCTAAAGAATACCCCAGCCCCGGTGCGCCCGCTACGCAACAGCGACGGGGCGCTACGCTACACGGCGGCCGACCGGGCCGAAATATTCGCCGAGCACCCGGAGCGTCAGTTCACGCCGAACCCGACAGACGCCCTGGACCATGTCGCAGCAGTGGAGCAACACCTTGGAGAGTACTTCAAGACGCCGGTAGCTCCAGACGAAGACCCCATAGTTTTCTCCCCGGGCCAAGTACTGGGGGCAATAAGGAGCACCAAGCCCAGAAAGGCACCCGGTGCGGACGGAATTACAAACACCGCCCTCCGACACCTGCCACCGAAATCGGTGGCGGCAATAGCGCGCCTATATAACGGCATACTCCGCACCGGAACCTTCCCCAACTGCTGGAAGCAGGGGAAGGTGATCATGTTGCCCAAGCCCGGGAAGAACGTCTCAAAGCCGGAAAGCTACCGGCCGATCACGCTCCTCCCCACAACCTCCAAGGTGTTTGAGGCACTACTGCTGCAACACCTGCTGCCGCACACCACGCCCCGCCCGGAACAATTTGGCTTCCGGGCGGAACACAGTACGACGCTCCAGTTATCGAGGGTACTGCACACACTCACCGCGGCCATGAACAAGAGGGAGTACGCCGCTGCAGTATTCCTCGACATGGAAAAGGCATTCGACCGGGTCTGGCACGCCGGCCTTATTTACAAGTTGACCAAGACCACCGCGCCTCGTCGCTTGATACAGGTGGTCTCCTCCTTCCTGCAGGACAGATCATTCAAGGTTTCGGTGGACGACGTGTCATCGAGCGCGCGCCCCATTGGAGCGGGCGTGCCGCAGGGAAGCTGCGTCTCGCCTGCGTTGTACTCGGTATACACCGACGACATCCCCGCCACGCACACTGCAACCCTCGCGCTGTACGCAGATGACGCCGCGTACATCACCACGTCGCTGTCGGCTGACCACGCGGCCATCAAAATGCAGCGCGTTCTGGACGACCTCCCCGACTGGCTCAGCAAGTGGAGACTGTCGGTGAACGCAGGCTATAATCGTCACGGCACGAGGCGGACGTCATCCACCGAACCTTCAGCTCATGGGGACCGAGGTCGAGTGGACCAAGACCGCCAAATACCTGGGGGTCACACTCGACAGCCGGCTCACCATGGGCCCGCACGTCTGCGACACCGTCGCGCGGGTTAAGGTAAGCCGTAACTTATTGCGCCCGGTGCTCTCGTCACGCCTCTCCACGCGAGTCAAGCTGGGGATCTACAAAACCTACGTGCGGCCGCAGCTCACATACGCTGCCCCGGCTTGGCTCGCCCTCACGGCCGAGACACATAGGAAAAAGCTCCGGACGCAGCAGAACGTCACGCTGCGTCAGATCGTCCAAGCTCCCCGGTACGTGAGGAACTCGGTCATTAGCAGGGACCTGCGAGTCGAGAGCATCGACGACTTCGTAATCCGCCTGGCGAAGGGGATGTTCTCGCGTGCCAGCACCTCCGAGCTCCATCACATCCAAGACATCGCGCCCTGGCACGCGAGGCCTCCCGATAAGAAGAGATACCCGCGCGACCTCATAGCAGACGTCGCGCTACCGGACTTGACACCCGGGTAGGTCACAAACACAAATACACGTGACCTACTGAGACAAGGATAGACACTATACATTCGCAACACGACGCCGCCGTGCGCATTTGCGGACTGTATTTATATAGGCGCTATGCGCACGATGAACACACATGCACTACTCCACATGCAGGTACACACTCAGAATACCGCACGAGCGGTGAATACACACCTACAAACCGCTCGTAACACACACTACCCCCCGTACCCTCGCAGCCTACCGTACATAGCTGGTTGAGCTGTTAGGGGTCGGGGTAATCACCCGCTGTAGCGGAGCGCCAACCAAAGCCGACGCCCGGTCGCTGATCGACTCTTGCTGGGCCTTCACGGGGGCAACCCGTGATCCAACCTGGTAGGGGTCTGATCGCACGGGCGTCGTGAAACACTTCAGGCGCTCCTACAGCCACACACAACAAAGCACACCGTCCACCGCCGGAGGGAAGGCACACCCTCGCGGCGTCGACTTAGGCGTGCAAAGACGGAAGAACAGCACCCCTAGGGTGCAACCCAATGACGGGTCTTCATTTCTGAAGGCCGAGAGACCGACTCCACGGTCATGGGGCCATCAAGGAGCCCCCAAACCGTCTCCTCGCGCCCCCAACTCGGGGTCGCAGAGAGGACCACGAAGCGAAGCGAAATACACAGATCATATCGGACACGCAAGTTTTATTTTACCTGGAAGATTCCTCCCTCCAAACCCTAAAAGTGTGATATTTGTCAACGTAATTTCAGTGTTTACACTGAAATTACGTTGACAAGACGTATGTGTGCACACACAGGTGAGAAACCTTATCAGTGCAATTAAATAGTCGTGGTCAAGTCATTAGAAGTTGTAATTAAACTTTGATAATAATAGATACAATTAAAAAAAGGTATTTTATTAATTAGTAATTCTCGGGCCAACTCTATTCTTGGCGTACATTAATGACCTCTGCAACCTCCGATTAGTGAATGCTAAGAAACTCACATTCGCGGATGACACGGCCATAGTATTCCATAGCCATGACTGGGCTGGGGTCATTAATGTTGTCGAGGGAGGCAAGACAAAGTACATGGTATTTAAAATATCAAAGCGCCTGGTGCCCGAAAACTCACTGTGAATCAGGTTCTAATACTGCAAGCACCTTCGTGGTGATTATTGCCAATGTGTTGAGATTGAACAAGTTGACCATATCGAATACCTTGATGTCTTGGTCGACAACCAGCTATCCTGGATGAAACAGATTGATGCTGTCACTGCGAGGGTTCATAAACTTATGTTTATATTTAAAAAACATAGGAACATTGCCGACCACAGTACTCTCAAATGTCTGTACTTCGCTTTATGCCAATCTATTTTGAATAACTGTATAGTGGTATGGGGTGCAGCCATTGATATAATATTAAACAGATATGATATATAAGTTATACAGAAGTCCGAGGAGTATAACAAACCACTATGCTTGGCGTTTGTGGACTATGAGAAGGCCTTCGATTCGATTGAGACTTGGGCGGTGCTACAGTCTCTCCAGCGGTGCCAAATTGACCATCGATACATTGAGGTGATAAAGTGTTTGTACAAAAACGCCACCATGTCAGTCCGTCTCCAGGATCAGGACTCGAAACCGATCCAACTGCAGCGTGGAGTGAGACAAGGAGATGTCATATCTCCTAAATTGTTCACTGCTGCGTTGGAAGATGTCTTCAAGCTCCTGGACTGGAAAGGACTTGGCATCAACATCAACGGCGAGTACATCACTAATCTCCGTTTCGCAGATGATATCGTGGTCATGGCTGAGACCCTGGAAGACTTGGGCAAAATGCTCAATGACCTCAGCAGAGCTTCCCAACAAGTGGGTCTAAAAATGAACATGGATAAGACGAAGATCATGTCGAACTCTCATGTCGCACCCACTCCAATTGTAGTTGGTTGCTCTGCACTCGAAGTTGTTGACGAGTATATATACCTGGGACAGAAAGTCCAACTAGGTAGGTCCAACTTCGAGAAAGAGGTGTCTCGGCGAATCCAGCTCGGTTGGGCAGCTACGCTACATCTTCTCGTCGTCCAAGATACCACAGTGTCTCAAGACGAAAGTCTTTGACCAGTGTGTGTTGCCAGTGATGACTTACGGAACTGAAACGTGGTCGCTCACAATGGGCCTCATACGAAGGCTCAGAGTCACACAAAGGGCAATGGAAAGAGCTATGCTAGGAGTTTCTCTGCGTGATCGAATCAGAAATGAGGAGATCCGCAGAAGAACCAAAGTCACCGACATAGCTCTGCGAGTCGCTAAACTCAAGTGGCAGTGGGCAGGGCACATTGCTCGCAGAACCGATGGCCGATGGGGCAGCAAGGTTCTGGAGTGGCGGCCACGTACTGGAAGACGCAGCGTAGGGAGACCCCCAACAAGGTGGACCGATGACCTGGTGAAGGTCGCGGGAAGCCGATGGATCCGGGCAGCACAAGACCGGTCATCGTGGAAAGCCTTGGGGGAGGCCTTTGTCCAGCAGTGGACATCTATAGGCTGAGGAAGAGAAGAAGATGATATATGCTAAGAAACTAACCGAAAAAAATGTGCGCGAACTCAGCAGAGGCACACATGCATGTTTTTTATACTGCGTACATTTAACTACATTGGTACAGTGTGAATGAGATGGCCGAGATGGGGGGCAACTAAAGCATAAAAAAGAAAAAGATTGCTAGTGTTTGTCGCTTAAATGGAAAAACGTGGGCTTCACCCTTGCCAGTGCGTTCGTGCAACTGTGATCAAACTTTAGTGTCTAATAGTGTACGTAAATAAGTGAATCGTGTAACGTGCGTCATTCATCACCACCGGGACGTCGCCGCCGTTTAGTTTCACTTTTGCCTAGTTGACTGAGTTTGAACATAATATGTCACCGACTCTCAGTCATAACTACCGTCGTTATTCGCGCTCTTGTTCTAGTACACAGCGGCGGCTGCGTACTTTACGAGTATCGAAACGTGTATCTGAGCAAATTTCATTGCATAAGCCTGACCGTTTGGTTAGGGACTAAATTATGATTTAAGTACAGAATAAGCAACGGTCGTTACCGGTCGTGAAGTGGTTTAATATTCCACAACACCCGTCCGATCCGTTGACCGGACGGGTGTTGTGGAATATTAAACCACTTGACCGTTATTCGAAGCATAATTAAACAATTGAGATAGGCTGAATCTTGTTTACTGTACCTTTTTTCCGTACGTTTCTAGCGATATAGCTCTGTCTCACTCTCATGACGTCACCAGGTCAGGGAGGGGAGCGCGCATTTAGACCGCGCGCTACACATTTTATTTATTGGCGTTCTTTTTCTTGCCGGAGACGGTTGCTGCTTAAAAAAGGTCAGTTATTCAAACTTTTTTTTTCACAGCCGTTTATATTTTTCCTTTCAATCGAAACTTGGCATACCAATTTTCGATATTTAATAAAACTGTTTCTAGTGATTAATAATACAGAATCCCTCCTACTGGAAGACGCAGCGTAGGGAGACCCCCAACAAGGTGGACCGATGACCTGGTGAAGGTCGCGGGAAGCCGATGGATGCGGGCAGCACAAGACCGGTCATCGTGGAAAGCCTTGGGGGAGGCCTTTGTCCAGCAGTGGACATCTATAGGCTGAGGAAGAATAATACAGAATCTACGTAGGTATATTAATTAAAAATTAACGGTTTTCCGTTCGTGTTGTTTTCTTTCCAGTGCATAGATAATAAATTGTTTTAATTATAATATCGGATACGAATGAATAAAGAAATAACGTTGATATCGCAATGATAAAGTATCTAGTGCCAAAAGAATTTGTTCAAAGTAGTAGTGGCTCTGACAGGATCGATCTCAGTTCTAGTTCAACCAGGTCTTCAGACTCTAAGTCTTAAACTTAAAAACGAGCGTCCCCGCGCTCACAAAAAAGGGGGGCAAGTGCAAGCATCGCCGCTCGGAGCGTAAAATTAATTTAAATAAATAAAAGTGCATTAAGATACTATAAATAAAAGTATACAGCAGCTTTCTCTATTAGTTGAGGATGATTTCGAACTGGAAGGTAGTAATTTTTCCAATAATTTAAATGTGGAAACTAAGCTTAGGGAACGAACGTGTCCCAATGTTACATACACGCGTTACATGGGGAGCGAAGTACGATACTCGGAAACGCTAAAACTGTATAACTAAAGCCCAGGCTTCGTCGAACTCGAGGCAAACTAGGTAAATCAGGCCCTACGACACAGTAAAATACTTTACAATACAATACTTACTGTCAAGTTATTTAAGGACATAAGCTTCCTTAACATACAGTAGGTACTTTGAAACAAAAGGCCTCGAGACTATAAACCAAACAGTTAACGGTATCTTCACTTGTGGTGAATTCAGCAAGGTTTCCGCAGAACTATTGCAAATGATTTGTGACCACAGTGCTGAGACAATACAGATTCGCAGAGATAGGAAAACTAATGCAGTTCGAGATTTCTTTATTAAAGCAGTGATTAGATTTTCCTTAATTTCAAACACTTCCATCCGAAGTTAATTCAGAACGATGACTCGTGGCATTAGGAAAAGCTGGTGGTATCAAAAAAAGGCTTCCTAGCCTGCATCTGAATCAGCTGGTATAGACGACAACACATCAAGCTGTTACAATCTGTCGGTTTTCTTTATTAGATTTTCAACTTTATCTTTGAAGCATTAAGGCTCAAGGTCGATTGGGAATATTGGACAATTTGGGGTGGCTTGATCTGCTGTCGTCGGTACTTTTACAAAATTTGCTTATGATGAGAACTCAACTTCGCAAGTTAGAATATGGCTCGTAGTTCGTCCCTCGAAAGGGCGATATTCAATTTTACCCTCGCAAGGTAAGAATTATAACCCAAGCATGTCTTCATAAGGCTGAGGGAATAATCTGCTTATGGTAAGACCTCAACTTTACAAGTTGGAAAATGGCTCATACGTCCCTTGATAGGGCAATGTTCAATTCTACCCTCGCAAGGTAAGAATTATAATTCAAGCATGTTTTCATAAGGCTGAGGGAATAATCTGCTTATGGTAAGACCTCAACTTTACAAGTTGGAAAATGGCTCATACGTCCCTTGATAGGGCAATGTTCAATTCTACCCTCGCAAGGTAAGAATTATAATTCAAGCATGTCTTCATAAGGCTGAGGGAATAATCTGCTTATGGTAAGACCTCAACGTTGCGGAAAATGGCTCATACGTCCCTTGATAGGGCAATGTTCCATTCTACCCTCGCAAGGTAAGAATTATAACCCAAGCATGTCTTCATAAGGCTGAGGGAATAATCTGCTTATGGTAAGACCTCAACTTTACAAGTTGGAAAATGGCTCATACGTCCCTTGATAGGGCAATGTTCAATTCTACCCTCGCAAGGTAAGAATTATAATTCAAGCATGTCTTCTTAAGGCTGAGGGAATAATCTGCTTATGGTAAGACCTCAACTTTACAAGTTGGAAAATGGCTCATACGTCCCTTGATAGGGCAATGTTCCATTCTACCCTCGCAAGGTAAGAATTATAACCCAAGCATGTCTTCATAAGGCTGAGGGAATAATCTGCTTATGGTAAGACCTCAACTTTACAAGTTGGAAAATGGCTCATACGTCCCTTGATAGGGCAATGTTCAATTCTACCCTCGCAAGGTAAGAATTATAATTCAAGCATGTCTTCATAAGGCTGAGGGAATAATCTGCTTATGGTAAGACCTCAACTTTACAAGTTGGAAAATGGCTCATACGTCCCTTGATAGGGCAATGTTCAATTCTACCCTCGCAAGGTAAGAATTATAATTCAAGCATGTCTTCATAAGGCTGAGGGAATAATCTGCTTATGGTAAGACCTCAACGTTGCGGAAAATGGCTCATACGTCCCTTGATAGGGCAATGTTCCATTCTACCCTCGCAAGGTAAGAATTATAACCCAAGCATGTCTTCATAAGGCTGAGGGAATAATCTGCTTATGGTAAGACCTCAACTTCGCATGTTGGAAAATGGCTCATACGTCCCACAAAGGTGCAATATTCAATTCTACCCTCGCAGCGTTACTTTTTGCAGCATATTATACTGTGTCCTTCACTAAGACCGGTACATTCTTATTACAAATATCCTCAACAGGGTAGTGGCACAATAGATAGAGGTTCCTTTTGCTCCCTTAGGAATGAACAAAGACACAATGCTCAAAATCTGGCGGAAATAAGGGAAGGTCGTCACCTTCAGGCTTCAAACAGGAATGGAATGCAAATACCAGATATCCCTATTCAAATAATTCAAGGGTACCGTATACCTTTTCAAGAAAAACCTGCCTTAATCATGCCCAGATTAGATAATCAACGAGGTGTTTCACACATGTATGTCACTAAAAATGACTCCAATCATCCAAAAGATGTTTAATCAAAGACAGATTGGCAAGCTGGACAACTCACGGGCTTACTTTCATCTAAGCATAGCAGTGTCTCACAAGCGCTTCTTACACCTTATTTGCGAAATACTCTTCAAATGACCTGCCTACCTTTAGGTCTCAGCATAGCTACAAAAACCCTCTCCGGTTTAACGAATTTGATCACCCAAGTAATGAGAACCCAGGTGTGAGAATATTGCTATTTCTTGACAAGACCCAGTAGTTCTTAAACAATCCATGGGAGTCTTAGTAAAAACATTACAACGTCTGTGTTGGCAAATAATTTCGAAAAAACACTCTTATCGCCAAAGAAATCTCTGGTTAAGAATACTGTAGGATCCTTGACTAAACCACAAACGTCTGCCAGCGGAAAAAGTACCTTCTTTATTAGAGAACATAGGTACGTGAAATCATAGATTCGGGGAAGACAAACCTAAAAAAAGTTGCACAGACTGTAATGGGAGCACTAAACTTTGCGAGTTTTATTGTCCAAAGAGGGATTACATTATCGAGTCTAATTGATATTCAGCCGCGATTTGCAATATCCGTCAAAACCAATGACGCATTTTATCACGACGCACGCCCAAGTCCGTTTTAGTCCGGCGAACGTGGTCCCGAAACGAAAAGATTTATCACTGCAATACAACATAAAATAAATGTTGGCAATATTGAAGGTACATATTTCAAAGTCATACCATCCTATATAAGTTGATATACTGTCACCATACAATGTGACAATCGCACTCTAGCAGCTTATCTCCGCCACGAAGGGGGGACCAAATCTTCGCGATTGACTGTAAAAATGTACTCTGTGGCGATTGACGGACATAACATACGAACTGGTTTGGTTGACAGATCAGTACCAAATTCATATCTACGTGTACTACATTTCGGGGAAGTACATCAACCAGACTGGCTACCTATCGCGGTTTCGCTAGGTTCCCGAATGTCATCTGATGCTCGGAATAACTATGATAATATTCGCGAAATGGGGATTTCCCCAGGTGAATCTATTTGCCTACAGCAACGTTCACGTTGTACCTCGTTACGTATCGAAAGATCAGAACGACAAACTGTGCCCACGACGCATTCTCGATTGTTTGGAAATTCGATCTGACGTGGGTATTTTCGCCTCCATTTTTGATATCCAGAGTTTTAAACTACCTCAATCATGCATGGGGAATTTACTTGAAAGTAACACCGAGATGAGTCTTTTAGCGCAAGGTTTTCAAAGCCCTGGCTCTAGATTCACTGTTCACAATACAAAACCTGAACAAAGTATTGATCGATGTCACAACAGGACCACCACCTCCCTGAGTCCAGGATTTAGTTTTGGAAGCGTGAGGATGGACACATCATTTAGATAATTGGAGCACTACTCAAATCATAAATCCATATCGAACCGCTGGATTTACTGGTGTCAAACTAGTTATATTATTCCTAAAAACCTCTCGGGATCTGATCTAGCTTGTTTTCTGACTGATCTGCATATAAATCATAAATTGTCTTAAAATACAATATTGCTACACAAATATGTAGTTAGTCCACCCTTTGTAATGTACTTAGATGATTCAGGTGTTCGTTAAGAACTTATTAGAAAATCGATTTAAATTAAGAAACCAACTGTATCCATGCTACCTGTGTGGAATATTGAAGACTTTGTAAGTTTTCTTGGCGATAAAACGATTAATTATGATAATATCTATGATATATCATATCAGGCCGCCGCCCTCTTAATACTCTCGTTCTGGTAGGCGTATCCATGACTTGACATTCCATATGTCCGTTAATGATAATCATATTATATCTACAGAGCATAAATAATGGTATAACTTATCGCCAGCCTTTGGGTCTAAGACTGATTCATCACACCATGGGCTAACAGGGTGGATATTATTTAGAAATACTGACACTAGGAAATTGGATCCTTTATACTGGGTTGAACAGACCGTATCACTGCTTTCCACTAAATGTCAGGAAGCTAATGTCTTAACTCGTTTATCAGTACGAGAGGTGCAGCTAGTGCGGCCTCACGGGCTGTTATTGCAAGCTGAATTAACATTCAGATGTGTCAGGCAGGTATTTTTGCTACTCCTGGAAATATCCGACCCGCTGTTGCTTCTAAGAATTTTATACCTAGTGTTCCCATACAAGATATTATGGATCAAATAAAGTGCAGGTGCTCAAACACTTATAATTGGTACTATAAACGACAGGCTTTAAGCTCTTCTAGGAGTATTACTGCTCTCTTTAACCCTGTTTTGTAGTGAATTTTAATTTCAGGATTAATTTAATGATAATTAAGATTAAGAGTATAATAAACGAAACCTGCTTTTTGTTTAAAAAATAAACAAATTAAATATATTGATTTACAATATTTACATTTTTCCTACACATTGGCGTTCATCATGAGCGATAACAGACGCATCTCAATTGTTTAATTATGCTTCGAATAACGGTCAAGTGGTTTAATATCGGCGTTTTACCTGAAATAAAACACTTATTAAACTACTTACCTTATTCGAAGCATCGAATAAGGTAAAGAAAGCGGAAAGGAAGAAAGCGTCTGTGAGACCTATATTTTCCATATTAATTAATAGCTGATTGCTATAGTTTGACATTTTATTGTGTACTCAGTGATTATTATTCTGTTCCTATCTAAATTAATAAATTCTGGTTGTAATTGTAATTCAAATGGATAATACACGAACATTGTAACATCTACCTCTTGGTTGGTTTCTTTTAATAAACACCACTTCTGATCCTCTAACACTATTACTGCTTTATTTCTACCGATTTTCTTCAAGCTACCATTACTTAATAATGTTTTTAAATGAGTATTTTTTGAGAAAGCGGCCTAAAGCAACAGGATGTATCATATTATTGTTATCATTTTCACAGTTTTTTTCCCTTTGAATGTGTACTATATATGGAGCGGCATCAGAGGCTTGGTATATCAACCTACAAATAGGAGTATGAGCGGAGGTATTTACATCATTGGAATGTAGGCTTCTGGGATTTGATGTATTTTTTTGGTTTAGAATTGGCACGGAATGTGGAGATGGTATTTCAGAAGTGGTTTTTAGGACATTTTCATTGTTTACTACATTACAATGACAATCAATATCAGACGGAAAATCGTTTGAATTTTTGTTTTGATTGTGATTCCTCCTCTTTCTTTTATTACAATGCTTACACATTTGTCGAGCCGATGACCTTTTACGTTTTGTTTTATTTGTATCCGAACAATCGGTATCTAAAAAAGATCCTTCAGTTTCCATATCTGATTTATGAGCTAATGTTACAAAGTATGAT
This sequence comes from Sesamia nonagrioides, assembly GCA_017933935.1. Classification (NCBI taxonomy): domain Eukaryota; kingdom Metazoa; phylum Arthropoda; class Insecta; order Lepidoptera; family Noctuidae; genus Sesamia; species Sesamia nonagrioides. Next base: position 202,111 of record JADWQK010001612.1, read on the forward strand.
GCCTGGGGGACTGTGCCCCCAGGATCTTCGGGCTCATTCATATAAAGGAACTATATACAAAACTTACCAATACTCATAGAATTAATATTAAATAAAATATAATAAACTAATATAATAATAAATTACAAATTTTATAAACTTTGACACTTTCCCACTATCCTATAAAAATATTTTAAAATACACCAAAGAAAAAAGCAGCTATCTTGTTCGAAGTTTCCCGCGCTTTTTCCACCAATATCGTTATTATTAACCTAACTTCTTTTTATTTTATTTTTCAGGTCTTCTTCAAATAAGACTGTATACAAGGAGTTTTTGAACAAACGCACACAAAGTTCTATCTGGGAACATTTCTTGAGAGCTGATAATGGACAGAGTGTTGAATGTAAGCATTGCAAAAAAATTTTGAAAACTCCAGGTGGCGCAACTGGAGCTTTACATACTCACATGCGTGCCAAGCATATCGGAGAGATGCCGCAAGTGCAGGACTCGCAAAGGCCGAGTACATCAACGTCTAGTAGTGGTCTAATTCAAACACGAAAACGTACAAATGAACCTTCACAAAAGAAAATTAAACTCACTGATTATTTTTCAAATATGGAGGTTCGAGTGACGAGAATGGCAGCATTAGATGGGTTAACATTGAGCACATTTTGTACTTCAGAAGATCTAAGATATCTTTTTAAGAACTCTGGCTACGACATACCGAAATCTTCTACGACTATAACAAAGATAATTCTAGATCAAAGTGATAACACAAAAAACCAATTGAAAAAACAATTGAAAATTATGAAGTCTGAAAATAAAAGATTTACAATTACGTTTGATGAGTGGACGTCTACCCGAAATAAAAGGTATATGAATATAAATATCCACAATAAAGACTTCGATATGGCCAAATATAAAAATTTGGGACTTATACGGATACATGGATCAATGCCAGCTGAAGTAGGCACTCAATTATTACAGCAGCATTTGAGTGAATTCGGTTTAAATCTGGAAGACGACATTATTGCTTTCACAACAGATGGAGCAAGTGTAATGGTCAAAATGGGTAGAAATTTTGACGGCCACCACCAATTGTGTTTGGCTCATGGGATACAACTAGCAGTCCTGGAAGTTTTATATAAAACACAAAAATCTCCAAAACCTGAAGTGGAGGAGGATGTTGTCGTGTAACGACAAGAAAAGACTTTAGAGGGAGACAGTATTTATTAAGTATACAGAAAAGACAAGATGGAAGTATAAAAATGAATAATGTAGATGAATGATTGATGGGTGATGGTGAAGGGCGGCCCCTGGTGGACCGGCGGCAGTTACGGAGGAGCGGCCCTGGCGGACCGGCGACAGCAACAGACGAGCGGCCCTGGCGGACCGGCGACAGCAACAGACGAGCGGCCCTGGTGGACCGGCGACAGCAACGGACGAGCGGCCCTGGTGGACCGGCGACAGCAACGGACGAGCGGCCCTGGTGGACCGGCGACAGCAACGGACGAGCGGCCCTGGTGGACCGGCGGCAGCTGCAGAGGAGCGGCCCTGGTGGACCGGCGGCAGCTGCAGAGGAGCGGCCCTGGTGGACCGGCGGCAGCTGCAGAGGAGCGGCCCTGGTGGACCGGCGGCAGCTACGAGGAGCGGCCCTGGTGGACCGGCGTCAGCTTCAGAAGAACGGCCCTGGTGGACCGGCGGCAGCTACAGAAGAACGGCCCTGGTGGACCGGCGGCAGCTACAGAAGAACGGCCCTGGTGGACCGGCGGCAGCTACAGAGGAGCGGCCCTGGTGGACCGGCGGCAGCTACAGAAGAGGGACTGCCCCGGCGTCACAAGGCCGGCAGCAGTCGAGGGCTCCGGCGGCAAAGGGCCAGGCAGCTCCAGGCGCACCAGTTATATAGAGACTGGCACAGCAGGAAGCACCCTAGAAGGGCTCTCGAGGCAGCGTTTACTGGAGACCTACTTTTAAGAGGCTTGTTTGGAAGCCAGAGCTCGACTGACCACTGCTCTGCGATGATTCCTAAAGAAACCTCGCAGAACGGTTGGAGGTCGAAATTTAAAATATTCAAAAATAGGGACGAGGAACGGTAAATAATTTTACCATAAAAGAGTTCGAATAACAATTATAAAATAAAAATAGCAGACCAACAAGAATTTTGATGAGAAAGTTGTCATAGATACATCATCAACAATGTTGTCAAAAAATGTCAAAATAATGAAAATGTTCTGTAACAATGTAAATATAAATGGTATTAAATTAAAAAGTGCAGTGTTTGATAGGAAAAAGTGATACAGTCCTGCATAGGTACGGCTTCCTACGCTAAGGGGTCAATAAGTCGCCGAAACTTAGGCTTAAAGTTGAGGACTGTGACTGTGAACTGAAAAATGAGTCCTGGTGTAGTGGAATATGATCAAAACAGAGCTTCATAGTAATGGAATGCATATTATGGACCGTGGAAATGAATGATACATATATAAGTATGAATATGAGTATAAATAATAAGTGTAAGTATATCTGAATATGTACATAACACTACATTTTCCCCCCGACCCTGGAAAAATTTTCAACTGTAGAAAATTTTCTAATAAGATTTCAAGTAGGGACTGTAAAACAACACTTCACACATTCATCCATCTCCATTCACCCATTTATACCACCTATCTCTTTCAAGCAATCTTCTTCATACAGGCATGGGTGGAGTTCACAGTTGATGACTGCCACTCATAGAAGTGTGTTTTAGAATGACGACAAGGCTTATTTTTGGAGTTGTCAGCCGCTCCAGACTGGAAGGAAAAAAAAAGGAAAACATTAGATAATGTCAGTAGAAATTTAAGCTCCTAGAAGAGCGAAAGAGAGAATTTGGTTTAGGCTTATTTTAGGAGTAACCAACCGCTCCTGCATAGGCTTATTTAATGAGTTGCAATCCGCTCCATACGGTAAAGGAGTGAGACTGAAGAGTAGGGTCGAGCAAATGTAATGTAATGTTTGTGTAGTGAGTGATGTTTATAAATAATATAAAAAATAAATAAGATGTGCAGCTGTAAACAAAAGAAAGAAGTAATATTTACATAAATAATTAGTAGGTGATTTAATTGACATTAATAATTTAGAGTTGTTTAGAAAGAATTCAACATTTTATATCTTTTATGTGCCATTTACCTACAGCACCATCTGGGTCTTCTAATAAGTACACTAAAGGTGATAGTTTATTTAAAATTTTGGATTTGATAAATTTAGGGGCTAGTTTAGCATTGAAATATGAACCAGCATCGCTTAATGCATGATTCTTTCGCCAAACCGTATCCCCAACGTTGAATTCTTTGAACGACCTCCGAAGATTATAACGAGCGCTGTTTTTAACGTAAGCCATATGTAAGTTAGACTGAACTTTGTGAAATATAGACGTGAGGAACCCAGCATTTGTTGCGTAAATATCACGGGGCATAAAGATTAATTCTTCGAGGTTCTGACACGGGGAGTAAAAGGAACCGCAAGGAATTGTTTCCCTCCCAAAGACTAGAAAGGATGGAGTATAGCCTGTTACAACGTTAGTAGTATTGTTCATAGAAAATTGAATTTTACTAAGATGTTTGTCCCAGGATCTATGGTCGTCCTCTACTAGTGAAGCTAAAGCCGTAATTATTGTTTTGTTATAACTTTCAGTCGGGTTAAATTGTGGGCAATAGTAGGCCGAATGGAATATGTAAGGAACTTTGTATCTATTAAGAAAAGAGTGGAATTCACGTGACTGGAATTGTGGACCGTTATCCATTATACAAGTCTGTGGAACTCCATGAACTAGAAAAACAGAATTTTCCATAATATTAATTATATTAGATGCAGTCGCCTGTTTTAGAGGGAAAATCAAAGTATATTTAGTAAAGATACAATTAATTACTAAAATGAACCTATTACGTTTTCTAGTCATAGGAAGTGGACCCATTAAGTCTAGAGATATAGTTTGAAAAGGTCTAGGGCAAATCTTAGGTTTGCCCATTAGGCCATATGGAGAATGATTAGGATGTTTATAAGCAAGACAGGTTTCACAGTTAGAAATTATCCTAGCAATGTCTCTAAACATGCCGGGCCAATAGTATAGTAAAGATATTTTTTTATAAGTTTTAAAAATTCCTAGGTGAGGTTCTTGACTAGAGCCATGATTTGTTTCAATTATTAAACGTCTTTCTTGAGGTAATGGAACTTCTTTCCAAATGAAGTCGTCGTTCAGGCGGTCAGGCGTGTGAATACAACGATAGAGTTTATTCTCTCTTATCGTATAATTTGGGTAAGAATCAGGATTATTCGAACAGCCCAGAAATATTTTATTGTATTGTTCCAGTTCTCTAGTAGTATCATTCATAGAAATAGGATGTACACCTTGTGGTACATTACTATTTTCTTGAATTTCAGGGAGTTCTTGTGACTTGGCTCTTGATAGAAGGTCCGGTACTACATTATCTTTTCCTTTCTTATGTTTTAGAACGAAGTTGAAGCAAGATAAGCGTAAAGTCCAACGTGCAAGTCTTCCTGAAGGATTGGATAAATTCTGAAACCATTTGAGTGCAGCGTGGTCGGTGTAGATTGTGGATTCCTTCCCATTATCGAGATAGCAACGCCAGTGTTCTAAAGCAGTTATTACGGCAAGTGTTTCTCTTTCAGTAGTTGAGTAGTTCTGTTGGTTCTTGTTGAAGGCTTTGCTCATATAGGCAATCACAACTTCTTTGCCTTCCTGATGTTGAGTGAGCATTGCGCCAGTACCGTAGTTAGATGCATCACAATGAACTGAAAAAGGAAGGTCGAAGTTTGGACAGGCCAGAACAGGAGTAGTTATTAAAGCTTCCTTAAGCTTCTGAAAGGCTGCATCCGCTTCTGTATTCCATCCGAATTTTGGAGCATTTTTCCCGGAGCAGGTTAGTTTGTTGAGTGGCGTAGCAATAGTGCTGAAATTTGGAATAAATCTTCGAAACCAGCTGCAGGTGCCAATGAATCTACGAACTTCTTTTCTGCAAGTAGGAATTGGGTAGTCCACAATAGCCTTGATTTTATCAGGATCAGCACGTAAGCCATGTTCATCCACTACGAAGCCAAGATATTTTAACTCTTTTCTGAAGAATTGGCTTTTGTCAAAGTTAATAGTTAATTTAGCGAAGGAAAGTTTTTCGTGAACTTTCAAGAGCAGTGATATATGTTCCTCAAAAGTTTCGCTAATTATGACAATATCGTCTAAGTAGCAGAACACTTTATTTTCAAATTCTGGAGTGAACAGCATGTCCATTAATCTTTGTTGAGTAGCTGGTGAATTGGTGAGTCCGAATGGCATTACTTTAAATCTGAACATGCCTCTTCCAGGTACATAAAAAGCAGTCTTGTCCTTATCAGCAGGGTTCAGAGGAATCTCCCAGAAGGCTTTCGCAATGTCTATACTTGACAGGTATTTAGCATTTCTGAGGTTGTCCAAAATTTCACTTATAAGTGGCAGACTATAAGCATCACGTTTTGTAATTGCGTTAAGCTTCCTGCTATCTACGCAAAAACGCCATTCACCGTTCTTCTTTGGAGTAATTATTACTGGAGATAACCAAGGGCTTTCACATTGTTCAATAACGTTCCATTTCAACATTTTATCAACTTCAGTAATCAATGCTTTTTGTTTTTCAGGAGACAGTCTGTAACATCTTTGTTTGATGGGTAGCGAATCTCCGGTATCGATCTTGTGAGTGATGAGATTAGTGTTCCCCAGCACACCCTTTTCTTCGAATGAGATAGTCTTGAAGCGTTGGATGATATCATCAGCAATATTCTTCTGATTTGCAGTTAAATGATCATAAGGTAATACTTTGACATTCATTGTCTCGATGGTTGAGCACTCCAGTTCTGAAAGACCAGTCGATGAGAGAATATTCGGTAAAAGATTAAATTTTTTCCAAAAGTCTATTCCTAATATTAAAGACGGTGAAATATCAGGAAAAATATAAGCCTTAATCAAGTGGGTCTGTTTGTTAAAGTAAATAGGAAGGTAACAATGGCCTACAGAATTAATTTTCTGGTTATTGGCTGTAGAAATAGTAATTTTATCTGACTTGAAAAGTTTATAGCCTAGTTTAAGAAATTCTAAGTGAGAGTTATTACCAAGAATAGTGATTGAACTACCAGAGTCAAGTAATCCAGTCAAAGATAAATTGTAAACTTTGATGTTAACAAAAGGTCGTTTAAAATCCTTTTCATTAGAGTATAGAGTTGAAGAGATTTTATAGCATGAAAAGAAATTCTTAAGAGTTTTAATCCAATCGTTCCAATCGTTGGCATCAAAGTTTGTTTTACTTTTCAAGTCAGTCGTTAGTTTTTTGAACTAGAGTTAGGTTTAGGTGAACAATTAGGACAGTCTGGGGTTTTAAAACCTTTAAGACCACATTTAAAACAAATTAGAAAGTGACGTTGAGTACAAGTATTTAAGGTATGACCATGCATACGACAACGAACGCAAAATGAATTTTCTTGCGAGTAAGCTTGTTTTAGACTGTTTACTTGTTTGGGAGGGTTTTTGTAAAATCTATTTGTGTATGAAGGAGGTTTTGGGTCAGAAGTAGAAAATTCCGAAGAAGTTGGATGAATTTGATTATAAGCAAATTCTGAAATAAGGGGATTTTGTTGGTTATTTGGTTCTTTAAAATGTTTGTCTCGATCTAAGAATTTTTCATAATTTTGGCATGTAGCCAAGAGTGCATCAAAAGAGTTAATATCTTTTAGTGCCACGAATACTGAGTAACATGGTCTTATATTTCTTAGAATGATTTCTAACTGTTCCGTTTCAGACAATTTTTTAGCCAGTCGAGAGAACATTCCCGACATAATTGAGATATAAATTATGATTGGTTCATCACGACCTTGGGTACGACTTTTGATGGCCTCCAATAATTTAAAATCATAGTCAAAACCGCCAAAATCTTTAATTAGAGACAAAGAAATTTCATCCCATGTTAGGTCTGGATTTTGATTTATTTTAAATCTAAACCAATGTAGGGCACTGTCTGTAAAAATATCATACGCCTGAGTAATTAACAAATTTTTGGGTATATTCCGCACAAGACAATATTCGTCAAGTTTTTGTAAAAACGATCTAGGGCAAGATTTTCCATTAAACGTATATCGTTTCAGATCTTTGAATAAATTATGATTTGGAGAAGTTAAAATAGGAGAGGAAAGAGGAGCTGTGAAAGGAGGGTAAATAGGTGGAGTAGAGGGAGCAGTGAGACGAGGAGAAATAGGAGGAGGAGAGGGAGTGGCGAGAGGAGTATGAATAGGAGGGGTAGAGGGAGCAGTGATATATGAATGAGGATTCATAGAGTTTAGATTTGAACAATAAATCTTGAAACTTCCTTCAAGTGTCTCAAATTTTGATTTTAAAGTGTCTAGATTAAGTTTATAGTCAGGGTTTAAGTCTGTGTCTATACGTTCCAACCTGTAAAATAAATGATTAATAAAAGATTCTATTAAGCGATGGTATTTGGAATTACCCTGTAATAGATTATCTATTTTAATATTTAAATAACTCAGAGTACTATCTATCTGAGCTAACTCCTCCTCTATAGGAATGGGAGAAGTTAAAATATCTTCCGATGGTGTAGAAGGAGCTAGCAGAAGTATCTGCTTCTTTAACAATATAACTGTTTTTGCTGGTTCCTCCAGTCTAATTGTAACTTCATATTCAAGCTCGTTTTTATTTAAGAGTTCAAATTTGATTGGACGAGACATATTTAAGTGTAAGTTAGAAAAAGATAGTTAAGTATGTAAAAGTATACCTTGTTTTCCTGTTAGGGAAAGAAAATTAAGTTAGGTGTAGTAAGTATATATGAGTGAATGAGTTATGTGTGTGTTAAGAGAAAATGAAAGGGATAGAATAGCCAAAATATTTAACCAAAGGGCTGAGAATGTACGACACTAGACGAAGTGTTTCTTTTGAATTTAGGAAGTTAAGGGGGTGCAGGAAATTTTCGTTGGGCGCCAAACTGTCGTGTAACGACAAGAAAAAGACTTTAGAGGGAGACAGTATTTATTAAATATACAGAAAAGACAAGATGGAAGTATAAAAATGAATAATGTAGATGAATGATTGATGGGTGATGGTGAAGGGCGGCCCCTGGTGGACCGGCGACAGCAACGGACGAGCGGCCCTGGCGGACCGGCGACAGCAACGGACGAGCGGCCCTGGTGGACCGGCGACAGCAACGGACGAGCGGCCCTGGTGGACCGGCGACAGCAACGGACGAGCGGCCCTGGTGGACCGGCGCAGCTGCAGAGGAGCGGCCCTGGTGGACCGGCGGCAGCTACGGAGGAGCGGCCCTGGTGGACCGGCGTCAGCTACAGAAGAACGGCCCTGGTGGACCGGCGGCAGCTACACGAAGAACGGCCCTGGTGGACCGGCGGCAGCTACAGAGGAGCGGCCCTGGTAGACCGGCGGCAGCTACAGAGGAGCGGCCCTGGTGGACCGGCGGCAGCAACGGAAGAACGGCCCTGGCAAGGCCGGCAGCAGTCTAGGGCTCCGGCGGCAAAGGGCCAGGCAGCTCCAGGCGCACCAGTTATATAGAGACTGGCACAGCAGGAAACACCCTAGAAGGGCTCTCGAGGCAGCGTTTACTGGAGACCTACTTTTAAGAGGCTTGTTTGGAAGCCAGAGCTCGACTGACCACTGCTCTGCGATGATTCCTAAAGAAACCTCGCAGAACGGTTGGAGGTCGAAATTTAAAATATTCAAAAATAGGGACGAGGAACGGTAAATAATTTTACCATAAAAGAGTTCGAATAACAATTATAAAATAAAAATAGCAGACCAACAAGAATTTCGATGAGAAGGTTGTCATAGATACATCATCAACAATGTTGTCAAAAAAATGTCAAAATAATGAAAATGTTCTGTAACAATGTAAATATAAATGGTATTAAATTAAAAAGTGCAGTGTTTGATAGGAAAAAGTGATACAGTCCTGCATAGGTACGGCTTCCTACGCTAAGGGGTCAATAAGTCGCCGAAACTTAGGCTTAAAGTTGAGGACTGTGACTGTGAACTGAAAAATGAGTCCTGGTGTAGTGGAATATGATCAAAACAGAGCCTCATAGTAATGGAATGCATATTATGGACCGTGGAAATGAATGATACATATATAAGTATGAATATGAGTATAAATAATAAGTGTAAGTATATCTGAATATGTACATAACATTACAATGTCTCAAATACTGGCGCTGAAGAAGAAGAAGAAATTGAAGAAGATGAAGATGCGTTTATTTTAGAATCGACCAGAGTTCCAGAATCGGAGTTTTTATACAAAGACACTATAAAAAAAATTAAGAGATCTAATAAAATCTTTTAAAAACTCTCCTTTGAAAAACAACTTGTTGCAAAAGTACGTTTTAGAAGAATATGGTAAAAATGTTGACCTAATACTAGACTGTAAAACGAGGTGGAACAGCTTATCAGATATGGTAGGCCGATTTCTCAAATTAAAATCATGCGTTTTTAAGGCGTTATTAGATTTGAAATTGAAATCAAATGTAAAATTTACAGATGAAGAGATCCAAGACCTTCACGAAATTCATTACAGCTTGGACGTAATAAAAACTACAGTTTTGTCATGTCACCGTGATTCAAACTTATTGACGGCCGACGCTGCGCTTCGATTTATGCTCGAGAAACTTGATCTTCAGTCAAACGATCTCAGTGCAAAACTAGCCACAACTCTTAGAAAAAGAATAAAGGAAAGGCGAATAAATGTATTCGGTGTTTTGCAATATTTGCATAACAATGAGGAATTTTTTAAAACTGCTGCCACAGAATATTTCACAAAACCATCGTCGGATGAGATACGAATGTATATTGTGGCACTGTTGGAACGGTTGAAATATAATTCTACACAAAAATGTGTAAGTTCACAGCCAAAACCTAGTACATCGAACGCAATTGCCACCAGTGACGATGATGATGAGGAGTTGACAATCGCACAACAGTTAGAGAAGAAAATAAACAAAGTGACTGTGAATAAACCAATTTCAACAGTAAACACAGATCTCGATTCCATTATTAGGGTAGAAATGTGCATTTACGACAGCGCTGGCGGCGGTCGCGAAGTTTTTTTGACTGCAGCGTATAACTATTTGCTTTCAATAACGCCTACAAGTGTTGAAGCTGAGCGAGCCTTTTCATCTGCCGGATATTTTTGTAATAAACTTAGAAGTTCCCTGGGTGACAAAACTTTAAATGCCTTGTCATTTATGAGGTCATATTTTCAAGAAAAGAGATTATATTCGGGAGGAAAAAAATGATTTGACTAAACTGATTAAAACTACAATGCTAAGTTCTTAAATAAATATTTTTTTTTATTAATTATTGTGTTTCTTTTGATAAACCCTTGAATTTGAGATAGTAAAAGATAATTGTAAATTGTAACTACAATATTTACAAAAATTCATAGTCGATTAGGGAAAAATTACGTAATTACGGAATTGAAGAAAAAAGTTGCGTAATTAGTTACGTAATTGATATTTCCGTAATTTTGGAAGCCCTAAGTGTGTGTACGCATATGCATTGTTAAATTAATCTTTGTAATAAAATTACGTTGACAAATATCACACTGATAAGGTTTCTCACCAGTGTGTGTACGCATATGCATTGTTAAACTGATCTTGTGACTAAAATTACGTTGACATGTTTCACACTTATAAGGTTTCTCACCAGTGTGTGTACGCATATGTATTATTAAATTGTTCTTTTGAAAAAAATTATGTTGACAAATATCACACTTAAAAGGTTTCTCACCAGTGTGTGTACGCATATGGACTGTTAAATTACTATTTTTACTAAAATTACGTTGACATATTTCACACTTATAATCTTTTACACCAGTGTGTGTACGAATATGCTGTGTTAAACCGCTTTTTTGAGTAAAATTACGTTGACATATTTCACACTGATAACCTTTCTCACCAGTGTGTGTACGCATATGCATTGTTAAACTGATCTTGTGACTAAAATTACGTTGACATGTTTCACACTTATAAGGTTTCTCACCAGTGTGTGTTCGCATATGTATTATTAAATTGTTCTTTTGAAAAAAATTACGTTGACAAATATCACACTCAAAAAGTTTCTCACCAGTGTGTGTACGCATATGGACTGTTAAATTACTATTGTTACTAAAATTACGTTGACATATTTCACACTTATAATCTTTTACACCAGTCTGTGTACGAATATGCTGTGTTAAACCGCTTTTTTGAGTAAAATTACGTTGAGATATTTCACACTCATAACCTTTCTCACCAGTGTGTGTACGCATATGCATTGTTAAACTGATCTTGTGATTAAAATTACGTTGACATATTTCACACTTATAATCTTTTACACCAGTGTGTCTACGCATATGCCTTGTTAAACTCCCCTTTTCACTAAAATTACATTGACAAATATCACACTGATAAGGTTTATCACCAATGTGTGTATGCATATGCTTTGTTAAACAGCTCTTACGACTAAAATTAAATTTACAAATATCACACTGATAAGGTTTTTCACCAGTGTGTGTACGCATATGCATTGTTAAACTATTTTGACTAAAATTACGTTGACATATTTCACACTTATAATCTTTTACACCAGTGTGTCTACGCATATGCCTTGTTAAACTCCCCTTTTCACTAAAATTACATTGACAAATATCACACTGATAAGGTTTATCACCAATGTGTGTATGCATATGCTTTGTTAAACAGCTCTTACGACTAAAATTAAATTTACAATTATCACACTGATAAGGTTTTTCACCAGTGTGTGTACGCATATGCCTTGTTAAACTCCCCTTTTCACTAAAATTACGTTGACATATTTCACACTTATAAGGTTTTTCACCAGTGTGTATACGCATATGCTGTGTTAATGCTTGCTTTTGTGTATACACACGCCGACAAATATGACATTTGTACTCTTTTTTCACATTATTAGAACTACTCCGTATACATATATAAGGCTCCTTGAGATATGTGCACGGCTTGGACGTCCATTTTTGAGTAGTCCGAATAACTTTCGAGTCTGATTTGTCTTTTGTAGTTGGCTCAGCTGTTATTGCATCTTTTTCTATTGTTCTTTGTGTGTCATGTTTTGGTTCCCTCACAACGGTGGCCCCTGTAAGTAAATCTAGTAAGTACACAATGGGAGATTTGAAGAATTGTCTTTTAAATTTGTTAGCGTCTCCGACGCACTGAGTATGCGACTTCTATCTACATACATCTCATTGCTGAGAGTTGTTTGTACAATAATTATTGTCACCTGAAATAAACATATTGAATTCTATTTAATTCAATATGTTTTTTATCATCTGTAACATTAATCTGAATGACGATCTGGTAACGTTCGCAGGGCCAACATGACTAGAGATCGCACAAGACAGTCAGGTAAGCAAGGTAAAGAAGAAATCTTTGAGCGAGCAGATAAAAACAAAATAAACAGTCCTAGCAATAGAACTCAAAATAGGGTATTTGATTTAAAAAAAAAATAATTAGTCCGTCAGACAGATTTCCAGAAAATACTAGACACGTATTTTTTTTCTATTTTCATATAAACAAAAAATGAAGACGACACAGCGCGTTGAAAACTCGTGTGAGGTCACTGCACGCTACACTTTTTAGCGACCAGTGACGTCACCAGCCACCACTCCTGATCTTTGATGCCTTTTATATTTGTCAATTTTTATTGATTTGATAAAACAAAATATACGTATCCAATATTTTTCTATAATCTGAATGACGGACTAAATAGAATCATTTTTTTTTACCCAGGAAACATCTCTATTACCCATATAACAATAATCAGTTACACCCTTCAGGCCCGTGAGGTAATCCTAGCCACACCCTATCAGGTAAACCATTGGCTTGTCTGCTTAGATATATAATATAACCAACTAATACTTACTTGTTGTCTCCCTGGCTTTTATTTTTTTCTTTGATATTTTTCCGTCATCCACTTCATTTTTACATTTAATTAAAGGTATATCATCTTCTAAGTCTGACTCATAACAGTGTGGTGGTATATCTGCTACATCTAGACAGTTATTGTCTAAATTTTCCGGTACTAGCTCTGTAAGTAAACAAAAACTGTCAAGAGTATTATAATCAACTAGTTGCGCCTGGTTTTACCTGTGTATATTTCGAGCCTGTGGGAATATCAGAATTAAAAGTAATCTTAGGCATTAATCCTGGTGATTATCTATGTGTGGCAAATTTCATCTAATTCCGTTCAGTAATTTTGGTGTGAAAAAGTAACAAACACATACCTACACTCACAAACATTTGCCTTTATAACACTATGTTTCCACTTATTCTTATATTTATTGTTTTTGTGAATCACTTTGTTTTGTATTATTTCTTGTGTCCTTTACTTATCCACACGCCGCGCTGTCTACAACTGAGTTTATTGTCCTATTAGCAGTACCTCTGTATCTTTTCCGTTCTGTATTTTCTCTCGTTTGTTTCTATGTGTACATAAATGGTTAAATAAATATAAGTGTGACAATTGTCATTTAAATAATGCGGTTAACAACTAAACACTGTCGCATACACAGCGCATAACTATAAAACATTTGTGATCAATATTAAATGAATAGATTAAATTCTATATTGTATGACTCTTATTACTATTAATTATTTTGAATTTCGTTTGTGTGGAATAAATTACAATTTTTTAAACTTTTCTTTTTAATTTCTTAATCAAAATCAAAACTTTTATAAATATACAAATATAGTAAAATGGAGCTGGTTGTCCATTCCCAAAGCGCAGGTTTCAAATAAAGAAGAATGGCCAAAACATCTACAGAGACTCTTAAAATAATTACAAAATACTTGATCACATGATTTACGTTGAATACATCCATGTGAAAAAGATGCAGAAAGACGCGCGTTAAAGGAAACATAAAAGCTATTCAGAAAATAAAATAAGCCGTGGCAGCTAGGAGATGATCGGTCCCCACTAAGGGGACCCGTTCCCGAACATGACGCATGGAACAGCACCGGTTAGCTGAACCATTTTGAAGGGAACTTAATGACTCAACACACGGAGTGTGTGTTGAGTCATTAAGTTCACCGAGACATTGTACTCTCAACCGCTAGAGCTTATTTAAGGAAATGAACGATGTATTCAGTAAATGGTAGCTTAATAGCAAGTAGTGTTCAAGCGTGTGCTATGCAATTAAACAAAAATTGCCTCCATATGCATTACATATAAATATAGTTTTATCCAATGGTGAGCAACTCCATCAATGTTTTCAAATGCTAATTAGTTTAAAATACTCCCCTGTGGAGAAGGACCAGCGTTGAGCCAAGCAGTTTTGTTAACGACGTAATCCTTTTAACGTATAATACAGTATGTTAAATAGCAGAGGGCCCTTAAACTCGTTAATATACATCATTAATAGATTAAAATAAAAATATCAGCATAGAAAAATAAGCATAAAATAATCAATAATAAAAAAAAAATGAAAATAAATTTGAAACCTCCTGTTTTAAATCAAAATAGTAGTGCAGAATAGTATCTACCTAACGTTTTATTGCCCAAACTGGCAACGTCGCTTACAAAGCGCGCGATGCCGGCCGGCGGAACGCGTCATTGACCTTGGACTGTGGAAGACCTACCTATTCGCGAGAGATATAGAGATAGAGCGGTGGGTGGTACATAGTACGACAAGCATACAGTGTTATGAAAACCAAAATTAATTTAATCTTAAAAATAATGTACCGCTAATAAATAGCCTGCGGTTAAGTTTGAGGAAATTTTAATTTGTTAAAACACAGTTTAGGCTAGGATTAAAATGATAATGACGTATTACACATTAGGAGGTGAATGTTTTCTCCAATAATAGAGATATAAAAAATTTTTATGTAGTTACCTTCGTAATACCTAAGTACTAGTATACACTTCTAAACTTATTAATTTTGTGGCACAGTCGTTTAGTGTTATTTTTTTTATTTTAATGTTTTCGATATGTGTTAGGTGTTAAGAAACATTTAAATACCTAATGTTAAAACTTACCTAGATTTTAAACTGCTTTTTAAATTTTAAAATATGCTGACCAATCACCGATATGCAAACCAAGCAGATTTTGCACTTTATGAAGGCAGTACGGATGCTGCTTGTCTTTCTTTAAAATTTTAAAGGCGACGTGACTAATGTTAAAAAGGCTCTTCTAGAGCTTGAACCGGGCTCCTCTTCAAAATGCCGTAGCACGTTCTCTTCTTGACGCACAGAGGCACAGACGCACCATCTTAATTACACTCAGCATAAATGAGCACTCTGTTCACATACTCCTGAGCACTGAACTGATAACGCGGCATTTTTCACAAGAATGACGCAAGACGTTGCAATGCGAAATTAGCACGTCCGGTCAGCGCGTGAGCGGTGAGATTACTACCGAATAAAATTAGGGGTGGACATTCGGGGGGAGGGGACGGGGCGGCACACATCAAGCATACGCGGCTCGTCATTCATAAATAAATTCCGACGTTGCCGTCTTTCAAGTTTGCGTGTACAGTGTGTTTCTTTTACATGTCAATTTAAATTTTTTATTGAATATTTTCATATTGAAAAAATTTTAAAACATTTTGTTTTCGAATGGAAATGTTTTTTTTAGCATGTATGTATGCTATACTATTTCGGGTTAACGGGAACGCCCTCTGTTAGTTAACATACTGTATATTTGCCGACAGTGTGCGTTTAATACAAGGTTTAAATTTCATTATATTCATCGGTCCATCCCAAGTGTCACATTTTATGGGGTAACACCCACCCAGTCTCTAAAAAAATACCTAAATTACTAGTATAATTTTATTTTTTCAGCGATTCCTCCACCAGCACTAGCTCAGTTCTTTTTATAAATCGGGGATTCCCACAAAGGAGCCTGAAGACTGAATCGCGATCGTGAATTATTATTATTTATTTTTTTAATAATTAATGATGCAATTGTTGATGGTAAAGCGCGCTAGTTTATTAAGCCCATTCATTTAAAAAACTTTAGTGGATGGGAAGGAAGACGGCAGTTGAGCGAGGTGGTGCAATGTTAAACCCACAACACGACCAACGATGCTGCGCCAGAGGGAGATTGATCTGGAGACCCTCCACGACCAAACTCCCGACACAACAACATTTGACGCATCGTACCCGGCACACATCGCAACACAACTGGTCAGACCCGTCTTCCGTACGGCTTCACCAGACATCATGCCGGAACACGACGCATCGCTTGGCGGCAAGACTTTGTCTGGTGGGTGGTAACTTATGCCGGCAGCCGATGTTATGGCCTACCACCGAGTAATTATGTTGTGTTTGGTTGTCATGAACTGTTAAACGTGTATTATTCTATAATCATCATCATCATCATTTCAGCCGAAAGACGTCCACTGCTGGACATGGGCCTCCCCCAAGGTTTTCCACGACGACCGGTCCTGCGCCTCCCGCATCCAGCCGTTTCCCGCGATCTTCACCAGGTCGTCGGTCCACCTTGTCGGGGGCC
Organism: Sesamia nonagrioides; assembly: GCA_017933935.1. NCBI lineage: Eukaryota > Metazoa > Arthropoda > Insecta > Lepidoptera > Noctuidae > Sesamia > Sesamia nonagrioides. Next base: position 218,643 of record JADWQK010001612.1, read on the forward strand.
TATCCACGCTACGTCTTCCGGTGCGTGGTCGCACCGGAACTGGTTACTCTCGTGCTTCTGCGGATCTCCTCATTCCTGATTCGATCGCCTTTTGTCGACTTTTGTCTTGAGACACTGCGGTATTTCGGACGAGAAGATTTTACGTAGCTTCCCGATAGCAGCCCAGCCGATTTGAATTCGACGATTGACCTCTTTCTCGAAGTTGGACCTTCCTAACTGGATAGTTTGTCCCAGGTACACGTGACTGCCCCCGGCGTGCGCCGGCGCCGGGATCACATATCGTGGTCAGTGGGGCCCGGATAGCTGTCGAGTCCACCATGAAGTACCTGGGATTGGTGCTCGACAGCCGATGGGAATTCGGACCCCACTTCCGGCGGCTGGCGCCCAAGCTGATGGGTGCAGCAGGCGCGTTGTCAAAGTTGCTTCCCAACATGGGGGGCCCGAGCGCCGCCTGTAGGCGGTTGTACATGGGAATCGTGGGATCCATGGCCCTGTATGGGGCCCCTGTGTGGGCGATGGACCTGACGGCCGGATCACTCGCCATTCTGCGCAAGCCGCAGAGGGCGATGGCCGTCAGGGTCGTCCGCGGGTATCGCACGATTTCCTACGAGGCGGCTTGCGTCCTGGCCGAATCGCGGGTATCGCACGATTTCCTACGAGGCGGCTTGCGTCCTGGCCGTATCCCCGCCCTGGGACCTAGAGGCGAAAGTACTCGCGTCATTGTACCGATGGCGCGAGGAAGAGCGGACACGGGGCTCCAGTCCGGCGCAGCGGCAGATCGAGCTGCGCCGAGGGAGCTCCGTCAGGTCCTGGTGGCGGACTGGCGGCAGAGGCTTATGCGCCCTACCGCCGGCCTCGCTACCGTTGAGGCGATCCGGCCAGTACTCGACGACTGGCTCGGGAGAAGGCACGGCTCCCTGTCGTTCAGGGTGACGCAGGTACTGTCGGGGCACGGCTGCTTCGGCAAGTACCTGCGTCGCTTAGGCAGGGAGCCGGACGCTCGGTGCCAGCACTGCGTCCAATGCGGGGAGGACACAGCGCAGCACACGCTCTCCGAGTGTGTAGCTTGGGAGGAGCAGCGCCGTGTCCTCACAAATGAAGTAGGAGGCGACCTGTCGCTGCCGGCAGTAGTGCGGAGGATGGTCGGTAGCGCAGTGTCGTGGGACGCGGTGGTGTCCTTCTGCGATATCACGTCCTCGCAGAAGGAAGCTGCGGAACGGGAGAGGGAGATCTCAACTCCCTTTCCTGGCCGCAGAAGACGCACCGGGCGTCGAGGAAGGGCGGATAACGCCCTCTTCCGCCCCCCATGAATGGCTCCAGGGGCGAGAGACATGAGGAAGTCCCTGCCCCCTATTTGTTGGACCCCGAGGCGGAGGTGCGCGCTAGTTTCGGCGCGCGCCTCTGAGGCGATGCACGGGGTAGTTTAACACCCCACTACCCCGTGCAGGAGACGAGGCCCGGACAGACCGGGCCAGCAGGAGAGTGTGGGGCCGTGGAAGAATTTAGACTCCCACGGTCCCACGCGCGCTCTTGATAGAAGAAGCACCAGGGTGACCCCGTCGCCCAACCCAGGGCGGCGGACATCCTATGAGGATTTCCACCCCGAAAAAAAAAAAGGTACACGTAACTGTCAACAACTTTGAGAACAGAGTCTCCAATCTTTATAGGAGTCGATGGGCATTAGACATAACTTTCGTCTTGTCCCTGTTCATTTTAAGACCGACTCGCTCGGAGGCTCTACTGAGGTCTTCGAACATTGTGCTCAGGTCCTCTGCGGTCTCAGCCATGACTACGATATCATCAGCAAACCAAAGCTGTGTCATGTACTCGCCATTGATGTTGATGCCCAGTCCTTTCCAGTACAGAACCTTGAAGACATCCTTTAATGCAGCGTTGAACAGTTTCGGGGAGATAACATCTCCCTGTCTGACACCACTCTGCAGAGGTATTGGTTTCGAGGTATGGTCCTGTATTCGGACTGACATGGTGGCGTTTTCGTACAAACCCTTCAGCGCTTCAATATACCGATAGTTTACTTGGCACCGCTGGAGAGACTGCAGTACAGCCCAGGTCTCGAACGTTTCCACTCGACTCGCTTTTTCGTAGTCCACATACGCCAAGCAAAGGGGTAGGTTATACTTCTTGGTCTTCTGTATAACCTGCCGCAGCGTATGTACATATGTGGTCTACTGTGCTGAATCCTTTTAGGAAACCGGCTTGTTCGGGAGGCTGGAAGTCGTCAAACCTGCAGGCGAGACGATTCGTGAGGACTCTCGAAAACAACTTATAGACCTGACTCAGAAGTGAGATGGGTCTGTAGTTTTTCAAAAGGGTGTTGTCACCCTTTATGAAAAAGAGTACCACCACACTTCTTTTCCATGCCGGTGGCGTTTTTCCCTCGACTATGACGGAATTAAATAACTTCTGAAGGGCCCTAAGGACAGGCGCGTGCGCTCCATAGAGGTAGATAAGCACCGCATACCCTAATAATTTTCTAAAAAAAATATATAATAATTTATAATATATTACAGTAAAATAATTTATATTCTACAAACTTAAAACTGAGAGGTTTTGTTAATCAGTTTGATAACACTGCCATCTATTGGGGCTAGTGCAAACTACTAACATACAATGCGGCCCGCACAATTCGGCTTTACCGCGACGTCCGCGCCACTTGTCGTAGCGGCGTAAGCAGTTACTAAATGTGCTTCCATCGTTCAAGTCTGTGAATAAAATTATTTGGTTTTGTGTATAAACTTTGCGTTCGTGGGCGTGTAATTTCATTGGGTTTCTAAGGTTGAATAAGCACAGCTTCTAATATAACGACCAATTTAAGAAGTTCACAAATATACCATGATTGTTGTTCGTTCAAATACCTTTTTATTTTATCAGCTTAATGTTGTTTCGTTATTGGTGTATTTGGAAACATAAATATGTACTATCAGCTGTAGAAGTCCATTCCCACTTTAAAGACTACTGTCGCCTGCGCTAAACCGGCCACGCACACTACCGCATTATTTTTTTATCGCAGTCTTCGTCTTTCTTTAAAGTAATGCAAAATTTCGTTACTCCATTTGAAGTTGAGTTAGCGGCCGCACTTAACAATGGTGCTATCAAAAGCGAGCTATTGTGGGTTCGATCCTTATTATAGGCAACTCTTTTTGTTGTTTCATATAATTTAAAATTATGATAATTGATTTGTATTTTAAAGCAAAAATGTTTGCAAATAATATTTAAACAAATAGGAAAATTTATTGAATATTTATCCCAAAAAAGGGTTTTATTATATGTTTTAGTTTACTATAGGGGTAATATAATAAAAAATATATATAAATAAAACAATAAGCATATTATAATGCAATATATTATAAAGTTATATATTATTCGGTATAGATATACTTATACTAACAAATGAAACAAACGTTGAAACGGCAGCATTGTAATATTTTGTATAAAAGTAATCCTTGACAAACTTATGATATTGTTATGGTAAAAAATACAAAAAACATTTTTGGTTGTTAGATATGAAAATTATAATATTATACGTATATTATGATTAAAGAGGTTATAGCTTAATTATTCATTTTCTTAAAGAAAAGAGGATTGAAGCTTAACCTGAATATTATTGCAATCATAAAATAATCTATACTTAGAACACATAGTAGTGCTTATTACATTTATAATTTTTTTGCGTGTATAGCATGGTACTAATGCTGCCATCCTGTAGAACGAACGAACTTATTTCTTTTCGAATTCCGAAATTATTGTTTTTATAATTTACCAAAAGTAATTTGTATTGAAATTGCAAAAGGCGACATCTGTTAGCCATTAAGCCAACCGAACATATTACTGTCACTTAGCTAAATTACTTTAGAGATGGTTTAGAGTCCGTTATTAAGATATTTATTGGTATATATTTAAAACACTCTGTAGGACACTTCTGCACTGTTTTTGTTATAAATAGTTTTTTTTTTTGTTTAGCTCGATAAGACTCCACCAGCCTCGCCAATTTATTTTTAAACCACAAATGCAACCTATCTTCTTCGCACGATTTAAAAGTTTATTCAACGGTAAATATTGTCGTTTCGTTTCACTTGTCTCGACAGCTACCTTCGTCCTCCAACCTCTTGACCTTGACCTCCAACGGCTTACAGTATTTCTCTAAAACAATAACAATTTTATTACACACTTGCTACAAGCGATTGGTTTGCACCTTACATAAATAATAATAAAAACAACTTACACAAAAGCCGGTTTCATATGATATTTGAGATAAATTGCTGCATATGCCTGCATATTGATTAAAAAGTAAAACTAATAACACAAACTGGTAACTATATGTTCACCAACCAACAACAGCTAAGTAATATTATTTGAGTTATTGTAGCTAATAATAGTTATTGTAGGTAGCGGAATATTTTTTGTGAAGTAATGATTCAGATTCTTTTAAGTCTACCGTCATCTTTTTATAATGACTCTAATATAGAAAAAATCTTAGAAGAAAGTATCATCTTTAAGTTGCAGATCGGTATTTTTAGATATTTTTGTTGTCAGCATTCATAACTCACCAATAAACATTTAAAAAATATTTTTGTAAGTTATTAGATTTGAACTCGAACCACCTTGAACGCCTATCAAGGCGAAAACCGTTAGGCCATTGAAACACTTACTGTAGACGTTGAAATTAGTAAGTAGTACCTAACAATCATAAGCGGGCAGCAAGTGTATGAGTGTGTATCAAACTTTATTATAGAAGAAGGTCGTAACTACAACTAGTATTGCTTGGCCATAGTTTTGTGAGATTGCAACTCGACTTTTGGTCTTGACTGTACGTACCTATATATGGAGAGACATATATTTACGAAATGAAGGAAATTATTATTTATTTATATACAGATAATTACATACAACACCAATTAACGTAGAAACAAAAATATAACTTAAAAACTAATATGGACCAGTAGACTCGCTCGCATCATCATCATCATCATCAACCTTTTGATCGTCCCATTTTTTTTATATAAATTTTAAACTAGCGCTTGACCGCAATCCTGCCTGATGGTAAGCAGTGACGCAATCGTTGATGGTAAAGCGCACTAGTTTATTAAGAGCCTATTCACTCTAGCCTTGAAGACACTCAAATTGTAGTCCGACGGAAACACCGCCGCGGGCAAATTGTTCCAGTCCCTCGATGTACGCGGTATAAAGGAGGAGGCGAAGCGCTTCGTCTGGATCGTAGTGGTGTTAACAACGTAAGGGTGGAAACCAGCCGTACGACGGGTCGTCCGCTGGTGGAACGGAGATGGGGGAATTAAATCATGCAATTCCCTCGCACACTCCCCGAAATGCATCCCATAGAACACCGAAAGGCTGGCTACTCTACGCCTGTGCTCTAGGCTTTGGAGACCAACTCGAGTTAGATCAGTGTCACCAATCAGCCTCTTTGCACGTCTCTCCACTGAATCCAAAGTGGCCAGGTGACACTTGGCAGCACCAGCCCAAATGTGGCCGCAGTACTCCACACACGAACGGACCTGTGCTTTGTATAACATAAGAAGCTGCCCAGGTGTGAAGTACTGCCGGACCTTTGCGATAACGCCAAGTTTCCTGGCAGCCACCCTGGCCTTGGACTCAATGAACCACCCAAAGTTAAGGTTCGAGGAAATCTCAACTCCCAAGAGCTGAAGGCGGTCGGAACACTCCAAGGACACATTCCGAAAAGTAGGGGCCAAGGTGAACGGGCTCCTTTTGACGGTGAAAAGACACGCCTGTGTTTTGGCGGCATTGAACGCTACAAGATTGGCATTGCCCCATTCGGAGACTGCCTGCAGTGCAACACTCGTTCGCTCAACCATGGCCTCTCTTTCGGACCGGATTGATTCCCTACTAGCCCGAGCATCCGGCAGGTATCTCTCTACAACTGTGCTGTCATCTGCATACCCATAGATACCGGGCATCAGCAGATCGTTAATATGCAGCAGAAACAGAGTTGCAGAGAGAACAGACCCTGAGGAACACCGGCATTAGTTGACATGGGCTCAGAAGAGCATCCGTCGACAACAACTCGGAGGGACCGTTCAGTCAGGAAGTCTTTTACCCAGCCAGTCAGGCTAGGGGAAATGCCGTACGCTGGAAGCTTACTCAAAAGGCCAGCGTGCCAAACCCGGTCGAAGGCCTTCGAGACATCAAGGGAGACAGCAATCGCTTCCCCATTCTTCTCGAGGGCCTCGCCCCACAAGTGAGTGGCATACACTAGTAGGTCCCCAGTTGACCGATTGCGGCGAAACCCGTACTGTCGGTCACTGAGGAGATCGTTACCTTCCAGGTATGCCAAGAGGCGCGAGTTCAATACACGCTCCATGATTTTGCAAAGTATGGAGGTGATCGAAATCGGCCGATAGTTGGCAGGATCGGCAGGACTACCCTTCTTGGGCACAGGCTGCACGTTAGCAAGCTTCCAGGAATTGGGCACTATACCAGTCCTAAATGAGAGGCGATACAAGCGTGTCAATACAGGAGACAACTCGGGCGCACATGCTTTAAGAACAACCGCTGGTATACCATCCGTGTTATACTTTATATTGTAATAATTTTCCTGAAGTTTACAAATTATCAAAATTTAATAGTTATGATTCCAATGAGTAGCGCATCACGCATATTTATGAAACACACAGGGCCAAAGCAGACTCACAGATTTGTCTATATTTGCATTGAAAAAGAATCTATATATATCTTATTTATTTATTTATTTTATTTATTGGTCTATCTACAATTGTTACACAATAAAAACAATACAATACAATCAACATATGGTGGACATATCTTATATTTCTTATACATATTTAATTTTTAAAGAGTTATTTAAAAAAAAAATTAGGCGCGTTGATTTAATTTATAGATAATAATTTTTTTTCAGTTTTTTTTGAGAAATAAATTGTTACTTATTTACAGTTGCGTTAGTAATAACATTTCATTGTATTTTGACAGGCTCCGTGGCGCAGCGGTAGCGAACGCGGCCGCTGCGCAAGGAGGCGCGGGTTCGATCCTCGCGCAGTGCAAATATTTGTATGCATGAAAATGAATATTTGCACTGATCTGGTCGTGCCTCGGAAAGCACGTTAAGCCGTTGGTCCCGGTTGCCATACGAACATCTAGTGGCAGTCGTTACGGGGTGTTGGAGCCCTCAAAATCCAACAATTGGTGTAACTGCAATGCTTCGATATCGCCTTCGGGTTGTGGAGGTCAGACGGCAGTCGCTTCACGGAAAATGTCGAAGTTTCGCCAAAATCAGCAATTAAACTGGTAAAGCGGACCCCAGACTCCAAAGCTTTGGATGCGACTGGGATTAACGCTGAGAAGATGATGATGATTTCATTGTATTCATTTGGGCAAAAAAAAAAATACCTAACATCCCACGGATATCATTTATTTGACTTGTTCTTACCATCAATCACATACTTAGATGTTCATTATAGCCACGCACAAACATCAATTCAATGTTGACATGCGAAAAAGTACGCGACTATTCTAAATTGAAACTACGTCAAGTTTTACCATATATAAGCACAGAGATTTGGGTAGTGTATGTATGCATACCCTCCACAAAATCTCTGTGCACGCCCCTGCCTAAGGATCGGTTCACCACCCGCCTTCAGTAGCTCAGCCGTTATTCCGTCATCGCCCGGCGCCTTGTTGTTCTTAAGCTGTTTAAGAGCGAATCGAATCTCCTGCAGGCTGACATCCGGGATATCTTCGGTGTAATGTCGGGTTAATCTTGCTCTAGGGTCTTCAGCAAGATTTAATGCGGGTTTTGTCGTCGAAGTGTAGAGCTGTCCATAGAAATTCTCGACTTCCCTCAAAAGCTCGGGCCCGCACGTTATGATCTTGGCGTCGTCAGTCTTCAGCTTGCTTAGCCGGCTATGCTCAATAGTCAGATCCCTAGCGAAAACTTTAGAGCATCTGTTTCGCTCCACAGCCTCCGTTATACGCTCGGTATTATACCGACGTAGGTCGCGCTTCAGAGACTTTGAGATCTGCTTAGTGATGATTGTGCCCTTATCTACAAGCATCACTTGACGAACGCAAAACCATCTTACGTCTATCCTCCATGAGCTCGAGAGTGTAGTCCGAGAACTTTTTAGTTCTATTTGTACGGCGGGTCTTAAAATACTTAGTAGTCCGACCGTACGGACAGCTTCCACAAACCCGTCATTGTATTCGTCCACGTCGCCACTTAGGCATTCGAAGCGATTTTGGAGCTCGAGCTGGAAACCTTCGGAGTTATGAGTTACTGAGACATCATTGAATATGTGCCTTTTTGTCGTCATAATGAAGTCTATCTCGTTTTTAGTGACCCCGTCGGGACTGATCCAAGTCCACTTCCGCTGGTCACTTCTTCACCTTCTCCATGAAGCCAGCCAACATGTGGCCCCGGTGGTTCCGACGCCCAAATCCAAAATTTCCCAGTCCGAGCTCTTCACCGCTCCGTTTCCCAAGTATAGCGTTGAAGTCCTCCATAACAACGCTGTAGTGAGTTTTAGAGCTATGTATGGCTTTAGAAATGTCCTCATACATAGTCTCTACTTCCTGTCGCAGTGTGCCGAGGTCGGGGCGTATACCTGAATGACCTTCAGCGAATACCGTTTGGTTATACTGAGTACCAGGAACGCCACCCTGGTCGACACACTCTCGATCTTCACTACATTGTCCACAAGGGACCTGTGGACGAGGAACTCGTACCTTTCATCAAAGTTACGAAGCTAGTTATTTTATGTATTAAAGTACAGCACATGAGGATTCTGTTGCAAAAAAAAAAATTTAAGAAGTCTTAATTAAAAAAAATAAAACAATTTTTTATACTTGTCCGGTTGAAATTCCTCGAAAAGTAAAAAAAAAATCATAACTCGAAAACTATGAAATATCGCGGAACATACATGGGGGTGTTTCGGATACCTCACGAAATGCCGGACCTAAATTTTTTTTTATGACGTCAATCGATGGGCCACCTTGTATACAGGGTTATAGGTTAAGTCGACCTAAATCCTTTAAGAGATGGTAGTTTCCATCATTTCTGACTGATTTGATTATGGAACACCATACCCCAAACTTAACCGTTCTCAAGTTATAGGACTTTGAAGATTTTTTATAAAAAATCCAGATTTTTTACCCGACTACGGCAAAGCAAAAGGAGGGTTATGATTTTGACAGGCTATGTATGTATGTATGTATGTATGTATGTATGTATGTATGTATGTATGTATGTATGTATGTATGTATGTATGTACATATGTATGTATGTATGTTCATCTGTTCCCTCGTAACTTCTAAACTACTTATTCGAATTCGACAAATGACATATCATTAGAAGCGTCTTAATTGTCTGCTGGTTATAGGCTATATGGAGTTTCACAAAATCTAATGTGGCGCCCTCTAGCGGACAAAACATACAGAGTAAAAAAATTTTTTAAGATAAATATGCCATGTTTGGTATCATTTTAAAGCGCTTTACTTGTACATTTTGAATATATATATATTACTAGCATTTGCTTGTGACTTTACCTGTATTCATGGGTTGATTGCATATAATTCACATCTTTTCGTTCATAGATAGCTTCTTTACTACTTATCAGAATAAGACCACTGCAGAACCATTAGAAGGGCCTTGATATTTTGTTGGTTATGAGCTATAAAGCTATTCACCAAATTTAGTATTACGCCCTCTATTGGACAAAAAGTTCTATGTTAATATAAAATTAAAATAAATATACCGTATTTGGTATCATTTGAAAGAGCTTCACGAGTACTTTAAGTTTGTACATAATCCCGAGTAATTCTTCGTAGAAATTTGAATGTAAACCAGGGTTTGGTAAACGGAGCGATAGGAGTGGTGAAGGCCTTCGAATGGCCTGCTCTTCGGTTCGATCAGTTGGAACAGGAGAACAGCCAAACGCTGTTCTCATACAATTTGACGACGCATCCATAAAAGCATTAACGGACTTATCAAAATCGAGCCTTGCCTCACTGAATTTGACGGCTTGAGGGGGTCTGGGCAAATTCAGCGTAAAATGCTCCCGCTGATTCTTTCTTGGGGTTGTACTGTACATAAATTACAAGGTTGTACTCTAGGTAAAAAAGTTATCGGTCTAGGAAAGTCATTGTTTGCTAAAGGACAGGCCTATGTCACTCTCAGTAGAGTCAAAACCATAGAGGATTATTTATAAGTGCCTTGGATCATAATAAATTACTTAAAAATCCACATAACAGTCGATCGTTAGCAGAATTAGATAGATTAAGAAATCTTCCCAGGTCCTCTTAATATATGAAACATCCAATCCATTTATACTAACGACCTCATCCACTAATTCATGACCTATTCGCTTCCATCGACGCAAATGTGCGTCGCTACTACGAAAAACCGGGAGCTTCATACGGGGAAACCGTTGCTATACGTGCTACGATCCACGCGCTAAGAAATAGTAAAATAGGATATCTCTACATATTACTATACGCCGATACATAAGTCAAAAGAGATGTATGTTAACTACCTAGTTTTTAGTTCGTCAATTTAACTTTTGTTACCAAAATAGTACAAATAATAAAAAGTAAAAAACCTAAAACCCAACTACGACAAAAAACGACGCTGAAAAAGTATAAAACAAGATTTTCAGAATACTGAACTGAACAAAGTTGCTAATGTAGTTGCAAGTAAATGGACACAGTAGACTCTACTCAGATGCCTTCTTTGTAAATTGACAATAATGTCATACAATAATATTCTGAAGTATGCAATATTCACTATGTAGAGATAAATTTTCATGTTTGGAAAGGCGTAGTCACACGTTAAATATCTACCGTAGCATTTGGATAACGTGTGACTGCGGTTTTCCAAACATTAAAATTTATCTCTACATAGTGAATATTGCATACTTCAGAATATTATTGTATGACATTATTGTCAATTTACAAAGAAGGCATCTGAGTAGAGTCTACTGTGTCCATTTACTTGCAACTACATTAGCAACTTTGTTCAGTTCAGTATTCTGAAAATCTTGTTTTATACTTTTTCAGCGTCGTTTTTTGTCGTAGTTGGGTTTTAGTTTTTTTACTTTTTATTGTCTATTGTCCCCATTTTTTTGTGTTTTGTACCTCTAATGTTTTTGTTTTTGTATGTTTTGTGTAGCAGAATAGTTACTTCATTATCTTAAATACACAAACTGCAAGTAACTCTACCAACTGAGTCGTATTAGACGACTGATTGTTAAAAAAAGAAATAAATTTGTGAAAAGTTTTTTAATCTTTGTAAGATATTGAAAAAAGTCTATGACAGTTGTGCTGCAGATGTGCTTAAAAATATCTACGGTTCTTCAGCTTTCCGATAAAGTATAATACAATAGGGTATTATTGGAATTTTTTTACAAAAACATTTATGATATGCTACCAGTTAGTAGTAAAAAATAACGATGCTTAAGCGTCAAATTTAACTTTAGTCAGAAAACAAAATAAAACAATCCAAATAAGTAACAAATGAGGTTTATTAATCCTTTTACAGTACATGTTCTACATGTCCGCCCCTATTTCGCACACATACACGCATTCTGTGTCTTAAGCCGCTTTTCACTACCCCAGTTGTTAGTCCTCTCCTTATTTCGTTAGTAGCATCAATAATTTTCTGCCTCAAAACATTAACAGATGTTATTGGGTTAAGTTCATTGTAAACCAAACTTTTCATGTGCCCCCACACATAAAAATCCATAGGTGTCAAGTCTGGACTTCTAGCTGGCCACGGTGTAGGCCCACCTCTCCCGATCCACTTATTTGGATAATTAGTGTCTAGCCACTCTCTGACACTTCATCTAAAGTGAGCGGGGCACCCGTCGTGCTGTTTGAAAATTATTAATGCTTCTAACGAAATAAGGAGAGGACTGACAACTGGGCTAGTGAAAAGTGGCTTAAGACACAGAATGCGTGTATGTGTGCGAAATAGGGGCGGACATGTAGAACATGTACTGTAAAAGGATTAATAAACCTCATTTGTTACTTATTTGGATTGTTTTATTTTGTTTTCTGACTAAAGTTAAATTTGACGCTTAAGCATCGTTATTTTTTACTACTAACTGGTAGCATATCATAAATGTTTTTGTAAAAAAAATCCAATAATACCCTATTGTATTATACTTTATCGGAAAGCTGAAGAACCGTAGATATTTTTAAGCACATCTGCAGCACAACTGTCATAGACTTTTTTTCAATATCTTACAAAGATTAAAAAACTTTTCACAAATTTATTTCTTTTTTTAACAATCAGTCGTCTAATACGACTCAGTTGGTAGAGTTACTTGCAGTTTTTGTATTTAAGATAATGAAGTAACTATTCTCCTACACAAAAAATACAAAAACAAAAACATTAGAGATACAAAACACAAAAAAATGGGGACAATAGACAAAAAATCTGGATTTTTTATAAAAAATCTTCAAAGTCCTATAACTTGAGAACGGTTAAGTTTGGGGTATGGTTTTCCATAGTCAAATCAGTCAGAAATGATGGAAACTATCACCTCTTAAAGGATTTAGGTCGACTTAACATATAACCCTGTATATATTTGCGGCCTACAATGACCCAATCGCGGCTTAACAATCTTGGGATATTAGCCATCGAACACGAGGCAATACAAAATATAAATTTCGATGAAGTTATTGCTGTTTGCAGCTGACAAAGCTAGAAAGAAGAAATTTTTATTGTATAACAATTACTTTACTCTCTTAGTTATTATTGTTATTTCTTCGGTGTTATAAATAATATCCATCCATACTAATATTATAAATGCGAAAGTAACTCTGTCTGTCTGTCTGTCTGTTACGCTTTCCCGCTTAAACCTCTCAACCGATTTTGATGAAATTTGGCACGGACAATCTTTAGACCCTGAGACAGAACATAGGCTACCTTTTATCCCGGAAAAATTTGATGATCCTGAGGGAAATCTAAAAAGCGCGATATAAACGAACTCCACGCGGGCGAAGGCGCGTGCGGAAAGCTAGTATATATAGATCCAATAAAATCCACATTTATGATATAGAACTGTAGCAGCTGTAACGCATTCAGACGGGACGACCCGACGGCTCGTTGAGATGGGTTGCCTATAAATCACACTAGGATCGCGGAAGTCATGGCGGGTGTCGCTACCGGCCATCGAGAAGGTGCCTATAAATCGCACCCCGAAAGCACATCTGTTGGCCATCGTCGATGTGCGTGGGAAACCATAGCGCGCTGTCTTGCACGTGAACTGTGAATTGGCGCGCTCTCTACACCGACCAATCACGCGCCGCGGCCTCCCTCGATCAACGAATCAACATCGAGAACTCACGCGCCACCGCGGGGATTTCTGCAGCACAGCAAACTGTTTTCCTATTGGTTACCCCACTATTGTTTAGAAGAAGCTAAGTTTATTGTAGTGAGTGCAGCTTGTAAGAGACATTCTTATCCACACTCTTGTTGACATTCTTGTTCACAGTCTGGAACATTCCTGTACACATCCTGATACAGACTCTCTTACATATTTATCGATACATCACATTATTATACACGTCATACACATTGTACCCTTTTACATACGTACAATACACAACCTTCAATTCGTCTGAGTTTTAATTACTTAACACGCCTTACGCGCTACAGATCCATGTTAAAAAAGGTAATCCTGCGAATGTTCAAAACTACCGCCCAATTTCAATATTATCGTGTTTTCCTAAAATATTCGAGTCTCTTGTCTGTCCAGTTATTACTCGCCACATTGACAGAATTATTTCACCAAGTCAGCATGGCTTTAAAGCTGGACGCAGTGTAGAAACAAACCTCGTCGAGTTTGTGTCGGATGTGACTCTAGCTCTTGACAAAAGACTAGAAGTTGATGCTGTGTACACGGACTTCAGCAGTGCGTTTGACAGGGTTGACCATTCTCTATTACTGTCCAAGTTAGAGTATAATGGCATACATGGTTCACTTCTAAACTGGTTCAAATCTTATTTGCTTCATAGATCGCAGACTCTTGTTGTTAACGGTTACGAATCCTATCCATATTATGCTGACTCAGGAGTTCCTCAGGGTTCTCATCTTGCACCCGTTTTGTTCTTATTGTTCATCAACGACATTAGCGCCCAAATCTATCATTGTAAATATCTAATGTTTGCTGACGATCTTAAAATTTATAAAATTATAACTTCAAATAAAGATACTACCCTAATTCAGGAGGATTTGGATAGAATTGAACACTGGTGCAACCTTAATCACATGAAACTTAATATACGTAAATGTAGCCATATACGTTTCTCAAGGAAAAAGCAATCCAGTGCCGTCTCATATAACATAAACGGAGTGTTATTAGAAACTGTGAATGAGGTTCGCGATCTTGGTATCACTATGGATAGTAAACTCAACTTCATAAGCCATATTGATAACATTGTTACGAAATCGGCACGGCTACTAGGATTTCTTAAGAGAAGCACTAAGGGATTTAGGCTGGTAAGAACAAAAATTGTGTTATATAACGCATTAGTCCGTAGTCACCTTGAATTTGCCAGCGTAGTGTGGAACCCGCACTACGCAGTACACTCACAAAGAATAGAAAGCATCCAAAGGGCCTTCACTAAACACCTAGCATATACCTTCGGTGGTGTATCACCCCGGTGTCCATACGAGCAACGTATTCAACACTACGCAATGACAACACTGCGCGACCGGCGACTGGTACAAGATATTATGTTTTTTTACAAATTAGTTAACAATAAATTAGATTGTATTAACTTGATTAATCAAATTGGAATAAAAGTCCCCAATAGAATACCCAGATATCCCATTACCCATTTATTCCATACTAAAGCTTCCAACACAAATATAGGAGAAAATTCACCTCTCAATAGGCTCAGCAAAGAGATAAATTGCTTGATAAAATCAAACCCAGATGTTGACATAAACCACAACACTATGAAAACCTTCAAGCGTTTTATTCTAAGTCAAACAGCTCATAAATAATAGTTTTGTCTGTTTGTTTCTATACATTTGCAATCTTTTTCTTGTATAATTTAAGTTATTCTGTGTATTTAATTTTGTAAGTTTCTTAGTTTAAGTTTTTTAAGTTTTATTCTAATTTTTGATCTCATATTTAAAATTTAATTTTAGCTTTGTATTCCTTTTTTTTTTTACTTAAGTACAAGTCTAACCTTGTTTATTTTCGTAGTATAGTTTATATCCAGTTAATATTAGTATTTACATTTATCTAGTTTAAGTTATCACTCATCTTGGTGAATGTTGGTTCACCTGTTATTGGCAACTGTATAAGCCTTTTACTCATATCTACTCTATTTGTTAATTTTTATACAGAAGCTGTTGGTGTACCTTTATTAATAAATAAATAAATAAATGTTCCACCTTTATCATATAAAATTTATTGTTTTTTACTTTCCATGGGGTGACACCACCAACTTCCGCCCCGGGTGCCAAGGTAGTTACGCCATTGCTGCTGACAACAGTACATCAAGCTACTACAGTGATTTTTATTGGATTTTCGATTTTATCGCGAAAGCTTTAAAGCTCTAGGTTGATTGGGATAATTTGACAGTATCAGATAGCTTGTCCTGCTGTCGTCCGTATATGATATCTTCATAGATTTATTGACAAGGTACCATATATTAATATATTTAAACGATTTACTTAGAGAAGTAGAATCCCGCCTGCGGAGACCATCTACAAGGAATAAATACTCCTGTAAAGTGGGAGCGTTAACAATCATGTAAGACTCGCATGGTGGGCAGTGGTTAATCGGAGACCGTAGCACAGTAGAAGGAAGAACAGTAAAACATCTTCATATAAACGAGCCGCTCTCGGTTTAAATATATGCGTGCTCGTCGTGCGCCGTGTCGGTACGCGATTACACGCACACGGTGGCATAATACAGCGTGGATTAATGTGGGCGCAGTACGGGCTGTGCCGTGTGACTGTGAGCACGCGCGTAAATTACATGACCGCTCGCGTTCGTTAACTCTCGCCGGCCACTTACCATAATATTAATTATTACGAGTATCATGACTTCAAAAGGGGGAAAAAGATATTGTAGTGTTTTCGGGTGCCTCAATAACGATTTCGCAAACCCGGACTTATCATTCATAGGAAGTATGATATTCAGTATGTACTTACATACTGAATCAGAAATGTAAGTACCTACTAATACCTAACTTAAATCTTATTGGAAAATGTGATATATGTATTGTTTGTTTCACAGTTTATTTGCTTTATTAAGGGTCGAGGGGTACCCGAGTCGCATTTTTCCATATAATTGTATTCCCAGATTTACTTTCTGAATACTATGCTTAAAGTTAAGTTTATTTTAAGAAGCCCAGTTTTACTATAAAACAGAGGATTGCGTACGAAATATCTTTTAAGTAAACGTATTTGTCGCGTATAGTGTAATAAGGGCAATTTCACAATAACCAATATTGCAAATTACTATTAATTTTTTTTCTATTGTCTTATGTGTTGTTTGATCCAAATATGGCGTCTTAATCATAATACATATTAAGTTAGTAAAATTATAGTCAAATGTGACTGACTGACGCTTAGGGTTGCGTAGAATTTTATTTATAACATTATAAGCTTTAATCCCTCCGACACGCGCGTCGACAACAACAACGCGAGGTGCTCTTAATAGCGAGCGGCGCCTTTGCTGTATTTGAGCTACCTGATGCTATCCGCTTATATAAACAAACATTACACAGTACCCATATAAACAATCATTATAATTATTGTACCTCAGAAACTAATGAGGCTAAAAAGGTTTTGCGGTTTTATTAAAGTAAGGTATCATTTGTGTTCACACACACTTCGAAGACGCGGACAGCGCGGCGGCGTCGACTACGGGACCGGCCACACAAGCTTCATTGCATCGTCCGACACGATCGCGCGCAGTCATCCCTTTAGACTTTGGGTTATACTTGTGAACGATTATTTAAATATATATTATACAGTCCGCTTGCCTTTAATTTAATTTAATAACACCTGAGCCTTAACAATTTGTTAAATATTCGCTACCCATACATAATTTTAGCTTTACTATATACTTATATCGATTTCTCATAGCACACATCACTTAAAATTTATCATTATTTACGAGCTTTAGAATATAATTTAGTGTTACACTTAAGTAGTCTTAAAAATTTTCTCGGTATCAAAGTAACTTAATATAATAATTTTTTTTGTGAATAAAGGCTTTCTATTTTTACTAAATTTATAAATTGGTAAAATATTCAATCATAATATGCTTTTTATTACATAAATTTAGATCAAAGTGACAACCCTGGGGTTCAACGCAAGAGTAGGCAAATAAATCTGCGGGCGGCCTTAGATAATCTACTGTTCTCTGTCTACTGTGACCGTAGTTTGAGTACCGGAAGCCGGTTGCAAAAAGTCTTACAAAAATTACACAAACAATTATATTAAAACCAAAAGCTAATAATACCATCACTTTGATATTCCTCCATTGGCTCAATATCATCATCTAGTCCGTCACTAACAGCTGGTAATTCTTCTTTGATAGCAGTATTTCCTGTTTCACATTCATCATCTATACTTATGTGGACTATTGGCGAAGTAATAAGCCCACTACAAAACTCTAATCGGGCTTGGTTTATTAAAGGATTGACCTGTGAAAAGAAAAAGAAAGATCAGAAGGTTGTGTGTTCAAATCAGGTCAGGGTCAAGAGTATAGTAAAGTTATGAACAACAGGGTGTAGAGCTCCCTCATCCTAAATAGAAAAGGGAGGATTCTCCAACCAGACAGGTGTTGTGTCTGGTGTCAACACTTGATATCGGGAAGTTGTCTGTGTGCTTGTTACACAGTAAACTCTGTTTATGCAATGAAAGGTTTGTGTGACGTCAGTATGACGCGTACTTCGCATGTGGTGTTGTAGGTACTGCTACAATTATTATAATATTGAGAAAACCAAAATGAAATGCTAAAAATTTTTGAATGTGAAAATTACATAAGACAATCACCCAAAACTACCGCCATTTGCCACTTCCTAGTGTTTTCGCTAGGAAGAAGAAGGAAAGAGGAGGAAGAAGAGGGGAACGAACTTCCCAGCGGGAGGGCTGTCTGAAGAAGAGGGGAACGAACTTCCCAGCGGGAGGGCTGTCTGAAGAAGAGGGGAACGAACTTCCCAGCGGGAGAGCCGTCTGATCAGTTAAAAAACTAATAAACACACAACTTTGTATAATACTAAACATAACAAAACACAAAACATACAATTATTTACCTTATGCCAACCAGCCACGCTAATATATATATATATATACTAGCAAAGTACATAACATAAATCAATAAAAATGGCAATGTAAGTAAAACTTATTATTTAAATAAAAGCTACCAACTAACGAGTTATCAACCTTTAGAAATCAGTGAAAGGAGGCTTGTAGTTTGTTTCTATATAAATATACTAGCTGTGCCCCGCGGTTTCACCCGCGTAATCTTCGAACCGAAAGAGCTCAGTTGATATAAAATAAGCGTCTGTTAAAATAATGGGAGCAATATGTACGTCCGCGTTTGCTCCCGTTTTCGCAACATGTTTTATTCCTGCTCTGCTCCTTTTCGTCATAGCGGGATGTTTTATAGCCTATGTCCTTTCTCAGGCTCTAGACTATCTGTGTACCAAATTTCATTACAATCGGTTCAGTAGTTTTGGCGTGAAAGCCGGACGGACAGACAGACAGAGATACTTTTGCATTTATAATATTAGTATGGATAAAATGTTGGCTAAGATGACCAGTGGAGCAACCATGAGCATACCAACTGTACTTAGAGAAATCGACACCGAGCTGGTAAATTGCTCGAACAGCTTGTTTTTCAAAATGTCCAAATATGTCAGCGGCTTTGCCCCACAGTAGAATACCATAGGACATAAGCATAACGATCTGAAAATGACTAAAATAGACTAAACAAGCTGTATCAACGTCAGTGTATTGTCTTACTTTCCTGACGACGTAGGCAGCTGAACTGAGCCTTCTTGCTGGGCTTTTTTCTGCTTCCTTCGGCTTAACTTTAGTGAAGACCATACATATCAAATGTATGGTCTTCACTAAAGTTTGGCATCTACTGTTATATTCCTAAAAAAATTGGCGCGCATACAGCTTTAAGCACCACTTTATCTAAAATGATGTTGGGTCCTAGATTCCTAATATTCGGTAAACGAAAATATGCTGCTGATCACAGTCAACATAAACAAACAGTTGTGAATAAAACGTTAAAATCCAAATATGCTTTATATTGTGTAAATTATTTCATCACCACTGCCTACAAAGCGGTAACGAATACATTTTATAACAAGATAGCCTCTGCTTTATAACAAGATAGCCTCTGCTTTATAACAAGATAGCCTCTGCTTTATAACAAGATAGCCTCTGCTTTGTATAACAAGATAGCCTCTGCTTTGTATAGCAAGATAGCCTCTGCTTTACTAGACTTGCCTTACAATGCATTTAAAGCACAAATCAAATCCGAGCTTTGTTCAAAGGCATATTATTCTGTAAATGATTATTTAAATGAAAAGAATAGCTGGTCGCTCTGATTAACTCAAGACAATGTTTGTGTTCCTTCCCCGGAATTAGCTTACTGACACGTTATATGAGTTCATATAATTTACTTTTTTACAATACATAAATATGTAAGCTGTCACACCCTTTACGCCTGGGGCTTTTATTGTGTGGGTCAGGATGGCTGGACCAAGAGAAATTTTTGAAGTTTGAGCAATACCAAGTTTTAGTACATATTCGGTACTATTTAGTAATCATCATACATCAAATAATACATCATGTACATCAAATAATTGGTACCTCGCTATAGAGGGAAAAATATTACGAGGAAAGTGGCCAGCCATTCTGACATCAGAATGGCTGGACCAAGTCGACTTCGCCTAGTTGTAGGTGTTATAACTAGTTCATCTTTTCATTAAGATTTAGTACCTTATTGGTACCTCAACATATGTTTTTCTTAATTTTTTTCGATAAGCCAAATTAAAGTTACACCTAGAAAGAATTTTGCTGGAGCACGATGATTTCACCTAGTTGTAGGTGTTATAATTAGTTCATCTTTTCGCTAAAATGTAGTACCTCCTTGGAATCTGCACATGTTTTTCAAGATTTTTTCGATAAACTAAAAATACGGTACACAGTGCTAGAATTTTTGCATATACGTTTATAATAATGTTTATTGTTGCACTAAGAAAATTTCCGAAAATAAATTATAACACACATAAATATTACGTATATTTATTCATTGATTGACACATTAATATTTTTTAGCATATACATAACAGTGTGCAATGTGCATACATTTTGTTTTTACTAATTGTGATTCTACTTGACATGTCGTCGTAACATTGCCATTTAGACCCTCTGCGGCAATGTGATTTGTAATGTCCCACGCCTTGCGGAGTCGGAGGTGGTATGAATTCTTCTTCTTCCTCAGCCTATAGATGTCCACTGCTGGACAAAGGCCCCCCCAAGGCTTTCCACAATGACCGGTCTTGTGCTGCCCGCATCCATCGGCTTCCCGCGACCTTCACCAGGTCATCGGTCCACCTTGTTGGGGGTCTCCCTACGCTGCGTCTACCAGTACGTGGCCGCCACTCCAGAACCTTGCTGCCCCATCGGCCATCGGTTCTACGAGCAATGTGCCCTGCCCACTGCCACTTAAGTTTAGCGACTCGCAGAGCTATGTCGGTGACTTTGGTTCTTCTGCGGATCTCCTCATTTCTGATTCGATCACGCAGAGAAACTCCTAGCATAGCTCTTTCCATTGCCCTTTGTGTGACTCTGAGCCTTCGTCTGAGGCCCATTGTGAGCGACCACGTTTCAGTTCCGCAAGTCATCACTGGCAACACACACTGGTCAAAGACTTTAGTCTTGAGATACTGTGGTTTCTTGGACGACGAGAAGATGTAGCGTAGCTTCCCGAACGCTGCCCAACCGAGCTGGATTCGCCGAGACACCTCTTTCTCGAAGTTGGACCTACCTAGTTGGACCTACCTAGTTGGACTTTCTGTCCCAGGTATATATACTCGTCAACAACTTCGAGTGCAGAGCAACCAACTACAATTGGAGTGGGTGCGACATGAGAGTTCGACATGATCTTCGTCTTATCCATGTTCATTTTTAGACCCACTTGTTGGGAAGTTCTGCTGAGGTCATTGAGCATTTTGCCCAAGTCTTCCAGGGTCTCAGCCATGACCACGATATCATCTGTATGAATTCTATAACAGACAAAAGGTGGTACTTTATTCCTTTTAATGTTATATTTTTAGGTTTTACGAATTACAAATCATTAATGCGAATTTCGACGTCAGAACAATTCAATTAATTTCGAACAAATATACTGTTTGCGTCAGAATTGGGCTCAAAAGCAGCAATATCTTTCAAATTATAATCTTTCAAATTAAATTTCAAAATAAAATTCTAGCACTGTGTACCGTATTTTTGGTTTATCGAAAAAATCTTGAAAAACATGTGCAGATTCCAAGGAGGTACCTACTACATTTTAACGAAAAGATGAACTAATTATAACGCCTACAACTAGGTGAAATCAACGTGCTCCAGATTACATGCAAAATTCTTTCTAGGTGTAACTTTAATTCGGCTTATCGAAAAAAAATTAAGAAAAACATATGTTGAGGTACCAATAAGGTACTAAATTTTAATGAAAAGATTAGTTATAACACCTACAACTAGGTGAAGTCGACTTGGTCCAGCCATTCTGATGTCAGAATGGCTGGCCACTTTCCTCGTAATATTTTTCCCTCTATAGCGAGGTACCAATTATTTGATGTCCGGTACTAAATAGTACCAAATAGGTACTAAAACTTGGTATTGCTCAAACTTCAAAAATCTCTCTTGGTTCAGCCATCCTGACCCAGACCTTTTATTTAAGTAATAAGTTGTTAGTTATTTACATTTTTATTTAAATACATATATATTGTTTGTGTTAGCTGGCATATATACACATGTTTATGCAAATAAATTTATCTTTATCTTTATCTTTATCTTTATCTTTATGGTAAATAATTTCATTGTTGTTGTATTTTCTTGTGTTCATCACTATACATAGTATTGTATAAAGTCATGTGTTTTTTTAAATGAACAGACAGCTGTGCTGCTGGGGAGTTTCTTCCGCCACTTCTTCTTCCCAGCGAAAGCACTAGGAAGTGTCGATGGGTGGGCGTTTTGGGGGACTGTCTTATGTAATATTGACGTTCAAAACTGATTCTCAGCCTAATTTGAATAAATCACCACCATCAGGCCATTAGGCAGGATTGCAGTCAAGCGCTAGTTTATAATTCATAAAAAAAAAAATACTTGATTTTGATTGAGAGGAAACCTACATGTCCTAGCCTAGAATTAAAGACTCTGCTTGTGGTATACAAAGTGGTGACAATCATCATCATCATATCAGCGTTAATCCCAGTTGCATTCGAAGCTTTTACAGCTTTGGAGTCTGGGCTTTACCAGTCTTAACTGCTGATTTTGGCTAAACATCGATACTTTCCGTGAAGCGACTGCCGAAATTGGTGATAACAATACAACAATAAATTACACATGGTGTATCTCAACACATTCTCAGTCTACACATAAAAAAATCATGTAATTAGTTTATTCACAGGAAATTATTTTTCACATTTTCTACATGATGTACATGTTGATAGGGAAGCGCTTACAGGTTGATGACCGCTGCAATTTTTATTTATTTTTTGAGTTTGTTTGAAATTTTATTTTTTTTTATTTTTGATGCTAGGTTTTAGTGTTAATGTCATATTATCAGCACCACTCTGTATGCAATTATGTATACTTATAAGAACATATGAGTTGAATAATACTTCACCTTATGATCCTCATTCAGCATCTGAGTGAACAGCTTCTCGGCTTCTACACATTGCCGCAGTAATCGGTAGCATTGTTTTAATTTAGCACAGCAAA
Source organism: Sesamia nonagrioides (assembly GCA_017933935.1). Lineage (NCBI taxonomy): Eukaryota > Metazoa > Arthropoda > Insecta > Lepidoptera > Noctuidae > Sesamia > Sesamia nonagrioides. The sequence goes on from JADWQK010001612.1 coordinate 241,651, forward strand.
AGACACAAGCAATAATCGGTCTATAGTCTTCAGTTACAAACTGCAACAAATTTCTTTTATCACTATTTTGTTTTAATGAAGAAATAACTTCTATTGTATTACAAAGTAATCTAGTCCAATTCAAACAGCCAACAGTTGGTCTTACCTCTGTAAGACCAACTGTTGGCTGTTTCAATTGGACTAGATTACTGTAAAGAGCAAGACTGGTTATCATTGCTTGTGCTGTCTCTACAGCACAAGCAATGATCACCAGTCTTGTTCTCTGTACAATGGCAGCTTAATATACTATACTTTCTTACTTGCTAATAATCTTGTAACTAGTATGGTATCAGAATTGAGGTACTAGATTCTACTATCTAAAACTAAATTGAGGTACTAGATTCTACTATCTAAAACTAAATTGAGGTACTAGATTCTACTATCTAAAACTAAATTGAGGTACTAGATTCTACTATCTAAAACTAAATTGAGGTACTAGATTCTACTATCTAAAACTAAATTGAGGTACTAGATTCTACTATCTAAATCTAAATTGAGGTACTAGATTCTACTATCTAAAACTAAATTGAGGTACTAGATTCTACTATCTAAAACTAAATTGAGGTACTAGATTCTACTATCTAAAACTAAATTGAGGTACTAGATTCTACTATCTAAATCTAAATTGAGGTACTAGATTCTACTATCTAAAACTAAATTGAGGTACTAGATTCTACTATCTAAAACTAAATTGAGGTACTAGATTCTACTATCTAAAACTAAATTGAGGTACTAGATTCTACTATCTAAAACTAAATTGAGGTACTAGATTCTACTATCTAAAACTAAATTGAGGTACTAGATTCTACTATCTAAAACTAAATTGAGGTACTAGATTCTACTATCTAAAACCTGATACCATAATAGTTGCTGTTGAATTGTGTTAGCAACCAAATGCTGGTCTAACTAACAGGTCAGAAAACAAAAGTAAAATTTGCTAAAGTCAAATTATAAATATATCAGATATATTGGTTAACTTACTGGAATATCGGTCAGCTTCTCATAAAGTTCGTGTAACTTCCTGTTGACCACTATATACATGCGGACATTCTCCGCTAAACATATTCTACACATTGGTAGCTTCTCCATGATTTAACTCAATTATCATAAATACGATAATATTATTAATATTCAATTTAGATCTATATTCTCGCCAAGCTCCTTAAAGAATAGAGATAAACAAACCAATTTAGGGTTATCACAACTCACGTCTTAGAAATCTCATGATGTTATTTACATGATTATCGACTTTTACATGCTAACTATTCATTAACAATAGGCTTGTTGCCCAAATTTCAATAGTTAGTTACTAATAAACCTTGATGCTTAATTTATACAAAATAACGATTATTTTTGGAAAAAAATGCTGATTTACATGATTATTTTTGCATTTGAATAAATATTTGACATTAGCAGGGTTGCCAACCAAAAACAAAGATTCCTCGTACATGTGTACCTCAAAATCTCGTATAGTGACTTTCAAACCTCGTAGTAGTACTAGTCGTTAGGGATGGGCAAAAAATATCGATATATCAAAATATCGATATTTTTTCAGAAAAATATCGATCGGCGATATTTTTTCCCGCGATATATCGATTTTCGATATTTATTTTCAGATATCAAAATCGATATATTTTCGAAGTTCTGCTGTATGCTCATGCGTCACATCATGTATTTGACCAATCCGATTTCTTAAATTTAGAAAAAGAATAGGTATGCAGTAGGCCAAATCCAACTCGGCTGGACTGCTTTCGGGAAGCTACGTAAAATCTTCTCGTTCGAAATACCGCAGTCTCAAGACAAAAGTCTTCGACCAGTGTGTGTTGCCAGTGATGACTTATAAAATTGAGACGTGGTCGCTAACAATGGGCCTTATTAGAAGGTTCAAAGTCACTCAAAGGGCAATGGAGAGGGCTATGCTTGGGGTTTCACTGCGCGATCGAATCAGGAATGAGGAGATCCGCAGAAGAACGAGAGTAACCGACATAGTCCAAAGAATTGGAAATCTAAAGTGGCAGTGGGCTGGAGCTGGACACATTGCCCGTAGGACCGATGCCCGATGGGGCCGACGGGTTATCGAGTGGCGAAAACGCACCGGAAAACGTAGCGTGGGTAGGCCCCCGACAAGGTAGACCGACGACCTGGTGAAGGTCGCGGCAAACCGCTGGATGCGGGAGGCGCAGAATCGGTTGTCATGGAGAACCTTGGGGGAGGCCTATGTCCAGCAGTGGACGTCTTTCGGCTGAAATGGTGATGATGATGAGGCTGTATGGGTTTAGTTTCTTTGATTCAAACACGATCAAAAATTATAGTCTATCCGACACGGGATTGTAGTGCTCTTCTTGGCCCTTTCAAAGAAGCTACTGCGGAAATAAGTGTTGCAAATTATGTGATTTCAAGCTTAGCCATTCCTCTTACAAATTTATTGACACAAGTTACAGATCAAGTAACTCCATCAATCTCTTTAGGGTTGATTGTAAAAAAGCTTTACTCAAATAAGTTGAAGACAAACTGGCTTCTTTAGAAATAAATCCTTTTCTCTCAGTAGCTACTATTTTGGACCCTCGGTTCAAGCTTATCCACTTTACCTCGCCAATTGTCGTGTCAAATGCTATATCCAAAATTAGTGCTGAGATTCATTCAGAACATCGCCGTCGAGGACAACTTTCTCCGGATAAAAATCCTGATCAAGCAGCACCAGAGCAAGTGGGTCCTCTCATCAGGCATGAGAAATTATTAAATTTGAACACAGCTTCGTCAGAGGTAGCAGTAGCTGTGCCCCCAATGAACTGAAGCAGTATTTGAACCAAGCACTTTTAGAACGAAAATCTGATCCAATAAAGTTCTGGGTAAATTGTCAAAATATTTGACTTGTCAAGCTTCATCAGTGTCATCTGAAAGGGTAGCTTCAGTGGTTGGCTGCGCCAAATGGTAGGGGCAGATAACAAGAGAACACATCAAATAAAGAGTGCTCCTACTACTGTACTATACTACTGTTTATTATATCAAGCAATTCGCACGCCTGATGGCAAGGGCCGCGTCTGCCCATGGACAGCTGCAGTGCCAAACAGTAACCAACAATTACTAAATTACTGCTCTATTATTGCCCTGCGCGACGGTTATTAGGTCGTATATTTATTCATATGTTGTGTGTGTTTGGTTAAAATTGTTTAGTGGTTATACATATTGTCGTTTTTTTAAAAAAAAAAAATGTATTGTTTCCGTATCCATAGAGAGGAATATACCGCGGTACTACGTAAATACATTAAAAAAAAAAAAAAGGTCAGTAGTCATGAAAATCTCGTACATTATTGTACGTCTTGATAGCGTCCTCGTACCTCAATCGTACGGAAGAATCCACAAAATCTCTCGTATTTGTACGAGGAACGTACAGTTGGCAACCCTGTGTCATACCCACAGAACACAATTACTCCTATCGGAGGTCATACCCCAATGATGACTTGGGAGGAGTTCTTGGTTTAAGAAAGACAGTCTTTCTGTGTGATGGAGAAGTTGATGCTATAGCTTGTGAACTGTAGTAATTATTTCCGTTATGAACACCTGAAGAAGCACCTGTACTGACAATATTTGCATATGATTTTGAGACGGCTGGTTGTGTTTTGCTTGCCTCTGCATATGAAACACACGAGTGAGCCATTGTATATTTTATGTTTTTTTGTCTCTGAAATTCAGGGCAAGTCTTATTTGTTGCATAATGCAATCCGGAACAATTTATACAGAATGCAGAATCTTCTTCAACAACACATGTTTCAGCTAAGTGGTTTTGACCGCATTTAAAACATCTAGGTGTAGCAGATCGACATTGGATTTTAATATGACCATAACGGCAGCACCGGAAACATTGAATGGTTGGGTATACATAAATCTCCACAGTTAATGCATTATAGCATACATAGATACGTTTAGGCAACACTTGGTCATCAAAAGTGATGACCACAGTTTGGGAAGGTTTCCAAGTAGATGACCCATTCACTTGAACTTTATAATTTAGCCGCCTAACTTTTAATACTGTGCCAGTACCTATGGGAGTAGTTATATTTTCTTTAATTTCTTCTTCACTCCATTCTGATGGGACACCTCTAACTAGGCCCATCCGAGTGACATTGTATGTGGGAAGAAAAGCTTTAAATCTGTTTATTGACAATAGATTACTCTTCAAAAATAAGTTAGCAGCCATTGGATTAGTGAATGCCACTACACATTTATTTCTGCCAATTCTTTTTACACTACCAGAAACAATATTTTCAAATTTGCTATTTTTCAGGAAATTTCCAAAGGCAATAGGGTGCAAAATGGTGCCACTGTTTGCAGTATCAGTTATGCGTTGCACATGAACTAAATAGGGCCCTGAATCAGAACCAATGTATTCGTTCCTACCTACTGGTTGACCAGTATGTGTTACAGGTCGATCTAGCTGTGAATATGAAGAGTCAGCAATTTCAACAGGTTTAAATTCTGGAACTGTTTCATGATTATTTTGAGATTCTATATTGAAAGTGCTTGAACAATCAGTCTCAAGAGGAGTTCCCTCAGGAATGATCCCCTGCCTACTTTTTTTAATTTTGTTGCACTTTTTACAAACTTTATGTTTGAGTGAGCGCCTCTTACGAGCAGCACTAATTTTACGGGAAGCTGACGCGTCGCTTGCTGTGGCTACAGACCCATCTGTGTCCATACCACTCATGATATCTGTATTCGCTGCAGATATAGTAACATAGTTGCTAACAGGGGGACTTAAGCCAGGGCCTAAATCCCCCAAGTCAATTATAGGCGGGTCGTTCATACGACCCGGGATTCGTCTTCACTATTTTATAAATATGTACAAAAACTTACCTATATACAGGAACTATCTATCTTTATATATATAATTCTGCTGTACGTGTGTATGTCATTGAACTCCTCTTAAACGGCTTGACCGATTTTAATGATTTTTCCTGTATGCGTTTGAGTGGCGACCTGGATGGTTTAGATTCACTAATCAGCCCGGCAGATGGCGCTGATCGCTTGATGAAGCATGTCATATCGGAAACGGCACTAACGATTTCGCTGAAATTTAATATGTAGGGGTTTCCGGACGAGAAATCGATCTAGGTCAGTCTTATGTCTGGGGAAGAGCATGTTTTCGAGTTTTCTCTTTCACAATATTTCACGTATAATATGGGCGCTAATTTCGCGCGGCTTGACATAGCGGCTGTGGCGTAGTCGATAGTGGTATGGTCTGCTCGCGATGCTGGTGTTCCTCGGTTCAAACCCGGCAATCACAAGTTTTGTTTTTGTTTTTATACAAGTTTATAGTTTTTTTTTTTAATTTTTATAGTTACTTAAAAAGAAAATTGTACATAAGAACTAATAGGTGAAAAAATAAAAAAAAACTATTTTAATTTTTTTTATTTAACTAAAATTGTACTTATGAACTAAAAGAGAAAAAAATAAATAGAAATAAATAAATATTTAAGATTTTTTATTTAACTTAAAGAGACTGAAACAAGAGCTCTAGGGGTAGAGGGAGGTATGATATCTTTGTTACAAATGTACATGACAATGCTTTCCATGGGTATTCCTCCTAAAGGGCTGCTCCGATTTGAATGAAGTCTATGTAAATGAAAGTCGTGTTAGTTACTTTATTTATAGAGAGGTAGATAAGAACTGGGAGAAGGACATATCATATAGGATACTTTTTATCCCGTTCCCGTTGTTCCCGTGTGACGTGACATAAGACATGGTATAACAAAACGCAACTGACATAGAATAACAAAACAACTCAGTCAAAATACAAGTTAGCGGTTCATTTGTTAGAAATGGTACAAACACACTGCTGCACTACTCAGCATATAAAAAAAGTCTTACCGGTTTAATGTTGATGCATTCATTTAAAGCAAGGAATATAAATACTCTCTGCCGGTTTAATTTTTTTAATAAAAGCCCCAAAGTAAACTTCAGCTTCAATATTTCTAATACTGTATTGCTGTGCCATTTACAACTTTACTACATATTATAAAACAAAGTTACTTTCTCTTTCCCTATGTCCCTTTGTATGATTAAATCTTTAAAACTGCGAAACATATTTTGATGAGGTTTCTTTCAATAGTAATTATAAGTATAATAGTAATTAAAAAGAAACGTTTATATGATATGTATAATAACATCCATTAAATTGTGGAGAAACACTATCCCTCGCCCACACGTGGGAGTGACGAGAGGAGGCATAACTCCGTTGCCGCGAAAAATCGCAGTACAGCGGACAGGGCTCCGGTGGGATCTCATGGCGATATGGAAAGTGTGATTGTCGCCATCCAGCACTGAGCACGCCACAATAGCGGCGGTAAGTCCTCTCTTTGAGGAGTAGCTAAAGAGGCGCCACGGCGTCCTCACATTCCGACTGACGTAGGTCCTCACCGGACACGGCTGTTTCCGGAGGTTCCTGTTCCGTATAAGGCGGGAGGAAACGCCAGGGTGACCACTGTGTGCATCGCCCTGAGGACACGGTGGAGCATATGGTGGAGGACTGCCCGGCTTGGGTAGAGCACAGCCGTGTCCTCGTAGCGGCGATCGGCGGCGATCTCTCGCGTCCGACCCTGGTCCGGGCTATAGTCCGGAGCAAGAGTGCATGGAAAGCTTTCACCTCCTTCTGTGAAGCAGTAATGCTGACAAAGGAGGAGGCGGAGCGCGTGAGGTAGCGGGAATCCCACTACCCTCACGCCTCAAACCGCCGCAGGAAGCGCCCTGGTCGGGAGGCAACATTGGACTCCCGACCACCGTAGGCGCGGGCTTGCGGGCGGCGAGAGATAGGCAGCTAGCCTCCTGGTAAGAACCTGGCCCGGGTTGACGGCGCGTTGTGTTTCACACGCGCCTCAAAGAGATGTCAGCACACCTTGACGGGGTCCACGAGGACTGGTCCACAGGGTTGCGGGTTGGTTAAAAAGAAACCATGGCACTGGCCGTTGCACAGGCAAGTGAAGGAACTCGGGTGGGTTTTAGTCAATAAAAGTCTGACACGCCCTTCCGCTCCGCCCAGAGCGGGAGAGGTCATTTGATGATTTCCCATCCAAAACAAAAAAAAAAAACTGAAGAAGAGCAAGAAATTGCACTTGAAGAGCGCAGCCTTAGTATGGCTCGGCTTCGTGCTTCTTCCTCACCAGAGCAAAGGGAGGCAGCCCGTGAAACCGCTAGGTTGGCAATGCGAAATCATCGAGCAAACCTCAGAGATCAAGCGCAAGATAATTTACGAAGCACAAGAAGAAATTCATCAAATACTGATTTGAATTGGGCAGCGTTTCAATACGCATATATAGCGCAATGGCGTTCGCATTGGGCCAATGGATGTTGTTTGCGAGTATTGTAGCACATTAAAGATTTCCGGAGAACCGAAAGGATTGTGCTCCCAAATAAAGAATCATTGAATAATAATATTCATTTATTTAAAATTATCCTTTTTAAAAAGTAGTCATGTGATATTGCCTATAAGGCGGAACGAAGTTCGCCGGGTCAGCTAGTAGAAATATATATTATTTACACCAAAAAGAAAATATAATTACATAAAAACCTTAACTAAACCTATTTTTAGTTAAATTTAAAATATAACAAATTTGCCGCAAAAAAAAAAAACACCCGGTCCGACCGAAATTTCCCGCGCTTTTTTCCACTCCATTTATTCTCTTCGTTCATTAGCTTTTCAAAATAAACCTTCCTTCCTTTATAATATTAGTATGGATGTAAAATAGTAAAGCAGTATAACAAGCTACTACAATCTATCACATTTCCTTATTAGATTTTCAACTTTATTTCTAAATTGTTAAGGTTCAAGATTGATTAGGAATATTTGACAGTTTCGGATAGATTGGCCTACTGTCGTCCGTACATCACCAATTTATTTTTAGAATAATAAAATTAAAAAGTTCCCATCCATACCTAAATACTCATAAAAAAACTCAGGTATATAGGTAAACAAAAAAAATGTTTGTGTACATTCCTTATAAATTCCATTATAATAGTCACCCTACACAACAAGGACAAAGGGTCTCCCTCGGACCGCGTTTTAATCAATAGTGCACATTCCAGTTTAGGTATAAGTTGAATAAGTTTTTTTTTTTTTGGGAATTTTATGGCCTGGTTTCTAAGACCTTTAAGCCATGTCTTATTTGCACTTCACTTAGTAGCACTTTAGTTTTAGTTATTTCACTTGGCACTTTTTGAGTTTTTTTTGAGATGTTGCACTAAATTTTACCAACTGTTTGCTTGATATATTTGTAGATAGGTTTATATGCTCCAACTTCTTTTAATAATAAAGTGAGTGGCGGCGGGCGGGTAGAGAGCTCAGCGTTATTTTTAAAAATTTCATCGATTTCCGATGCAAGCACTAGTCTGTCAAGCAAAAATCTTTGACATTTCAACAGCAAATGTTCAACATCAGCGATTTCGTCTGTTTCACAATGCGAGCATCTATCACTTTGTATTATTTTCAATCTTGAAAGGTGTGATGGTGCTAAATTGTGGCCAAAACGAAGTCTGTTTATGGTGGTTATGAAGTCACGACTAGTTTCCTTCAGTGTGTCGTACCAAGGTCTAGTAGGTATGCTCTGTTGGATACTTCCATACCATTTGCCCTTCTCCAGTTGGTCCAATTTCCACATGTCTGTCCATAAATCTTTAATTTCTTCATCTATACTGCATATATAATCAGTAATAGGTACGTCTATTGTCTGCGTAACATCCAACAGGTTAATGCCCTCAAAAGCAATTCTGTCAACAATTTCATTACCTGTAATGCCCTTGTGAGAGGGCACCCACATGAAATGAACCTCAATATTTCTGACTGAGTATTGATACAATAGTTCCTTAATGAAGAATAAGAAAAAGTTTGTTTTGAAATGAATTTTTATACAAGATAAACTTTGTACTAAGCTTAAGGAATCAGTAATTATTAAAAAGTATTTACAACTATTTACATTAGGAATTTGCTTCAAAGCCTGTAAAACTGCAAAGGATTCTGCTGTAAATGTTGAGCAAGAACATGGCAAAGCAAAGCTTTGAGAAAATTGGATCTGTGGGTCATACACAGCACTACGCACATAACCATCACCTTTACTACCATCAGTATATAATTTGTAAAACTTTCTATTTTCCAATAGAAATCTTAACATATCTGAGTTATTCTCAATAGTACAATCTATGATCTGAATAGGATGTATAATGCTTAAATAAGACGTGGAGTAACATGGCCATGGGCAGTGCTTTTTAACTTTATCATATTTTTTAATAACTTCCAGCAAAATCCGAAGGAGCTGTGGAGAGTTATCGTGCAGAAGTTCTTCTGCAGCTGTTAAAGGACTGGATACATTAATATGATGAGGTAAGATTTTTCTTATAATTTGTTGATTATTTGAAGATATCAGCTTAAGGCAATATCTTTCAGCTAGTAGGATGCGTCTCAAAACCATAGGCATTATTTTAGTCTCCACTTCCATGGCCCTTATGGGAGTAGAGCACATTGCCCCAGATATAGTTCTCAAAGCCTTATTTTGCAATAAAGTTAATTTGTGAGCATATGGACTATTTAGATAAGCTATGGTACTATAATCAAAGTGGCTTCTAACTATTGCTTTGTACAAAATAGATAATGTTTTAGGGTCTGCACCCCAGGATACACCAGCAAGACATTTCATTATGTTGAAGCCTTTTAAAGCATTTTTAGATATATGCTTAATGTGCTCCTCAAAATTCAATTTTTGGTCAATGATAACACCAAGAAATTTCTTTAAATTTACTCTTTTAATTATTTCTTTGTTGTATATAATATTTGTAGTTGGGTTATCAGGACCAAAAACCATCATACTACTTTTCGAAGCATTGATATCTAAGTGTAGTTTGTTTTGGTAATATCCTGCTAGTTCATGTAATGCCTTATTGATATTTTCCATAGCAATATCTAAATTTAGATTACTACTGTATAGAACTATGTCATCAGCAAATTGTAGAATATTTACATTTTTAACATTTACATATTTACATATTTCACTTGTATACAGATTGTACAATAAAGGTGATAGACAGGCACCTTGCATTGTGCCCTTTGATGCAATTTTAGGGCCATGTAGTTTGTTATTAAACTTCACATATAATGTCCTATTATTTAAAAATTTATAGATCCATTTACACAATTCACCTGGAATACGCAAACCGGACATAACTTCCACCATTATACCAGGGTCAACACTATCAAACGCACCCTGAACATCTAAGAAAACACAAATTGTATTACATTTTACATTTTTGGCATATTTCAGGTCGGAGATCAGTGATATAAAACTATCAGCGCAGCTTCGCCCTCGACGAAAGCCAAACTGTACAGATGGAATGATGTTGTTGGATTCAATATACCAATCAAGACGTGTTTTTATCATATTTTCGAATACTTTTCCAAGACAGGATGACAAAGATATGGGGCGATAGGAATTAGCTTGATCGGGTGGTTTATCCACTTTAAGAATAGGAATAACACATTGTGTCTTCCATGAATCTGGAATTATTTTTTTAAGCCAAAGTGCATTTAATATATCTAAGAAAACTCTTTGAGCAGAGTCATGTAATTTTTTAATGAGAATATATGGGAAATCATCCAATCCTGGGGCTGTATCACGTCTAGATTGTAAACTTCTTATAAATTCAGACCATGAAAAAGTATCTAGTAAAAATTTTGAATCTGGATTGTTGTTGTTATTTTCAAAGTGACTGTTTAAATTTCTTGCATCTATTAGGTTACTGTTATTTGTAATTTTATCTATGAAGGAAGGTATAAATTCATCTTTGTATGATCTATTGCTTGACTTAACACCCTTCAGCATTTTAATAAGATTCCAAATCCTACTAATAGGTGTGGTTCTATTAAACGTATCACAGATATTTCTCCAGCCTAACTTTTTTTGTTCAGAGATGGTTCTTTTCTTTAGAGCGTCTAGTCTTTTATAGTTAATATAATTATCAATACTCGGATTATTACGATAAATTTTTAATGCGTTGTATGAATCGACTACACTTCGTTCACATATTTCATTCCACCATGGTGTTGGTGGTCTGCTTTTGAATGTACTACTTTTAGTAAACTTGGGAATAACTTTTTGCTTAAGAGTATCCAAGCGTTCACAAAACTGTTGATAGGATGACAGGGGTTCATCTGTATTTACTCTAAAGTTTTGAAATTCAATTTCAGATAATTTACTGTAATCTTCCCAATTGGTTTTTTTTTAAATAAGAATTTATCTAAAGGGGGATTCATTTGATATTTATCAACATATAAAGATATTTCCGTGATAGTTGGATAATGATAACTTCCCATAGCATCGTCATGTACCGACCATTCACATAGCGGAGCCATACATGCACTAGTAAAGCTTACGTCAATAGCGGAGGGATTACGCATAGGGTAATTCACTGTAGTGAAACTGCCATCATTCAGGATGCATAAGTCACAGCTATCTATAACTTCAAATAGATCTTGGCCTGTGCCTTTTGTACATAGACAGCCGAATGCAATGTGATGCGCATTAAAGTCACCACTAACAAATATAGGTTTAGGTAGACCAGTTATGATATTGCACAGTCTATTCATTCTTATGTGTCGATTAGTTGGAGGGCAGTAAACACAAAGAATAGTCAATTTACTATTTCCAGTTGATATAGAAACAGCAATTGTCTGAATATCTTCATAGAATGAAGTATTGATAACATTATATTTCAGAAATGGCTTGATTAATATGGCGACTCCATTTCGTACATTTTTTGAGTTTTTACTATGAGTATTATAGCCAGATATTTTAAAATTGTGATGTTCCTTAAACCAAGTTTCGTTGAGTAAACAGATATCAATATTTTGTTCTTGCAAAAACTTTGTTAACAGGGGCTTTTTACTATTGGCACTTTGGATGTTAAACTGCGCAATACGTAGTGTAGATGTTCCAGGAGGACTTAAATCCATTAAAGAGACAGATTTTTAATTAAAATACTCTTAATTGTTGCATTGGTTATAGGTGAAGAATCACTGTTGTTACCCAATTCTACCAATGTCTGTACCAGGGCCATGAGTACAGCATTGTTGCCAATGATTTGGGTTTTGATGTCAGTGGGGCAGACGTCCATATGTGTAGTCTGTGAGGTAGACTTATTAATATTTACATTATTTACAGATTTTGGCATAGATTTATTTACATTTTTATTTACACGATTATATACAGATTTTTGTGCAGTAGGTAACATTAGTGGAGGAAAATCATCTTTGGTTGTTTTAGTTTGAGTAACACTTGCATAAGTAATTTTGTTTTTCTTTTCTGTAATCTTTTTAATCTTAATTGGGCACAGTTTAGAGATAACTAAGTGAGGTCCACTGCAATTAACACAGCTGATCTCGTTAGGTTTATCACAATCCTTATACAAGTGTTCCCCTGAACAGATGGAACAGCGTTGTTTACCATTACATACTTTAGCTGAATGGTTGAATTTAAAACATTTGAAACATTGTTGCAATGGAGGTACATATTCAAAAACCCTGTATGAAAAGAGGTCATATTGCACGTGGTCAGGTAATATGTTGGATAAAAAAGTAATGCTGGCTGTCTGCAATGGTACGCGTTCATGACCAACTTTCTTTGTAAATCTACGAATTGCTATAATTTCATATATAGAGGACAATTTCGAATATAGCTCTTGATTTGATAAATTTGTTGGGACAAATCTAATAATTCCTGTTTTCTCAATCTGTGTCGCAGGTATGTAAGCTCTCATGCAATTCTTATCCAGAAAAGTTGAGTTATTGATGAAGTTATTGGCCGTGTTATATTGTTTAAACATGACTGCAATTTTAAATGCATTTACTCGGTGAATTGCCGTCACACCTTTTATACTTGTTGTAAATATGTGGTTTAAAAAGATTGGACTTTTATTTCCAAGTTTCTCCTGTCCATTAGTACTCTCCACAAAAACTTTAAATTCAGTATTACTGGAGTTTTCCGGGTACAGACGTTTATAATTTGGTTTAAAATATGGTACATGCAATCGCTCACCGCCGCCGCCAGATCCAGATCCGCTACTCCCACAGTCCTCAGGGCGTGAGCGCTTCGGAGGATTTTGGGGCGGGTTATCCCCGCCCCCCTCGTTACCGACCATTTAATAAGTTATTTACAATGTTTTTTTTTATAAATTACACAAATAATTTAAAAGAAGCTACTAAATAACTAAAAAAGATATTCAAAGAAATTGAAATCGACCGCTCTTTTTGAAGGTTCCCGCCCAAAAACCAGTTGAATAAGTTCCTTAGAATCAGTGTGACCATTTGTGGCAGATTTCTGCCATTTTGGCAGATTTCGCCCCTAAATTTTGAAGGTGGCAGATTATGGTGACGATTTGAAAATTCGGCAGATTTTGGCAGATTTAAAAGATTTCGACGGATTTAAAAGATTTTGAAGAAATAAAAATAACCGAATTCAATTTTTGATGCGTTCATCTTTTTCAAATAAATTACTATAGGTGTTTTAAGTAATTTGGTAAGATTGATTTTGTGAAACTCGCAACACCTGTTTCATAGACAGTTCGTACGGGGACTCCCGGCTTATCACGTTGTAAAACAAGTGCGTCATAGGATTATAGACTGTAACGAAATAGATATTGTGTTCATATTCTTATACACTTTATTGTTTTCATTTCAAACAGACTTTATTACCTTATTATCTTTTGAGTTTTGGTGTGTTGTGTTTCGTGATCGTGAGTGGTGAGGTTCTGTTCTAATTAATAATGAACAGAAGATATGAGCGTGCTTATAGACATTAGAGAGAGATTTACAGTTTTTGGATCCACAGCATGTAGTTTACAAAGATTTTACTTCAACATTAAACGTAGCAAAGAATTTTCCAAAAGACGTAAATGACATTCAAAAAGTTGATGATGAACTACGACAAATTAAATTTGATAACAGTGTAAGATACTTGTTAGAATCAGGTGGAAGCAGCACAACCCGCACAATTTTGAACGCAGACAAATTTTGGGGAGCTGTTGGAAAAATCTTGTACGCAAATGGGGCTACAAAATATCCAAATATTACAAATTTCACAAAAGCTTTATTATCTTTGCCCATGTCTAACGCTTCGTGCGAGAGTATATAATCTCAGATAAATTTAAATAAAACAAAAATTAGGAATAGGTTCTTAAATCAACACGTTTCTTCTATCAATAGTCACTAAAGAGGGGATTAGCACGGAAATTGTGTTTTCTTTAAGCCAACTGAAAATATGAATAAGAAGATGTCTTCCAATCTACGTAATACGAAAATGAAGATTGGACGCAAATGCAAGCGCGGATCCAGGGGGGGGGTCATGGGGGTCATGACCCCCCCCCTGGGCCGGGTCCAGGAGGACCCAGCACAGGAGGATTTTATTTAAGTACTTTGAATAGTTCATCAGTTTATATAAGTTTACTTCGTTTGACGCAAACGCATTGTTCGAGAATGAACGCATCCAAAATTTAAATTTTACCGCGCTACCGCCGCCGCCACGGCCGCCAACATTCAAATGTCACATTTCGTATGACACTTGCGCGCGGTCTGTTTAATATTTTAGTAATTTCTTCATTATGCCGGTGTGTGTGTGTGTTCAAACTCAAATATTATTATTGTAATGTTGTTAAAGTAACTCGTAGGTAAATAAGTAGGTGCCTGCTTTACATAATGCAAGAGGGGGATTTATATATGGACGATAGCAGGTCAAGCTACCGGAACCTGACAAATAATCGCAATCAATCTTCAACCTTCATAGTTTAGTAATAAGGTTGAAAATCTAATAAAGAAATTTGATAGATTTTAGTAGCTTGGTGTGCTGTCGTCTGTACATATCTACGTATTTTTTCATTGGGCGAGGGAGTTTGAAGGTAATTTTTCCGAAGGTGGAAAAAGCCTAATGGACTATTCTCCGCTCGGAGACGCGGAGGTATGTGCCGGCTAAAAAACCACCCAAGCGTTCGTCATCTGCGTTTCCGGGATTCTGGGTTCTCCCAATTCTACGGTAGTCCTAAGCTCACTTTTTTGTTTTTGTTTCCGGGGTGGAAAATCTTCATGAATGTCCGCCGTCCTGGGGTGGGCGTGGGCCGCGGTGTCTCTCAGACTCTTACTGACTAAAAACCACCCCGGTGTTCCATCTCACAGGCCTACACCGGGGGTTGCGAGAACAAACACTGCTTCCGCAACCGCCGATTGGTAGTGCTGGGAGGGGAGTGAGGTGTATGACTCCCCCCTGACGTCTACGAGAGGCGCGAAGTAATCCACGCGCGGTAGCATTTGTCTCCCAAATGTTCCCGAGTCTATCTCCCCTTGGACCCATTTAAGGGGGCTGAAAAAGGGCGCTATCCATCCTCCGCCGACGCTCGGTGCGCCTGCTGCGGGCCGGGTGAGGAGACGAAATCTCCCTCTCCCTTTCCGCAGCCTCCTTCTGCGAGACGATTGTATCGCAGAAGGAAACCACCGCATCCCAGGACTCTTCGCTGCCGACCATCGACTCGATTACGGCCGGTAGCGACAGGTCACTGCCTACTTCAGAGTTGAGATCACGGCGCAGCCCCACCCAAGCGGCACACTCTGTCAGCGTATGCCGCGCCGTGTCCTCCCGGCTGACGACGCAGTGGTGACACCGGACGTTCGGTTCCCTGTTTATGTGACACAGGTACTTCCCGAAGCAACCATGCCCCGAAAGTACCTGTGTCATCCGAAACGTCAGGTAGCCGTGCCATCTCCAGAGCCAGTCCGCTAGTACCGGCCGGATCGGCTCGATGGTGGTGAAGCGTGGTAGGGCGTGAAAGCCTGTTCCGCCCTTCTGCCACCAGGACCTCTCGGAGCTGCGACCGACGCTGCTCGAGCTGAAAAAGCATCGGCCGTTGGCCCCGCTACAGGAACAGTGACACGAGGACCTTCGCCTCCAAGTCCCAAGGCAGGGATCCAGCCAGTAGGCAGGCCGCCTCATAAGAGATCGTGCATAATTCATGATCATGTATAACTCTGATGGCCATCGCTCTCTCGGTTGTCGCAGTATAGCGATGCTGCCGGTCGTCAGGTCAGAGGCCCACTTCGGGGCCTCATACAGGGCCATCGATCGCCCGAATCCCGTGAAGAGCCGCCTGCAGGCGGCGTTTGGGCCTGCCAGATTGGGAAGCAACGTTGAAAGCGCCCCAGTTTTCAACGTTGGCGCTAACTTGGGCGCCAGCCGCCGGAAGTGGGGGCCGAAATCCCATCGGCTGTTGAGCACCAGTCCTAGATACTTCATGGTGGACTCGACAGCGATCCGAACCCCCCGACCACGATGTGTGAGCCCGGTGGCGGCGACCGCCGAGGACCATGAAACACCATGGCCTCCGACTTGTTAAGGGCCACCTTCAGGCCTATTCGACGTATGCGGCCCACCACCTGTGATACCGCAGCCATCGCCAGCAACGTTGCTTCCCTGTGAGAGCTCTCCCGGGTGGTGACCAGCGTGTCGTCCGCATAACATGTCAGGTCTATCCCCGGTCTGAGCTAACCTCTCAGCATCCAGTAGTACGTCGTCGACGCGACGTTACGAAAAATCAAAGCATGGTAAAGAGCTTCAATGGTTGAAGAACGTCTAAGCGGATTGGCACTTCTCCACGTCCATAAAAACGTATGTACCTAAGTACCCATTGAAGTAGATGAAGTGATAAGACGTTTCGGAAGAAGGCGTGAAAGAAAAATTGATTTCGTTATTTAATTAGGTATTTATAAGTTTAGTACTTATTACTTATTAATTAAATACCTTCTTTTTAATTGTCCCTATTATCAAAGTTTAAATGACTTGACCACGACTATGTGACCCTCCCCTGGCGCCAAAGCTGGATCCGCCCTTGCGCAAATGTTGACATCTAGAGCCAGTTGCTGATTTAATAATAGGTGTTTGACTGCTACGTCAGCTACGTGGAAGATATTTTTATTTATTTATTTATTTTTATAAACAAATTTAGTGGTAGGCCATAACATCGGCTGCCGGGAGAAGTTACCACCCACCAGACAAAGTCGTGCCGCCAAGCGATTCGTCGTGTTCCGGCATGATGTCTGGTGAAGCAGTACGGAGGACGGGTCTGAGCAGTTGTGTTGCGATGTGTGGCGGGTACGATGCACCAAATGTTGTTGTGTAGGGAGTTTGGTCGTGAAGAGTCTCCAGATCAATCTTCCTCTAGCGCAGCATCGTTTGGTCGTGTTGGTCTTGGGTTTAACATTGCATAACCTCGCTCAACTGCCGTCATCCTTCCTATTCATAAGTTCTTTAAGTGAATAGGCTTAATAAACTAGTGCGCTTTACCATCAACGATCGCATCACTGCTTACCATCAGGCGGGATTGCAGTCAAGTACTAGTTTTTAATTACAAAAAAAATTAAAACGTGTTTTTTTTTTTCGTTTTCATGGTGGCATATTTTTGGCATTTTTTGGGGTCACGTGTGGCAGATTTTGGCAGAATTTCGCCCATTTCGTGGCAGATTCGCTATTTCTGAGATGGTCACACTGCTTAGAATCCTTAGGTCAATGGACTTTTTGGCGGGAAGTCGACCTGAGCGGCAGCTTTAAATTTTCTATTTAAATAAAAGTTAATTTTCCTTGCCTTTCCTATCATAAACGTCTGAAAACTAAAAATAAACCAAAATGGGCCCCCCTAGTGATGGGGAGGACCCTGGGGACGGAAAAAAGAAACGGAAATACGACAATGTTTTCTCCAGCCCAAGCAACCAGCAAGATAAGTACAAAATATTTACCAAACCCAATTATAAAAGACAATTCCTAGAAAGCAGTACTGGTGATTTCACAGTATTTGTTCAATCAACCGAACAAGAAAAACTAGGCAACAGAAATCCGATATCACTTACGAAACTATTTACAGAAAATGTTAAGGGCATTACTGGTGTCCACCGTGTCAATGCGCACAAAATTGGAGTCTCTTTTAGGAAAGCCATACCAGCTAATTATTTTCTTAAAATGGATGAATTTTTATTAAAAAATAAAATGAAGGCATTCATACCGTCACACTTAACTGAGAAAATAGGTATTATAAAATATGTACCCAAAGACATGTCCAACGAAGAAATTTATAAAAATATCACGTGCGATGTCGAAGTTATATCTATCAAAAGATTCATGAAAAAGATAGATAACATACTAACCCCGTTGACCACAGTTGCCGTAACCTTTGCCACTACAACATTGCCACAACATGCTTACATTCAATTATTTCGTTATCCTGTACATCAATATATACCTCCAGTCTTACAATGTTTTAAATGTCTTAAGTTTAACCACTCGGCCAAGGTTTGCAGAAGTCCTCAGCAGATGTGCTCCTCATGTGGTGGAAATCACTCTTATAAAGAATGTGATGTGGAAGAAATAACTTGTATTAATTGTGGTGGATTTCATTTAGCAATATCCAGAGATTGTCCAATAAAAAAACAGAAAATAGATGAAAATATGAAGAAATATACTCAGCAAAACTATGCCACTGTGGTGAGTTCTCCACCATCTAATGATTTGAAAGCCTATCCACCTCTGAATGTAAATAATGTAAAGAAGTCTTTAGATGTAGATACAATTGTCAACAATGACATTATCCTTGCTATTGTAAAATCATTATTGGCTCCTGAATAACAAAAATAGAAGAACCTTTAACAGCTAAGAAAATAAAAGAACAATGACATCAAACTTATGCTATTGTAAAATCATTATTGGCCCTAGGTAATAACAAAAATAAAGAACCTTTAACAGCTAAGAAAATAAAAGAAATATTTATATCAAACTTAGTTTAATGGAGGATTATTTACATATAGTTCAGTTTAATATACTAGCCCCGCACGATGATATTGCGATGGAACCTTGTCACAATAACAGCGTTGTGACGTCATCTGTCACACAAAAGGACAGCTAGCAAAAGAATGTTAAATGCAAAATTAATATTAGCGTTAAGGGTTTATTTGTATTTTATAATTTTATTACACTCTTTATAAAGAGTGTATGTATAAATTAATATTAGGGTTAAGGGTTTATTTGTATTTTATAATTTTATTACACTCTTTATAAAGAGTGTATGTATAATAAAATTAATATTAATTTTGCATTTAACATTCTTTCTTCGGTATACTTACTCACCCATATTCTGACAAATAAACTATCATTATTAAAAATTTCAAGGAAATAATTTTTGTAGACGTAAGAAAAATATACTTACCTATTCGTATATCTTTCTTACATGTATACTATGTTTTTCTAACCACATTTCTGTTAATTTGCGAGCGGGAATTGAACCAGAGTCCACTGTGTAGTAGTCATGTTTTAATTACTACCTACATCTATCAGCTTATAAATAAAACCAGGATAATATGTAAAAAAATGTATATGTATAGTCTTCCGAATCATAACTGCTTTCTGTGTCTGTCGTTTCCGATTCACTGTCGTCGCCGTATTTATGACAAATAACTCGTCAATTATTCGATCTTTATTCCAATAGGTATTCCTCTTCAAGCCGTTTAACATGATTGACTTCCTTTCGCCAGTCATCTGGAGTTATTGACGCCAACGACTCCAACGTCAGAGCTTCAATGCGACTTTCCAACTGCTCCACATTCTTTTCTGACACCCTCATCTTTACCAGATTCCAGATGTACTCAATGGGGTTGAGGTCGCAGTTGTAAGGTGGTAATCTAACGACTTCATGGCCATTGCCAGCTAATAAATTGTCAATTTTATAATTTTTCGGCGGTCTGTGCCGTTTAATTAATAAATACAGTTCAGGTTTTGTACTGTCGTTGGGAAAGTCTCAACAATCAACTGTTTTTTATTGTTCATACTTAGTGGCCTATTCTCATCCCTACTGTGATAAGGGGCGTTGTCCATCACAATTTTTGAGTTGCGTGGTATGTTGGGTACTATTTTGTCTGTAAGCCACTTGGTGAAATACTCAGCATTCATTTGATCATAGTAATCCCCCGTTTTGGTGTCTGCTTTAAACATTAAAAGGGCATTGTCAACAAAACCGCTTTAACTTCCCGCGTGAACTATTATCCATCGGCGGCCGGGGCTGTCGTTCCGGCTCACTCCATCGGTTGCTGTTTGCCAACATTTTTCTACCGTTTAGTGTGCATGTATCCACGTTTCGTCGAGATAAATAACGGGTCTTTTGTTATTACAAAGCGAGTCATTTTCTTTCATACGTCGTAAATATTTAGCCCTCCACGCTTGAATTTGGGGTCTTTGAATTAGGGCCAGTCTTTTTTGTAGCATCGTTTAAATTGGTAGCCTAAATCACATTTAATTATTTTTCTTAATGTAGTTTCACTACCAGTATTAAGGTCTACTTTTGAAGCCGCCAAGATTTTGCGCATTGTGGGTATTTCTCTCCTCACCGTACACATTGAATCTATAATATTTCTTAAAGCTGTTAAGGAAAACCCGTCGAAATATTTCTTCTTTTGTCTTTTTCCTTTAGTAGGAGTTCTCATTTTGCTGCCACTGGCTGTTGCTGACTCATGCTCTCGTCTCAATTTCGTCACAGTATTTTTTGCAACGCCTGTGGCACATGCCACACACTCCGTGACTTTGATAGAATTTTGCAAAATATTTTTAATAACTGTAAGCAGTTGCTTCGGTATTAAAATGTCCGAAGCACTTTTTAAAGCACAGTTTATACTTTCAAGAACTAACTTACAATCCTCTTTCTCTTTAACAAAATAATTGTCCACTTTAATTATAATTTCACGAGCACGACTATTAATTAATTTCTTACTCATTTTAACGAGTAGCAGTTAACAAAACTAAACAACAAAACTCAAGAACAACAATAAAACAGGATAACAAAAACAAAAAGCTAACAAAAATATTCGATGTGCGTAAGTGGGTAAGCGCGGACTGAACTTGCGAACGGTACCGACGGTGCGAGTTCGACTACGTCACCAAGATGGCCGCCAATCGCAATATCATCGTGCGGGGCTTATACAAAGTTTACAGAGCAAGAAAACATTGTTACATAAATTACTTGAAGATAAGAAAATAGACATTTGTTTACTTAATGAAACTTGGCTTAGTAATAAATCTATTATCCCTTATATTCCAAATTACAATTTTATTTACAAGAACTCTGCAAATAGATGCAATGGTGTAGGTATTTTAATTAAACATGGGTTG
Source organism: Sesamia nonagrioides (assembly GCA_017933935.1). Lineage (NCBI taxonomy): Eukaryota > Metazoa > Arthropoda > Insecta > Lepidoptera > Noctuidae > Sesamia > Sesamia nonagrioides. The sequence continues at coordinate 262,911 of JADWQK010001612.1, forward strand.
AAATATTCTGTATTGAACACTAACTTTCATGAAAATATCCAAAACATAGCCATAAATTTTGAGGCAAAGTCGGGGAATATCAGTATACTTTGTGTATATTGTCCACCTAAAAGTGGCAGATTTAATACTTATAAACTTAGGCATATTTTTAACAATATTCCCAAACCTTGCATAATTATGGGTGACTTTAATGCACATCATATCAGTTTTGGTTGCAATAGCAATAATAATAGAGGAAATAATATATATAACTTAATAGATGACTTAGATTTTTGCATATTAAATGATGGTACTCCAACAACATGTCCATATCCCAACAGGCAGGCTTCTGCAATAGATGTCACTCTTGTTAGTCCTTCAATTGCTCATTTGTGTAATTGGCAGGTTCAAGATGATCCTTTAGGCAGCTACCACTATCCAGTTTCCCTCTATGTAAATATTCAACCATGCATGTATGAAGTAGGTCCTGTGGAAGAAAGATTTATTTATAGTAAAGCTAACTGGTCTGAATTTTATGCTCTATCTGAAAATTTGTTTTCCAATTTAACCATTGATTCTGAAGATTGCCTAGAATTGTATAATCGTTTTGTAAATACTTTAAATGATTTAAGAGATATAACTATTCCTAAGAGTAAGAGAAAAAATAGTAATGTTGTTCGTAGAAAACCTGCCCCATGGTGGAATGCAAAGTGTGAGGTAGCCGTGAATGCATCTAAACAAGCTTTAAAGCAATATAAGTCATGTCCAACTATAGCTAATTTTATAGAATATAAAAAACTAGATGCTCAAAAGAAAAGAATTATTAAAATTGAGAGCTCAGAGTCATGGAAAAATTTGTGTAGCAGCTTTAATAGAATGACTCCAGTTTCAAGGATTTGGGATTATGTCAAAAAATTTAAGAGAATTGGAAATAGTAGTCACAATAAGAACTTTGATGATACATGGATTCCAACTTTTCTAGATAATCTATCAGACAACCACAGCTTCAATGTAGACAGGTTGTTATCATTGTTTCATAGTGCTCAAGAAAATGCAGCTAATTCTTTTCTTAATAAACCTTTTTCTTTTAACGAAATGACTGCTTCATTACAAAGTAGAAAGGATACTACACCAGGCTTAGATAATTTACCCTATTTACTTATTAAAAGGTTACATCCAAATGCTCAAAAAATACTACTTTGTATATATAACAAACTTTGGCAAAGTCATATTATACCAAAATCCTGGAAAACTCAATGTGTCATTCCAATATTAAAGCTAAATAAACCTATAAACACTGCTTCTTCATACAGGCCTATATCGCTATCTTCATGTTTGGGTAAGTTATTTGAAAATATGCTTAAGCTACGTTTGGAATACTTTTCAGAAAGTAATAATTTAATTCCTGAAATTCAGCATGGTTTTAGAAAAGGTAAAAGTTGCTCTGAAAGCTTTGTGTCTCTGATTCATGACATTAAACAAGTCAAACTCAGTAATTCTAACATGGTTTGTGTTTTCTTAGATGTTAAAGGTGCTTTCGATAATGTAAATATAGAACAGCTTATTGAAGTTTTATGTGACATTGGCATTCCAGGAAGTACTTTGAAATGGTTATTTGAATTTTTAAGTAATCGAACTATTTTTGTAAAGTACAATAATAAACTGCATGGCCCTAGATTTGCTAATAAAGGAACTATGCAAGGTGCTACTTTGTCGCCCTTGCTGTACAATCTATATACTTCAGAGATTTTGAAATATGTCAATACTGAAATGGTCAACATCTTACAATTTGCAGATGATTTACTATTATATAGTATAAATCAAAATATAGATATAGCTAAAAATAACATAAATAATGCTTTAAACCAATTGTATAGATATTATCATAACAAACTTAAATTAGAAGTGAGTCCAGAAAAGAGTTCACTTTTAATATTCAGTAAAGAAAATACAGTAATGAAAATTTATTATAATAACACAGAAATTCCCATTGTTGACCACCATAAATTTTTGGGTGTAGTAATAGATTCACATTTAAAATTTGATAAACATATAGACTATATTAGTAAGAAGGCTATGAAAAGTATAAATATCTTACGCCATTTAGCAGGTACTTACTGGGGATCAGACCCCAAAACTATGAGTATGTTGTATAAGAGCATAGTCAGAAGCCACTTTGACTACAGTAGCTTGGCTTACTTAAATGCTAATAATTCCTACCTCCACAAACTGGATGTAATACAAAACATAGGGTTAAGGCTAATTTGTGGAGCAATGCGCTCTACTCCTATAAACTCATTAGAAGTGGAAACTTGCATACCTCCTTTGTTCCTTAGAAGGCTTCAACTAGCAGAAAGATTCTTTTTAAAGTTAGTAGCTTCAGATAATCCTCTCAACACTAAACTTCACAACATGAGAGAGGCTATGCACTTCATGCCCATGCCTACTATATCTCCTCAGTCACTTCTTTCTGGAACTGAAATTATAACTATTTATAGTCATGTTAAAAGTAAAACGCAAGATGTACATAAATGTAAGAAATGGCCAATTTATGAATGCTCATATAACAGTCTCATAAACTATGATAGAAATAAGTTTAATTTAGATTTAATAAAAAATAAAACAGATTTCTTAGAATTCAAACATAAAAGATCTGATTGTTATTTTATATATACAGACGGATCTAAAAAAGAACAAAATGTAAGAGCAGCCTTTTATGATCCACAAGCCAATTACAGTGAAAGCATTCAGTTAAATAGCAATTTTAGTATTTTTTCTGCAGAAAGCTATGCTATCCTTAAATGTCTAATGTATATAACTAGTAGTGTAAGTAATGTAAATATTATTTTAGCCACTGATGCTAAAAGCGTTTTAAGTTCATTGTTTTATGGACTTCGGTCCTACAAAACTAACTACATTTTATTTAAAATATGTACTCTCATAGAAAATTTACACAACAGGGGCATTAATATAGAATTTATATGGGTTCCCTCCCACAGTGGTATAGATGGTAATGAGATTGCTGATACTATAACACATACAGATTCTAATCGAGATGACAGTCAATCACAGCGAGTACCATTCTCCGATTACTATGTTTACTTCAAAACCAATTTGCGAAAGCTTTGGAAAGAGCACTGGGACACTACAGTTGAGACCAAAGGAAAGTGGTATGCTGAGGTGCAGAAAAACTTACCAATAAGACCGTGGTATGATAAACTTGACGCAAAAAGAAGCCGGAAATTCATAACGATTATATCAAGAATGCGGCTTGGTCATTGCCTTGTTCCTACACATCTCCATCGAATCAATATCTATCAGAACAGTCACTGTAAGCATTGTCCTGAGGAATCTTCCGATTTGCAACATCTTGTTTTCAGTTGCCCAAAATTCAACAACCAGCGACAGCTACTCTTCCAAGAAATAACTGACACTGACAATAGTGAGAGTGATAGTGACAGTACTCGTCCAGCAATACATATTAATTTACCCCGCCAGGTCAAAGATTTATTAAATAGACCGCAGTTTTTTGTTCATCTCTTTAAATTCATTACAACAACAATAGAAAAAATTTAGCTTAATTTGTTTGTTTATTTGTAAAAGTTTAATCATTTATTTTAGAAATTAACTTTAATTTTAATATTCATTGTTATCCCTCGTATTATTGTCTGTATAGTTTGTAAGATTCCATTTTTTGTTGCTTTTGTATTAGGGTTTATATTATAATGTATACGGCTAAAGGACTTTGAATCCAGGTCAGAAATAAATTAAAAAAAAAAAAAAAATCCTTAGGTCAATGGACTTTTTGGCGGGAAGTCGACCTGAGCGGCAGCTTTAAATTTTCTATTTAAATAAAAGTTAATTTTCCTTGCCTTTCCTATCATAAACGTCTGAAAACTAAAAATAAACCAAAATGGGCCCCCCTAGTGATGGGGAGGACCCTGGGGACGGAAAAAAGAAACGGAAATACGACAATGTTTTCTCCAGCCCAAGCAACCAGCAAGATAAGTACAAAATATTTACCAAACCCAATTATAAAAGACAATTCCTAGAAAGCAGTACTGGTGATTTCACAGTATTTGTTCAATCAACCGAACAAGAAAAACTAGGCAACAGAAATCCGATATCACTTACGAAACTATTTACAGAAAATGTTAAGGGCATTACTGGTGTCCACCGTGTCAATGCGCACAAAATTGGAGTCTCTTTTAGGAAAGCCATACCAGCTAATTATTTTCTTAAAATGGATGAATTTTTATTAAAAAATAAAATGAAGGCATTCATACCATCACACTTAACTGAGAAAATAGGTATTATAAAATATGTACCTAAAGACATGTCCAACGAAGAAATTTATAAAAATATCACGTGCGATGTCGAAGTTATATCTATCAAAAGATTCATGAAAAAGATAGATAACATACTAACCCCGTTGACCACAGTTGCCGTAACCTTTGCCACTACAACATTGCCACAACATGCTTACATTCAATTATTTCGTTATCCTGTACATCAATATATACCTCCAGTCTTACAATGTTTTAAATGTCTTAAGTTTAACCACTCGGCCAAGGTTTGCAGAAGTCCTCAGCAGATGTGCTCCTCATGTGGTGGAAATCACTCTTATAAAGAATGTGATGTGGAAGAAATAACTTGTATTAATTGTGGTGGATTTCATTTAGCAATATCCAGAGATTGTCCAATAAAAAAACAGAAAATAGATGAAAATATGAAGAAATATACTCAGCAAAACTATGCCACTGTGGTGAGTTCTCCACCATCTAATGATTTGAAAGCCTATCCACCTCTGAATGTAAATAATGTAAAGAAGTCTTTAGATGTAGATACAATTGTCAACAATGACATTATCCTAAATGCTATTGTAAAATCATTATTGGCCCTAGGTAATAACAAAAATAAAGAACCTTTAACAGCTAAGAAAATAAAAGAAATATTTATATCAAACTTAGTTTAATGGAGGATTATTTACATATAGTTCAGTTTAATATACAAAGTTTACAGAGCAAGAAAACATTGATACATAAATTACTTGAAGATAAGAAAATAGACATTTGTTTACTTAATGAAACTTGGCTTAGTAATAAATCTATTATCCCTTATATTCCAAATTACAATTTTATTTACAAGAACTCTGCAAATAGATGCAATGGTGTAGGTATTTTAATTAAACATGGGTTGAAATATTCTGTATTGAACACTAACTTTCATGAAAATATCCAAAACATAGCCATAAATTTTGAGGCAAAGTCGGGGAATATCAGTATACTTTGTGTATATTGTCCACCTAAAAGTGGCAGATTTAATACTTATAAACTTAGGCATATTTTTAACAATATTCCCAAACCTTGCATAATTATGGGTGACTTTAATGCACATCATATCAGTTTTGGTTGCAATAGCAATAATAATAGAGGAAATAATATATATAACTTAATAGATGACTTAGATTTTTGCATATTAAATGATGGTACTCCAACAACATGTCCATATCCCAACAGGCAGGCTTCTGCAATAGATGTCACTCTTGTTAGTCCTTCAATTGCTCATTTGTGTAATTGGCAGGTTCAAGATGATCCTTTAGGCAGCTACCACTATCCAGTTTCCCTCTATGTAAATATTCAACCATGCATGTATGAAGTAGGTCCTGTGGAAGAAAGATTTATTTATAGTAAAGCTAACTGGTCTGAATTTTATGCTCTATCTGAAAATTTGTTTTCCAATTTAACCATTGATTCTGAAGATTGCCTAGAATTGTATAATCGTTTTGTAAATACTTTAAATGATTTAAGAGATATAACTATTCCTAAGAGTAAGAGAAAAAATAGTAATGTTGTTCGTAGAAAACCTGCCCCATGGTGGAATGCAAAGTGTGAGGTAGCCGTGAATGCATCTAAACAAGCTTTAAAGGAATATAAGTCATGTCCAACTATAGCTAATTTTATAGAATATAAAAAACTAGATGCTCAAAAGAAAAGAATTATTAAAATTGAGAGCTCAGAGTCATGGAAAAATTTGTGTAGCAGCTTTAATAGAATGACTCCAGTTTCAAGGATTTGGGATTATGTCAAAAAATTTAAGAGAATTGGAAATAGTAGTCACAATAAGAACTTTGATGATACATGGATTCCAACTTTTCTAGATAATCTATCAGACAACCACAGCTTCAATGTAGACAGGTTGTTATCATTGTTTCATAGTGCTCAAGAAAATGCAGCTAATTCTTTTCTTAATAAACCTTTTTCTTTTAACGAAATGACTGCTTCATTACAAAGTAGAAAGGATACTACACCAGGCTTAGATAATTTAACCTATTTACTTATTAAAAGGTTACATCCAAATGCTCAAAAAATACTACTTTGTATATATAACAAACTTTGGCAAAGTCATATTATACCAAAATCCTGGAAAACTCAATGTGTCATTCCAATATTAAAGCTAAATAAACCTATAAACACTGCTTCTTCATACAGGCCTATATCGCTATCTTCATGTTTGGGTAAGTTATTTGAAAATATGCTTAAGCTACGTTTGGAATACTTTTCAGAAAGTAATAATTTAATTCCTGAAATTCAGCATGGTTTTAGAAAAGGTAAAAGTTGCTCTGAAAGCTTTGTGTCTCTGATTCATGACATTAAACAAGTCAAACTCAGTAATTCTAACATGGTTTGTGTTTTCTTAGATGTTAAAGGTGCTTTCGATAATGTAAATATAGAACAGCTTATTGAAGTTTTATGTGACATTGGCATTCCAGGAAGTACTTTGAAATGGTTATTTGAATTTTTAAGTAATCGAACTATTTTTGTAAAGTACAATAATAAACTGCATGGCCCTAGATTTGCTAATAAAGGAACTATGCAAGGTGCTACTTTGTCGCCCTTGCTGTACAATCTATATACTTCAGAGATTTTGAAATATGTCAATACTGAAATGGTCAACATCTTACAATTTGCAGATGATTTACTATTATATAGTATAAATCAAAATATAGATATAGCTAAACATAACATAAATAATGCTTTAAACCAATTGTATAGATATTATCATAACAAACTTAAATTAGAAGTGAGTCCAGAAAAGAGTTCACTTTTAATATTCAGTAAAGAAAATACAGTAATGAAAATTTATTATAATAACACAGAAATTCCCATTGTTGACCACCATAAATTTTTGGGTGTAGTAATAGATTCACATTTAAAATTTGATAAACATATAGACTATATTAGTAAGAAGGCTATGAAAAGTATAAATATCTTACGCCATTTAGCAGGTACTTACTGGGGATCAGACCCCAAAACTATGAGTATGTTGTATAAGAGCATAGTGAGAAGCCACTTTGACTACAGTAGCTTGGCTTACTTAAATGCTAATAATTCCTACCTCCACAAACTGGATGTAATACAAAACATAGGGTTAAGGCTAATTTGTGGAGCAATGCGCTCTACTCCTATAAACTCATTAGAAGTGGAAACTTGCATACCTCCTTTGTTCCTTAGAAGGCTTCAACTAGCAGAAAGATTCTTTTTAAAGTTAGTAGCTTCAGATAATCCTCTCAACACTAAACTTCACAACATGAGAGAGGCTATGCACTTCATGCCCATGCCTACTATATCTCCTCAGTCACTTCTTTCTGGAACTGAAATTATAACTATTTATAGTCATGTTAAAAGTAAAACGCAAGATGTACATAAATGTAAGAAATGGCCAATTTATGAATGCTCATATAACAGTCTCATAAACTATGATAGAAATAAGTTTAATTTAGATTTAATAAAAAATAAAACAGATTTCTTAGAATTCAAACATAAAAGATCTGATTGTTATTTTATATATACAGACGGATCTAAAAAAGAACAAAATGTAAGAGCAGCCTTTTATGATCCACAAGCCAATTACAGTGAAAGCATTCAGTTAAATAGCAATTTTAGTATTTTTTCTGCAGAAAGCTATGCTATCCTTAAATGTCTAATGTATATAACTAGTAGTGTAAGTAATGTAAATATTGTTTTAGCCACTGATGCTAAAAGCGTTTTAAGTTCATTGTTTTATGGACTTCGGTCCTACAAAACTAACTACATTTTATTTAAAATATGTACTCTCATAGAAAATTTACACAACAGGGGCATTAATATAGAATTTATATGGGTTCCCTCCCACAGTGGTATAGATGGTAATGAGATTGCTGATACTATAACACATACAGATTCTAATCGAGATGATAGTCAATCACAGCGAGTACCATTCTCCGATTACTATGTTTACTTCAAAACCAATTTGCGAAAGCTTTGGAAAGAGCACTGGGACACTACAGTTGAGACCAAAGGAAAGTGGTATGCTGAGGTGCAGAAAAACTTACCAATAAGACCGTGGTATGATAAACTTGACGCAAAAAGAAGCCGGAAATTCATAACGATTATATCAAGAATGCGGCTTGGTCATTGCCTTGTTCCTACACATCTCCATCGAATCAATATCTATCAGAACAGTCACTGTAAGCATTGTCCTGAGGAATCTTCCGATTTGCAACATCTTGTTTTCTGTTGCCCAAAATTCAACAACCAGCGACAGCTACTCTTCCAAGAAATAACTGACACTGACAATAGTGAGAGTGATAGTGACAGTACTCGTCCAGCAATACATAATAATTTACCCCGCCACGTCAAACATTTATTAAATAGACCGCTGTTTTTTGTTCATCTCTTTAAATTCATTACAACAACAATAGAAAAAATTTAGCTTAATTTGTTTGTTTATTTGTATAAGTTTAGTCATTTATTTTAGAAATTAACTTTAATTTTAATATTCATTGTTATCCCTCGTATTATTGTCTGTATAGTTTGTAAGATTCCATTTTTTGTTGCTTTTGTATTAGGGTTTATATTATAATGTATACGGCTAAAGGACTTTGAATCCAGGTCAGAAATAAATTAAAAAAAAAAAAAATCCTTAGGTCAATAAAAAAGTACTCCAAAGAGTATAGTAAGTATTGTGCTGTGCTGTGTGGTGTGGACGTGTGGTTCCAAACGTGATTAAAACAAGTTTAGCGTAAACGTAGTGATTACTTGCTCTGTGAAAACAAGCCTTATCAAATAGCAAGCCGGGCGTATGAAACGTTTTTCTTTCGTCTTGCTTTCAAAACTAGTGATTAGCACAGAGCAAGTAATCAGTTTTAATGATAGTTGCTCAGTGTTTCTTTGAAAACAATAATGTTTCTCCATTAAAAATACTTACCTAGTTCATTTAATAAAAACCCCTACGAATTCTGCTAAATTACGGCGTTATAGACGGAGTTAATGCAAAAGAGACCACTGCTGACTGACGAGCAGACACAAATATACCGATTTTATAGAGGACCAATGGTTAAAAGCCGTATCTGGTACTTTCTGAGCTAATAATGGATAGACTACCAACAATGTGTAGGATATGTTCAGCGGAGAATGTCCGCCTGAGTATAGTCACCAACAGAAACTTGCACCAAGTATATGAGACGCTGACTAATATTCCAGTAAGTTATCCAGTGTATCAAATTTAAGACAGCTCTAGAACCGTCTTTTCTTGGGTAGTTCACTTATCTCCACATAATGACTCCATTTGTTTAGATAATAAACTTAAGTTCGGGAAAAAACTACATTACCCAATTAAACATAACACCAGCTCTATTTTTTTTTAATATTGCCCGCTGTATGTAGGGAGTAGTTACAAACATTTACACTCACATGCATATATATAGACCCAGAACAAGTACCTGTAGGATATACAAAATTGTTCTGTATGGGTTCAATTCCCACCTGTGACATGCAGTGAACAAGGGCCACTAAGCCCTTGCATAAACTATGTTGTCTAAATTCAAATTTTATTTATTTCAGGTTCTCATTTCAGGGAATGTTTATGTTTGTAACCATTGTTTCTCGTTCTAAGTGAAAAATTGTATTCTGTTTTTGAGAAATAAATGTTTTAAATTAAACTTAGCAACATTATTAACAAATTATATGGGGGAGACTTGTATTACATGTGTCCATTAACTAAGTCACATGGTTTTTCTTTAACTTTAGTTTGTTACTAGGTTTATTTAATTTAGAAACTGCTAGTTTCTAAGAATATAGTCCTCATACACAGTGTGCCGACAATGAGAATGTTGAGCAAACTACTGGTTACATTAAATGGAGACACAATCATGTCTACCTTAGGTGTATATTACATATAACAATATGAAGTTATCTCTTTAGGGTTATTAATTCTAGGGTCGGCAAACTAAAGCACTTAAGTCAAAATTTCGAACTTTTCAGGAGATAAAAAAAACTGTTTAAAAATTAAGAAAGCGCTAATCTTTAAACAATATATTTTAATTATGTAATTAAATAATAATAACTCTCAGTTAAGATTTAGTATTTAAATGAAAACATTGTAGTTTAATATTTAGATGACTTATGTTATAAGGAACACTGTAATAATATAAGTTATGTGAAAAAGTCCAGTCATTTATATAATTTATGATACTAGACATATTTTTAAAAAGCAGTGAAATTAACTAAATGTATAATATCGCAATGAATAATTTAATTTTATTTAAAATTCATGTTCTCCCTCTGATTCTAAGATGTCAGGATCAGTATTACGAAGACTTTCTAATTTAGGAAGATTTAAATAAAACTCATTGAAAACATCGGGTTTCAATGGTAATAGCGAAATTAAATAATTTTTCTTCCGAATTCTTTTTCATATCGTGGCCATCTTTTTCCAGCCTCTTAAACTGCTGGCCCTCATTATCTTTATTTCTCAAAACCAAAGCAGTTTTCAAAAGGGATGAAAAATCAACGAAGTAGTTACTTTTCATTTATATTACTGTAAACTTCTTGCTACTGGTACGTATCAATTGTATAAGCAGGTGAAAATTTTGTAAATCGGTTTTCTTTTCTATAATGTATGATCTGTATCTACTTCTAAATGGCTATGACCAGGAACATAAACTTATGATTAATTGTTTCAATTATTCGAGACATCTGCAAAACCCAATTGAACATAGAACTAACACGAGACAGGAACACTCATGTTAGTTCTATGTTCACTTGGGGTTCTACCCTCCGTATGTATACGTATAAAAAATGATATGTTTCGTGTTTCGAGGTACACCAGCTTTAAGGTGTTTGTAGATACATGAGGCTGTTTGATTAGCTCCACGAGCTGCAATTGTCTTGTACCAGACATAGCACACAGATTTGCCAGTTTTGTTGTCATGGACAGTCAAATTATACATCCATATCTGAAGGCAACAGAAGATGTGAGTGATGGTGTAGGCAAACACTGTTACAAGTCAAATGTGTAACCCTGTAAAGAGTCATCATTTTTACAAATTTCTGTATCAGTGCGTTTCATGGAAAATGCTTCGTCAGCTTGGGCTTTATGATTTTCTTGTTGAGATATGTGATTGATTTTATCCTGGTCATCTTGACACAACTCTATCTGCATCTGAAACTTGTCACTTGTATAACAAGTGCCATCACGAGGCTTTAGAAAGTCCTAATTTGTTAAATTCTTGGCTATACATTGATGGTGGATTACTACGATCTTGATAAAATAGCTCATACATTTTCTGTATTGTTAAGTGGGATGGCAAATACTTCTTTGATGGACACCTTCTTGTATAGTGGCTATCGTACGATGGAAATAATAAGACATTATATTTCATTTCCAGTCGTTTTTCGTCTGATAAACGTGAATAAAAACAAAAAAGACAAACGTGGAATAACTATTCCAACGCATAAGATATGCGTTGGAATAGTTATTCCACGTTTGTCTTCCGTTTTAGTACCACCTATGGAAGATCTCTTTTTTAAAAGCAACTGTTTTTTTTTTTAATATTGGTTTCGTATAAAGTTTTTATTAAACACCCTCGGCATACCGGATCACGTTTACCGTGAATGGTGAAAAAAATATTAGCAAGTGTTCATTCTGTATTTTTACGTATAAACCCATTTTACAATATTCTGTAAAAATAGCACGTTTATCGGTATATGTTATACGCTCTTTACATTTTATCCTGCACACAGGCAATTCCTTCATCTTCCGATCTGGTATATCCTTTCCCTTTAAAGTTTTGTAGGCCCACCCTAAGTTCCGACTTTTTCTCCTTTTAATTCGTCGGCTTCGGGTTATCTCGCTAACGCCATTTCTACAATTTTTTCTCCCTTTGGACATCCATGTTAATAAATATTGCACTTACAATAAACTCACAAAGCAACAGTTAGTATACAACTAATTGTTTGCATAAGATTAGACCCACTTCTCAATCTCAGTTTAGACCATAAATTATTTTTAAGTACCATCATTCTCATGACAAAGTGCTACACTTGAAGTTCCTATTCACATAAGTCAAAGTTTTTGAGCCAAGCCAGTGGTCACTTGAAGTGTTCCTTTTAACATATGTCAACTTATGTGCTTTTGTTCATCAGAGTGTAATTGAATTGTTACGGGTTGATAAAGTACGCGACTCTGATACGCTATGAAATAATTGAGTGTGACTTATGTGCTTTAGCCAGCTTGCGTATTGAATAAAATGTATATCAATGGCGTAATAAAAAAAAAATCGGAAATTTTGACTTATGTGCTTTAGTCTGCCGACCCTAGAATTGTATCTACAATAATGCATACATATTGATACCGGAAATTTCAATTGTCGTAAAGGACATTTTACCGAAAAGTGAGTTATATACATATTTGAAATCAGCGTCGCAAGCTCTATTGATTGGTAGTTTTAAAAAAAAATCTATCTTTAAAAAAAAGTCCCTTACGACCTGGCTTTCCAACATCTCTAGCGCGATTATTTTTACTATTTGGGGTGTATCGTTAAAATATTTACCAATTCGGGGCGTAAAGTCATGTTTCAATTATTTTAGAGGTCGTAAATCCTCATTTTTTTACGTTCATTTTAACTTTTTATACGACTACTATACTCAATAGTTAGTTTTACAAATTTAATTGTCAAATAATTACCACTCCAACTTATTTGACCATTTGTTGACTAACATAGAAGAAAAATTATGTTTGACCGAAATTTGCAATCGTTGCCCAATGCAATGGTTAGAACCATTGAAGTTAACTACGGATCAAAAAACGGGCCTACGTTTCATAATATTGAAAGACTGAAAATACTGGTCAGTTAATTAATAATTTAGAATGTAAATTTTTTGAGTTATAATCTCTTGAGGACAAATATTGTTATTATTTTGGTTATTTTGCTTTATTATTATGTTCAAGTCTGTTCTGTTGTTTGAGTTTCATTAAAAATTGTTAAACAATAGTAATTTGTTTACTGATTATTAAAAATAAACAGTATGTTTATCATTTATTACTAATATGAAATTTAAAAAGCTAAAGTCACTTTATATTTACTTTTTTCCATCAGGTATTTTGTTTTTTATAGTAATATGTTTATTTTTGACTTTAGTTTTATTAATGAACGATTTCTTCAAATAATCTAAGACTGTTCTAATAATTATTGTTTGAGTTTCAATAACAACAATTTAAAAAAATAGTAAGTAGATAAGTTTATTAGCTGATTACTCTAAAACTGAGTTCATTTTAGCAGCACAACAATTACTGGTGATTAAAAAGTTGCATTAAATTTCATTTAAATATTGAGTTCCTATTAGAGTAACTATTGTAATACTTTACTATTTATTTGAATAATAAATAAAACATAATAAAAATACATTTTGTTTCACTTGATTGTACTAGGTAGGTACCTATTGTAGGTATTTCTATTTAGAGCTTTCGGTTTTTTGTCCTTTTACCACCTTAGTTTTTGATTTAATTGACTTATACTACCCACTGATGATCAAAAATAGTCCTTTACGACATAGCTGACTTTATCAATACCAATTTTTCGTGGCTGTAAAGTACTTCAGTTGAATTTTTTTGGGCTGTAAAGGACTCTCATTTTGGTAATTAATTAAGTTTGGTTTATTTTGTTAATTTATATGGATAGCACACGAAAAAATAGTTAGGGTTTCTTTTGACATCATGAACATAGCACTTTGTTTGAAAAAGATATAAGTAAAAAACAATTTCTTTTTTTGTTTTTCGACTCTACTGTAAACTTGTGTTTTGTCCTTTACGACAATTGAAATTTCCGGTATCGATATAATATGCTCCACTGTATAGTTGGATATTGAGATAGACTCATGATGGCACAAGTTCATACCTTAATGATGTTTGGTAGCTGTTTAATATGAGTAATCCTTATTATTTTGTATAAATAAGAAAATCAAAATACATGACAAATGTTGTTGCAGTTTGTAACTGAAGATAGTAGACCGCGGCTTGCTTGTGTCTTCTGCTTTGCTAAATTAAAGCAAAGCTACCAATTACTGCGACAATGTCTGAAATCTGAAGAGCTTCTTGCTCAGAATATGAGTGACAAATATGAGGTAAGTTATTCTTTCTCATCCATTTATTCTTATAATTTCTAATTTCAGTATAATGTGAAAGTGATTCCTCTCAAGCTCATACCTATAGTGTTTGGTTTTTAAACCATTGCATGTTGCATAGCAATATAAAAGCTTTTGTCAAATATAAACATACAATTATTATACATACAATATAAGTAGGTAGGTACTTTGTTTATATTAAGTTACATATACCTATTATGTACTTTGCTGGTATGGCTAGCTGGCATAAGGTAAATAATTTTATTTTCTGTGTTTTGTTATTTTGGTCAGTTTACATGCATAGTATTGTATAAAGTTGTTTGTTCATTTGTTTTTCAACTGAACAGACATCTCTCCTGCTGAGAAGTTCGTACCTCTCTTCTTCCCAGCAAAAACTCTAGGAAGTGGTGAAGGGCGGGAGTTTTGGGTGATTGTCTTATGTAATTTTCACATTCAAAGATTTTCAACATTTCATTTTAATTTTCTCAATATTATAATAATTGTAGCGGTATCTACAACACCACATGCGAAGTACCTACGCGTCATACTGACGTCACGCAAACCTTTCATTGCATAAACATAGTTTACCATCAGGCGCGTGCGCTCTATAGAGGCAGATAAGCACTGCATACCCTAAAAATTAAAAAAAAAATATAATCTTATATATAAAATTCTCGTGTCACAGTTTTCGTTCCCATACTCCTCCGAAACGGCTTGACCGATTCTCATGAAATGTTGTGAGCGTATTGAGTAGGTCTGAGAATCGGCCAACATCAATTTTTTAAATTTCTACTACTTCGCGGGTGAAACCGCGGGGCGCAGCTAGTAATTTATAATATACTACAGTAAAATAATTTATATACTACAAACTTAGAACTGAAAGACTTTGTTAATCAGTTTGATGACACTGCCACCTATTGGGGCTAGTGCAAACTACTAACACACATGATTACAATATTCCGCGCCGCGCGCTCGCCTTGAGCGCACGTCTGCCCCGCTCCGCCGCTCTCGCTAGTCTCGCCGCGCAATCGCTCGTGCCACGTGCGTCGTGCCTCTCGGGTGTGTCAGTGCATTGTGATAGTGTCTACGTTGCTGCACCTGCCGAGCAGTGTATTGCCCTGCATCTAAAGCTGCAGCAGCGCTTCATCCTATTCCTACAGAGTTCGTCAAAAACGTACATCCTATTCCTAGCGGAATAATCGTCACAAACGTACTATAGTCGGTCGGGTTGGCTCGCGAAAGTGAGTTAATCCCCCGACTACCGGGCGAGTAGTCAGTCCCCGCATCAATGCGCCCCAGTGAAACCTAACGGTGCCAAAGAATCTGTGTGGCGTCTGATCTCCCGCCCGATCCTCGTGTGTGTCGTGTCGTGCACCGAAGCTGCTCGGCGCCGGACTTGTCAGGTTAGTAGGTACACACCTCCCTGTCGATAGGACAGGGAGGGTTACACACCCTCCGGGCCTACAACCCGGAGGACTAGGTATCTAGAAATCATGGACGCAAGTCCAAGTCCCCACCCTCATTACCAGGCGCTTCTTGCCCTGGTCAATGATGTTTTATTAAATGACCCCGATTTTCGCGCCAAGTATGGCGATAAACTATCTGCCCTACAGCAGATAGCCCCGCTCCCCAGCCCGCAAACGGCCCATCCTCGTCTCCTCGGATTCCTCCGAGGACTCATCACCCTCGTCCCCGGACGATGAAGCTGACGGCTTCATCGTTGCCTCTGGAAAGAGGAGGAGAAAGAAATCCTCCTCAAATCCGGCCCCCAAACTGGCGGCCGCTGCCTCCGCCAGCGGCTCTTAACATCCCCGCCCCTGCCCCCTCAAACGCTGCCGCCGCCCTGAGCGCCGCGACATCTAACCCCGCCCGCTTAGCCCCCCGAGCTGCCGCCAAGATCCCTCCTCCCCCGCCTGTTTTCATACAGGAAAAGGGGGAATGGACCAATGTGTCCGGCTGGTGTTCCGACCAGAAAATTTCCTTCACCAGTGCCAGGTCTACACAGACTGGCATTAAGGTGACCACCCCGTCCTCTAAGGACTACCGGGAGCTGACCAAGCTCCTCCGTCATAGGGGTGTGGCCTTTCACACCTACTCACTACCTGAGGATCGCCTCACCCGGGTAGTAATCCGCCGCGTGCCAAAGGAGTTATCCTCCGAAGACATAAAGGCGGACCTCCTCTCACAGGAAATCCCTGTGAAGGAGGTCCACCGTATGCACAAGGCACGCGGTAAGGTGCCCTATGACATGGTTCTTGTAATCTGCCACCCAGCAGAAGGATCCGCCCACCACCCTATCTTCCTGGTGAAGAGCGTCTGCTCTCTCACAGGGATAAGCATTGAGAAGCCCCATAAGAGCGGCACTGTTGGCCAATGCCACAGGTGCCAACTCTATGGGCATTCTCAGGCACACTGCCATGCTAAATCCTAGCACACTATAAAGTAGCACAAGACCGGTCGGCGTGGAAAGCCTTGGGGAGGCCTTTGTCCAGCAGTGGACATCTATAGGCTGAAGAAGAAGAAGAAGATTTGGACAAAAAAATACCTAACATCCCATGGATAATATCATTTATTTGACTTGTTCTTATCATCAATCACATACTTAGATGTTCATTGTAGCCACGCACAACAACAATTCAATGTTGACATGCGGAAAAGTACGCGACTATGCTAAATTGAAACTACGCCTATATTACGTTTTTTAAGTTTTACCATATAAGCACAGAGATTTGGGTAGTGTATGTATGCATACCCTCCACAAAATCTCTGTGCACGCTCCTGGTAACAAGCACACAGACAACTTCCCGATATCAAGTGTTGACACCAGACACAACACCTGTCTGGTTGGAGAATCCTCCCTTTTCTATTTAGGATGACTGAGCTCTACACCCTGTTGCTCATACCTTTACTATGTATTATTCTTTTCACAGGTCAATCCTTTAATAAACCAAGCCGGATTAGAGTTTTGTAGTGGGCTTATTACTTCGCCAATATTCCACTTAAGTATAGATGATGAATGTGAAACAGGAAATACTGCTATCAAAGAAGAATTACCAGCTGTTAGTGACGGACTAGATGATGATATTGAGCCAAAGGAGGAATATCAAAGTGATGGTATTGTTAGCTTTTGGTTTTAATATTTTTTAAGACTTTTTGCAACTGGTTTTTGGTACTCAAACTACCGTCTCGGATTAGTCAATGAGGACATTGGGATATCCAGGGGGGAAGGGGGAAGCTGCCCCATGCGAGTCTTATATGAATGTAAACGCACCCACTTTACAGGAGTATTTATTCATGGTAGATGGTCTCCGCAGGCGAGATTCTCTTAAGTGAATCGTTTAAATATATTTATATATGGTACCTTGTCAATAATCTATGAGAATATCATCTACGGACGACAGCAGGTTACACCTGATACTGGCAAATTATCCCAATCAACCTAGAGCTGCTAATGAAAGCTAATGTTTTAGCGATAAAGTCGAAAATGCAATAAAAAATCATTGTAGTAGCTTTATGTGCTGTCGTCTGTAGCTGTACATAAAGAAATCTTTTCTGTAAAAGAGCTAAAAGACACAATTAGAGGGAGGGCTAGAAATAGGAACCAATTAGTTGATCCTGTTTCATGAAGTAGGTACTATTTAAAATGTTTCTATAAAATTCCTGCCCACATACTCGCAACTAAATAAATCGAAGTTTAAGTATAATATTATATGTTAAAAGGATTATGTTTTTAACAAAAATGCTTGGCTCAATGCTGGTCCTTCTCTACAAGGGAGTGTAAACTAATTAGCATTTGAAAACATTGATAGAGTTGCTCAGCTTTGGAAAAAACTATATTTACATATAATGCATAAATGGAGGCAATTTCTTATTATTGTTTAATTGCATAGCACATCCGTGAACACTGCACTTTTTATTCAGCTACCATTTACTGGATACTTCTTTCATTTCCTTAAATGTGCTCTAGCAGTTGAGAGTACAATGTCTTGGTGATGGTGGAGTGTGTGTTGAGTCATTAAGTTCCCTTCAAAATGGTTGAGCTAACCGGTGCTGATCCATGAGTCATGTTCGTGAACGGGTGCCCTCAGTGGGGACCCATCATCTCATAGCTGCCACTGCTTATGTTAACGGCTTGTGTTATGAATTACTTTTATGTTTCTTTTGACGCGCGTCTTTCTGCATCGTTCTCACGTGGATATATTCAACGTGGATGATGTGATCAAGTATTTTGTCACAATTTTATGATTTTAAGAGTCTCTTTGGATTTTTTGGCCATTCTTCTTTATTTGAAACCTGCGCTTTAGAAACGACAACTAGCTTCCTTTTACTGACTGACCGACTGTATAACACTTCAAAAGTATTTGTAATTAGTTTGTATAAAATAAAAGCTTTGATTTTGATTAAGAAAATTAAAAAAAAAATAAGTTAAATAAAAATATTTTATTCCACACAAACAAAATTAAAAATAGTTAATAATAATAAGAGTCATACAATATAGAATTTAATCTATTCTATTTATATTGATCACAAATCTATACTAATATATAAAGCTGAAGAGTTTGTTTGTTTGTTTGTGCGCGCTAATTTCAGGAACTACTGGTCCGATTTGAAAAATTCTTTTTGCGTTGGATAGCCTATTAATCCAGGAAGGCTTTAGGCTATATGACATCACGCTACGACCAATAGGAGCGGAGCATAACTAACTTCACGCGAACGAAGTCGCTGGCGGCCGCTAGTGTTTTATAGTTATGTGCTGTGTGTGCTTGTGTGTGTGGCAGTGTTTAGTTTAGTTCAGCATAGTGTTAACCGCGTTATTTAACCTTTTGAACGCCCATCTATATAATACGTGATGTGTCCTCCTGCGCCACACTACAAATGTATAACGTATGTATAGTAAAACGTAGGGATGGGATTAGTGTCCTATCGACAAATAATATTATACATATAAAATAATGTTTATTCACCAATTTACGAAGCTAAATAAAAACTGTAATCGTAAATTCATATTTTATTTTATTTCATAAAAAAAAAAACAATATGAAAACCTGGATATATTCCCCACAATAAAGAAAAGAATTTTAAATTTATTAGACGTGTGTTCTACAAGGCACATCCCTATTTGTCTCCAAATGTAATCCTTCTACTTCATATCAAGTAGTTGGCGCTCGAGGCACGTCAAAATCCTTTCTGTTCTAGGGATGTCTAGATTTCGATGGTATATATTTTATATTCACTGTGGTCGAGTTACACGTGCATAAACTCAACCGATTCCTGCATAATTTATTTCGTTTACTTACAACAAATATAATTAATAGAAGCTAAATACGTGGTTTTCTACGTTTTAAAAAATAAAATAAAATGGAGGGTAAGTGTCTGTTTTACACAAGACCTTTTTTTTAATGGTGTCGCTAAATACTCGCAATTATTTTTCTGGTTTGTAGAAACTAGAAAACTGAAGAAAATTCCTGAAACGGAAGTTGACGACTTAACGGAATGTCAAGACGACGAACTATTTCAAAATTCTGATTCAGACTTGAACAACTCGCAATAATTCGTCATATTCACAGTCACAATTTTTTTTATAAGGACACGTGCGCCAACTCAAGATGTAAACATTGCACTACACTAAAATGCACAAGGTCACTATGACCTTGAAACCCGTCCGTTTATGACGTCACAGATTTCCTTCTATACACGTCGGTGGCGCGTACGGACCGCTAACTAACTAACTTTGTAGGGATGGGTTTTTCAAACGGGGTTTCACTATCGACAATGATTAGAAAACCTATTAATTCTTGATTAAGGTGAATAAAACCTAGTTTAAAGTGTACAATATTTATAAAATATTATATATTTACGTCATTTTCTTACAATAATAGTATTTATGATCATTTCGACGAGATGAAATATAGCGAGGTCTTCGTCGTGTCCCATCACTGGCTTACTTGATATCAAGTAATTGGCGCTGGGGGCAATAAAATATTTTCCGGCGTTTTTGTTTCTATTGAAAATTAAACAAATAAGAACTTATTATGCGTGAAAAAGTTAAAAATATGGTTGATAACAGGGCAAATTTCCATAAAAACAAAATAAAAGGTCTTGTAAAAGTCGTAAATTTATTTTATACTGTGATTACTTCTAATCAAGTAGTGGCGCTGAGGGCATGAAAATCTCGAACTTGTATAGAAGTGATTGGCGTTCAAAAGGTTAAATAACAATTGCCATACTTATATTTATTTACACATTTATGTGTAAAATGTATGTGTTCATTACTTTTTCACACCAAAATTATTGAACGGAATTAGATAAAATTTGGCGCACATCCGCACATAGATTATCACCAGGATCAATGCATAGGATTACTTTTCATTCTGATGGTCCCACAGCCTCGAAACTTACGCAAGTAAAACCAGGCGCAACTAATTGATGACAGTTTTTGTTTATTTACAGAGCTAGAACACGAAAATTTGGACAATAGCTGTCTAGATGTAGCAGATATACCACCACGCTGTTATGAGTCATACTTAGAAGTTGATATACCTCTAATTAAATGTAAAACTGAAGTGGAAGACGAAAGAGTATCAATGAAAAAAAGAATAGCCAAGGAGACAATAAGTGAGTATTACTTGGTTATATTATATAGCTAAGCAGAGAGATCAAGGGTTCACCTGATAGGGTGTGGCTAGGATTACCTCACTGGCCTGAAGTTTGTAACGGGTTATATGGGAAATATTGAGTTCTATTGCTAGGACTGTTCAGTCTTTTTTATTAGCTGCTCCTTTTTCCTTGCCTACCTGGTTGTCTTGTGCGGTCTCATGTAGACCCTATGAACGTTACGAGATCGTCATGCAGATTAAACTTACAGATGGAAAACATATACCACCGTAGTTAAACTCAATTCAGTATGTTTATTTCAGATAACAATAATTATTGTACACACAACATGTACTTATACCTAATTAAGAGCGTCTATAATTAATTTGAATTTAAAATAGCCATGTAGAACACTGTCAAGACAACAGTATTTTGACCAGCGTTCCATAAATATATGGTATTTCCAAGCTTTCAGCAATGAGATGAAGATAGCTGTCGCACGCCCAGTGTGTCGCAGACGCAAACCGATTCAAAATATAATTCTTCAAATCCATTCAAATCTCCCATTGTGTACTTACTAGATTTACTTACAGAGGCCACCGTTGTGAGGGAACCAACACAGGACACCCGAAGAACAACAGAAAAAGATGCAATAACAGCCGAGCCAACTACAAAAGACAAATCAGACTCGAAAGTTATCCGGACTACTCAGAAATGGACGTCCAAGCCTGCCACATATTTGAAAGAGCCTTACATATGTAATCGAACTAGTTCTAATAATGTAAAAATAGAGTATAACTGTCATATCTGTCAGCGCGTGTGTACACAAAGGCAAGGATTAACTATTCATTTGCGTACACACACTGGTGAAAAACCTTATAAGTGTGAAATATGCCAACGTAATTTTATTACAAAGATTAATTTAACAAGGCATATGCGTACACACACTGGTGAGAAGCCTTATAAGTGTGCTATTTGTCAACGTAATTTTAGTGAAAAGGGGAGTTTATCAAGGCACATGCGTTTACACACTGGCGAGAAACTTTATAAGTGTGAAATATGTCAACGTAATTTTGGTGGAAATTGGAGTTTATCGAGGCATATGCGTACACACACTGGTGAGAAACCTTATCAGTGTGATATTTGTGAACGTAGTTTTAGTGAAAAGGGGACTTTAACAGAGCATATGCGTAGCCACACTGGTGAGAAGCCTTATAAATGTGAAATATGTAAACGTAATTTTAGACAATTGAGAATATTAATAACCCATGTGCGTACACACACTGGTGAGAAGCCTTATCAGTGTGATATTTGTCAACGTAATTTCAGTGTAAAGGTGAGTTTAACAAGGCATATGCGTAAACACACTGGTGAGAAACCTTATCATTGTGATATTTGTCAACGTAGGTTTAGTGAAAAGGGGACTTTAACAGAGCATATGCGTACCCACACTGGTGAGAAGCCTTATAAATGTGAAATATGTAAATGTAATTTTAGACAATCGAGAAGATTAACAACCCATATGCGTACACACACTGTTGTGAAACCCTAAAAGTGTGATATTTGTCAACGTAATTTCAGTGTTTACACTGAACTACTTTGATAATAATAGATACAATTAAAAAAAGGTATTTTATTAATTAGTAATTCTCGGGCCAACTCTATTCTTGGCGTACATTAATGACCTCTGCAACCTCCGATTAGTGAATGCTAAGAAACTCACATTCGCGGATGACACGGCCATAGTATTCCACAGCCATGACTGGGCTGGGGTCATTAATGTTGTCGAGGGAGGCAAGACAAAGTACATGGTATTTAAAATATCAAAGCGCCTGGTGCCCGAAAACTCACTGTGAATCGGGTTCTAATACTGCAAGCACCTTCGTGGTGATTATTGCCAATGTGTTGAGATTGAACAAGTTGACCATATCGAATACCTTGGTGTCTTGGTCGACAACCAGCTATCCTGGATGAAACAGATTGATGCTGTCACTGCGAGGGTTCATAAACTTATTTTTATATTTAAAAAACATAGGAACATTGCCGACCACAGTACTCTCAAATGTGTGTACTTCGCTTTATGCCAATCTATTTTGAATAACTGTATAGTGGTATGGGGTGCAGCCATTGATATAATATTAAACAGATATGATATATGCTAAGAAACTAACCGAAAAAAATGTGCGCGAACTCAGCAGAGGCACACATGCATGTTTTTTATACTGCGTACATTTAACTACAGTGGTACAGTGTGAATGAGATGGCCGAGATGGGGGGCAACTAAAGCATAAAAAAGAAAAAGATTGCTAGTGTTTGTCGCTTAAATGGAAAAACGTGGGCTTCACCCTTGCCAGTGCGTTCGTGCAACCGTGATCAAACTTTAGTGTCTAATAGTGTACGTAAATAAGTGAATCGTGTAACGTGCGTCATTCATCACCACCGGGACGTCGCCGCCGTTTAGTTTCACTTTTGCCTAGTTGACTGAGTTTGAACATAATATGTCACCGACTCTCAGTCATAACTACCGTCGTTATTCGCGCTCTTGTTCTAGTACACAGCGGCGGCTGTGTACTTTACGAGTATCGAAACGTGTATCTGAGCAAATTTCGTTGCATAAGCCTGACCGTTTGGTTAGGGACTAAATTATGATTTAAGTACAGAATAAGCAACGGTCGTTACCGGTTGTGAAGTGGTTTAATATTCCACAACACCCGTCCGATCCGTTGACCGGACGGGTGTTGTGGAATATTAAACCACTTGACCGTTATTCGAAGCATAATTAAACAATTGAGATAGGCTGAATCTTGTTTCCTGTGCCTTTTTTCCGTACGTTTCTAGCGATATAGCTCTGTCTCGCTCTCATGACGTCACCAGGCCAGGGAGGGGAGCGCGCATTTAGACCGCGCGCGACACATTTTATTCATTGGCGTTCTTTTCCTTGCCGGAGACGGTTGCTGCTTAAAAAAGGTCAGTTATTCAAACTTTTTTTTTTTCACAACCGTTTATATTTTTCCTGTCAATCGAAACTTGGCATACCAATTTTCGATATTTAATAAAACTGTTTCTAGTGATTAATAATACAGAATCTACGTAGATATATTAATTAAAAATTAACGGTTTTCCGTTCGTGTTGTTTTCTTTCCAGTGCATAGATAATAAATTGTTTTAATTATAATATCGGATACGAATGAATAAAGAAATAACGTTGATATCGCAATGATAAAGTATCTAGTGCCAAAAGAACTTGTTCAAAGTGGTAGTGGCTCTGACAGGATCGATCTCAGTTCTAGTTCAACCAGGTCTTCAGACTCTAAGTCTTCAACTTAAAAACGAGCGTCCCTGCGCTCACAAAAAAGGGGGCAAGTGCAAGCATCGCCGCCCGGAGCGTAAAATTACTTTAAATAAATAAAAGTGCATTAAGATACTATAAATAAAAGTATACAGCAGCTTTCTCTATTAGTTGAGGATTTCAAATAATTTAAATGTGGAAACTAAGCTTAGGGAACGAACGTGTCCCAATGTTACATACACGCGTTACCTGGGGAGCGAAGTACGATACTCGGAAACGCTAAAACTGTATAACTAAAGCCCAGGCTTCGTCGAACTCGAGGCAAACTAGGTAAATCAGGCCCTACGACACAGTAAAATACTGTTACGGGCTAGGGGTACTTAAACGCCGGTTAAGGGTTACGAAGTTTATTAGCAACGAAGGTACAGTCGATTGTAGGCAATGACAAGTAGAATGTCGCTGACGTTGCACCGAAGTCTTCCCTTATGTCCACGAAGTCCGTGTTGTAAACACACAATAACAGTACAGATGTTACTCCACGTAGTACTCACAGTTCTCGTTACAGTTGTCGCAGTAGGTATTCTCAAAGATCGCTTCTTAACTGTCGCTGTTATCGTATCGCTAGTCGAGTGTAGACTGACTGTGCGCTGGCGTCGCGGCGCCTTATATAGCCCAGCTGATCGAACATTCCAGATTCCTCCAGACGTAATAATAATAGCACATAACTTCGAGGTCACTCGGAAGTACCTACGGTAATTCCCGGAAACGGGTTTCTAGAAATTTAGATGTCGACACTTTGTTGACCAAAACTGTTGAGACCTGTACCATTCGATAGGCCGTCCTAAGTCTAGCAATGCGTTTTATTATTGTACCTATGAAATGTCTAGATCTAGCGAAATAGGGCTTAAAAGTGACATACTGCATGTCACGCGATATTGAACCTTATGCCATCGACATAAGGTCCATTCGTAACATTGCCCTCTTCTTAGTCATGCTCGTCCCGAGCATGATTTGATCCATAATAGCGAGCTAGGCGGTCTACGTGTACGATCTTCAGCTTCCCTCTAGGTCCTTTCTTTATCCGGTAGGTGACATCGTTTATCCTGGTTACTATCGTATACGGGCCCTCCCATTTGGCTTGAAATTTCGGACTCTTTCCTTTTCTCCTTATGGGATTATGTAACCATACCAAAGTTCCCTCTTCAAATCCGGGTACGTTAGCTTTGCGGTCGTATCGGATCTTCATTTTCTCGCTGGTTTTGAGACCATTCTCTCTCACTAGGTCATGTATTCTATCTAATTTATGCCGCAGGTCAGCCACATAGTCGACGGCTAGGATAGGAGTTTCGGGAGGTGTTCCGGTTAGTGCATCTATTGGTAGTCTAATTTCTCGGCCGAAGTTGACCTTTGCCGGTGTGCAATTTGTGCTATCATGTATTGCAGAGCGGTATGACATTAAGAAGAGTGGAATGTATTGGTCCCAATCCCTCTGGTGTTCTTCCACTACTTTGGCCAAATGATTCTCTAGCGTCTGGTTGAATCTTTCGACCATTCCATCTGACTGAGGGTGATATGGTGTTGTACGAGTCTTATGTATCCCGAGTAGTTGGCAAACCTCTTGAAATAGCGAAGACTCAAAGTTTCTACCCTGGTCAGAGTGTAACTCCAAGGGAACGCCAAATCGACAGAACACCTCGTGAACTAGCTTTTTGGCGACTGTATGAGCTTCTTGGTTAGGTACTGCAAAAGCTTCGGGCCATTTGCTGAAATAGTCTTGCATGACGATGATATACCTATTCCCTTCTTCAGTAACAGGGAATGGCCCAGCTATATCGACAGCAACTCTTTCCCAAGGTGCACCAACATTGTACACTTTCAGCCGACCTCTGGCTCTCGTTTGCGGTCCCTTTACTGAGGAGCAAGCTACACATTTTCTACACCAGTCCTCAACGTCTTCACGGCAATGCACCCAATAGAATCTTTTTCTCACCTTCTCCAGGGTTTTCTTTACTCCTAGATGTCCTCCGGATACTCCGTCGTGCACCTGTCGTAGCACTGACGCGACCTTATCACAGGGGACAACTATCTGTAAGGTGACCTCCTGTCCACTGGGTGATTCCCATTTCCTCTTGAGAACTCCATTATCAATTATCAGGCTGTCCCATTGAGCCCAGTAACTTTTCGCTGTTGGGCTGAGCGCTGATATCTGACTCCAAGTGGGCCTTTGGCCACGTTTCTTCCATTCGATTACTGTCTTCAGGTCACTGTCTTCCTTTTGTGCGTCTTCCAATGACTGATTGTCCCAGTCTTCGTCCAAAGCGTTCACCTGAATAATCCTTACGTTCTCTTTCTGTTTGTCACAATGTCGGCCCTTACTTCCTGAACTAACCTGGCGACGGCGGTCCTTTTGTCTTGCCTTTTTCTCGAGGCGCTTCTTCTTACGCGCCTCGTCCTCGACTTCCTTGTCCCGCTTTGCGTCTGCCTTAGTCCACGACCTTCCGCACGACCGCTCGCGCTCTTGTTCTCGCTTGCCGGAACGTTCGCGTTCCTGGTCTCGGTCTCGCTCGCGGTCCTTGACGCGTTCCCGCTCTCGTTCAGCGGGTCGTTCGCGGTGCCCGCTCCGATCGCTCCGCTCACGCCACTCGACTCGCTCGCACGGGCGCTCGGACTCGACCTTCGCATCGCGCTTGCGCCACGCCATCACCGCGGCCTCTTCACGTGACCAAGAAGTTCTTCTTCCCTTAGCCTTCCTGGGACAATCAATTCTAATGTGCCCCTTTTTGCCACACTCATAGCAAGTTGGTCCTTGCCGAGTTTTTATTATTGGGGTTACCTCGCGAATGCGGTGCTGTTGTCGGCCGTCTTGGCGTACTGCTTCCACCTCCAGAGCGTGTGTCAAGGCTGCCTTCAGAGTCTGATGGTGACCCAGACGAACTGCAGCCCTGACTTCTGCATCTCGGATTCCATCAGTAAAAGCTTGCACCGTAGTAGCATCAATTGCTCCTGGCGTTGAAGCATACGCCCTCCGAACAATACGTTCTATTTCCGATGCCCATTGTTGCAAACCCTCACTGCTTTTCTGTGTGCGGTCGCGGAGTTGAGCCCTGTAAACATGTTCGAGGTGTTTCCCCCCGTATCTAGACTCCAACGCTTCTAGCAGACAGGCTAGGGTATTGCAATCGCCGGAAATATTTTCGAGAATTTGTACCGCATCACCACGCAGAGCAAGCGTAAGAGCGGTTACCGCTTGATCGTCATCCCAATTGTTGCCTTTTGCGGCTTTTTCAAACTGTAGACGGAAGGCCACCCATGACGTTGTTCCATCAAAATGAGGTACTTGGAACGTCGGCAAAGCACTAGGTATCACCCCTTTTAAAACTCCTTTTTGTACCTTCTCATGCAAAAATTCTACTTCCTTTCCAAACTCCATGATGGTATTGTCTAGTTTATCGAAACGCGCATCATGTTTGTCTATACGAGCGTCTTGCTGGCCTATGCGCGTATCTTGCTGGTCCAGACGGGTATCTTGTTGTGCTGTTTTTATTTTAAGTTCGTTGACCTCTTCTTTTGTTTTTTTCCATTTTTCATTTAATTCTAATACCAGTTGCTGGGATTTTTCTATTTTTGCTTGAGTTGCTGCTTGGGATTGTTTTATTTGTGCCTGGGTTTCTGCCTGGCATTGTTTTATTTGTGCCTGGGTTTCTGCCTGGGATTCTGCTATACTCAGCTTTATTTGCGCCGTCAAGTGAGCTAGTAACACCGATAAATCGGATCCGCTGCTTCCGGGAATAGTGCTGGTACTAGGCGCACTCACATTCGTCGGTGTTACGACGGCCGCATCTTCTACGGGTGCAGGGACACCAAGCGATTCTTCCTCTTGACGCGCCAAATCCATCGCTGCTTGTCGTCGCGTGCGTACTCTTTCGTCTTCCCTTGGCGTGACCGGCATGCCGCTTCTGACACCAATTGTTACGGGCTAGGGGTACTTAAACGCCGGTTAAGGGTTACGAAGTTTATTGGCAACGAAGGTACAGTCGATTGTAGGCAATGACAAGTAGAATGTCGCTGACGTTGCACCGAAGTCTTTCCTTATGTCCGCGAAGTCCGTGTTGTAATCACACAATAACAGTACAGATGTTACTCCACGTAGTACTCACAGTTCTCGTTACAGTTGTCGCAGTAGGTCTTCTTTAAGATCGCTTCTTAACTGTCGCTGTTTTCGTATCGCTAGTCGAGTGTAGACTGACTGTGCGCCGGCGTCGCGGCGATATATATAGGCCAGCTGATCGAACATTCCGGAATCCTCTAGACGTAATAATAATACTGCATAACTTCGAGGTCACCGGCCATGTAAGTACCTACAGTAATTCCCGGAAACGGGTTTCTAGAAATTTCGATGTCGACACTTTGTTGACAAAACTGTTGAGACCTGTACGATTCGATAGGCCGTCCTAAGTCTAGCAATGCGTTTTATTATTGTACCTAGAAAATGTCTAGATCTAGGAAAAATAGAGCTTAAAAGTGACACACTGCATGTCACGCGATATTGAACCTTATGCCATCGACATAAGGTCCATTCGTAACAATACTTTACAATACAATACTTACTGTCAAGTTATTTAAGGACATAAGCTTCCTTAACATACAGTAGGTACTTTGAAACAAAAGGCCTCGAGACTATAAACCAAAAAGTTAACGGTACTTGTGGTGAATTCAGCAAGGTTTCCGCAGAACTATTGCAAATGATTTGTGACCACAGTGCTGAGACAATACAGATTCGCAGAGAGAGCAAAACTAATGCAGTTCGAGATTTCTTTATTAAAGCAGTGATTAGATTTTCCTTAATTTCAAACACTTCCATCTGAAGTTAATTCAGAACGATCACTCGTGGCATTAGGAAAAGCTGGTGGTATCAAAAAAAGGCTTCCTAGCCTGCATCTGAATCAGCTGGTATAGACGACACACATCAAGCTGTTACAATCTGTCGGTTTTCTTTATTAGATTTTCAACTTTATCTTTGAAGCATTATGGCTCAAGGTCGATTGGGAACATTGGACAGTTTGGGGTGGCTTGATCTGCTGTCGTCGGTACTTTTACTAAATTTGCTTATGATAAGAACTCAACTTCGCAAGTTAGAATATGGCTCGTACGTCCCTCGAAAGGGCGATATTCAATTTTACCCTCGCAAGGTAAGAATTATAACCCAAGCATGTCTTCATAAGGCTGAGGGAATAATCTGCTTATGGTAAGACCTCAACTTTACAAGTTGGAAAATGGCTCATACGTCCCTTGATAGGGCAATGTTCAATTCTACCCTCGCAAGGTAAGAATTATAATTCAAGCATGTCTTCATAAGGCTGAGGGAATAATCTGCTTATGGTAAGACCTCAACTTTGCGGAAAATGGCTCATACGTCCCTTGATAGGGCAATGTTCCATTCTACCCTCGCAAGGTAAGAATTATAACCCAAGCATGTCTTCATAAGGCTGAGGGAATAATCTGCTTATGGTAAGACCTCAACTTTACACGTTGGAAAATGGCTCATACGTCCCTTGATAGGGCAATGTTCAATTCTACCCTCGCAAGGTAAGAATTATAATTCAAGCATGTCTTCATAAGGCTGAGGGAATAATCTGCTTATGGTAAGACCTCAACTTTACAAGTTGGAAAATGGCTCATACGTCCCTTGATAGGGCAATGTTCAATTCTACCCTCGCAAGGTAAGAATTATAATTCAAGCATGTCTTCATAAGGCTGAGGGAATAATCTGCTTATGGTAAGACCTCAACGTTGCGGAAAATGGCTCATACGTCCCTTGATAGGGCAATGTTCCATTCTACCCTCGCAAGGTAAGAATTATAACCCAAGCATGTCTTCATAAGGCTGAGGGAATAATCTGCTTATGGTAAGACCTCAACTTCGCATGTTGGAAAATGGCTCATACGTCCCACAAGGGTGCAATATTCAATTCTACCCTCGCAGCGTTACTTTTTGCAGCATATTATACTGTGTCCTTCACTAAGACCGGTAGGTACATTCTTATTACAAATATCCTCAACAGGGTAGTGGCACAATAGATAGAGGTTCCTTTTGCTCCCTTAGGAATGAACAAAGACACAATGGGATTCAAAATCTGGCGGAAATAAGGGAAGGTCGTCACCTTCAGGCTTCAAACAGGAATGGAATGCAAATACCAGATATCCCTATTCAAATAATTCAAGGGTACCGTATACCTTTTCAAGAAAAACCTGCCTTAATCATGCCCAGATTAGATAATCAACGAGGTGTTTCACACATGTATGTCACTAAAAATGACTCCAATCATCCAAAAGATGTTTAATCAAAGACAGATTGGCAAGCTGGACAACTCACGGGCTTACTTTCATCTAAGCATAGCAGTGTCTCACAGGCGCTTCTTACACCTTATTTGCGAAATACTCTTCAAATGACCTGCCTACCTTTAGGTCTCAGCATAGCTACAAAAACCCTCTCCGGTTTAACGAATTTGATCACCCAAGTAATGAGAACCCAGGTGTGAGAATATTGCTATTTCTTGACAAGACCCAGTAGTTCTTAAACAATCCATGGGAGTCTTAGTAAAAACATTACAACGTCTGTGTTGGCAAATAATTTCGAAAAAACACTTATCGCCAAAGAAATCTCTGGTTAAGAGTACTGTAGGATCCTTGACTAAACCACAAACGTCTGCCAGCGGAAAAAGTACCTTCTTTATTAGGGAACATAGGTACGTGAAATCATAGATTCGGGGAAGACAAACCTAAAAAAAGTTGCACAGACTGTAATGGGAGCACTAAACTTTGCGAGTTTTATTGTCCAAAGAGGGATTACATTATCGAGTCTAATTGATATTCAGCCGCGATTTGCAATATCCGTCAAAACCAATGACGCATTTTATCACGACGCACGCCCAAGTCCGTTTTAGTCCGGCGAACGTGGTCCCGAAACGAAAAGATTTATCACTGCAATACAACATAAAATAAATGTTGGCAATATTGAAGGTACATATTTCAAAGTCATACCATCTATCTAAGTTGATATACTGTCACCATACAATGTGACAATCGCACTCTAGCAGCTTATCTCCGCCACGAAGGGGGGACCAAATCCTCGCGATTGACTATAAAAATGTACTCTGTGGCGATTGACGGACATAACATACGAACTGGTTTGGTTGACAGATCAGTACCAAATTCATATCTACGTGTACTACATTTCGGGGAAGTACATCAACCAGGCTGGCTACCTATCGCGGTTTCGCTAGGTTCCCGAATGTCATCTGATGCTCGGAATAACTATGATAATATTAGCGAACTGGGGATTTCCCCAGGTGAATCTATTTGCCTACAGCAACGTTCACGTTGTACCTCGTTACGTATCGAAAGATCAGAACGACAAACTGTGCCCACGACGCATTCTCGATTGTTTGGAAATTCGATCTGACGTGGGTATTTTCGCCTCCATTTTTGATATCCAGAGTTTTAAACTACCTCAATCATGCATGGGGAATTTACTTGAAAGTAACACCGAGATGAGTCTTTTAGCGCAAGGTTTTCAAAGCCCTGGCTCTAGATTCACTGTTCACAATACAAAACCTGAACAAAGTATTGATCGATGTCACAACAGGACCACCACCTCCCTGAGTCCAGGATTTAGTTTTGGAAGTGTGAGGATGGACACATCATTTAGATAATTGGAGCACTACTCAAATCATAAATCCATATCGAACCGCTGGATTTACTGGTGTCAAACTAGTTATATTATTCCTAAAAACCTCTCGGGATCTGATCTAGCTTGTTTTCTGACTGACCTGCATATAAATCATAAATTGTCTTAAAATACAATATTGCTACACAAATATGTACTTAGTCCACCCTTTGTAATGTACATAAATGATTCAGGTGTTCGTTATGAACTTATTAGAAAATCGATTTAAATTAAGAAACCAACTGTATCCATGCTACCTGTTTGGAATATTGAAGACTTGGTAAGTTTTCTTGGCGATAAAACGATTAATCATGATAATATCTATGATATATCATATCAGGCCGCCGCCCTCTTAATACTCTCGTTCTGGTAGGCGTATCCATGACTTGACATTCCTTATGTCCGTTAATGATAATCATAATAGATCTGCAGAGCATAATGGTAGAACTTATCGCCAGCCTTTGGGTCTAAGACTGATTCATCACACCATGGGCAAACAGGGTGGATATTATTTAGAAATACTGACACTAGGAAATTGGATCCTTTATACTGGGTTGAACAGACCGTATCACTGCTTTCCACTAAATGTCAGGAAGCTAATGTCTTAACTCGTTTATCAGTACGAGAGGTGCAGCTAGTGCGGCCTCACGGACTGTTATTGCAAGCTGAATTAACATTCAGATGTGTCAGGCAGGTATTTTTGCTACTCCTGGAAATATCCGACCCGCTGTTGCTTCTAAGAATTGTATACCTAGTGTTCCCATACAAGATATTATGGATCAAAGAAAGTGCAGGTGCTCAAACACTTATAATTGGTACTATAAACGACAGGCTCTAAGCTCTTCTAGGAGTATTACTGCTCTCTTTAACCCTGTTTTGTAGTGAATTTTAATTTCAGGATTAATTTAATGATAATTAAGATTAAGAGTATAATAAACGAAACCTGTTTTTTGTTTAAAAAATAAACAAATTAAATATATTGATTTACAATATTTACATTTTTCCTACACATTGGCGTTCATCGTGAGCGATAACAGACGCATCTCAATTGTTTAATTATGCTTCGAATAACGGTCAAGTGGTTTAATATCGGCGTTTTACCTGAAATGAAACGCTTATTAAACTACTTACCTTATTCGAAGCATAATAGTAATTTCTGCCTGGTAACAAATCCAATGAATAAAATGTGTCACGCGCGGTCTAAATGCGCGCCTAAATCTAAATGGTCTAAATCCCCTCCCTGACCTGGTGACGTCATGAGAGCGAGACAGAGCTATATCGCTAGAAACGTACCTACGGAAAAAAGGCACAGGAAACAAGGTTCAGCCTATCTCAATTGTTTAATTATGCTTCGAATAAGGTAAGTAGTTTAATAAGCGTTTTATTTCAGGTCAAACGCCGATAATACTGCGGTTAGATCTCAACATTTTTATATTTCGAACTTTGATCCTACCTTACATAATATTGATGATTGGTGTGCACTTGTGCAGAGATCGGTTGTGCTAAAGTTCTCAACAATCAATTAAAGTGATTATGAGTGCTTGTCGCGTATTGGTAATTGCTTGAAAGGTGACGCTCGATCGTGGTTAAGCCATGATAAATGGGTAACCAATGACCGATCGTGGAGTAACTTCAAGAAAGAATTTAAGTCATTGTGTCATCTCCTTGAGGTTGACGCTGAAGTCGCACGTAGAACCTCCCTCCTGCCCGTTGACGACCCTGAGGATCCCCTGCCTCCCATCACTCCAGAGGAAGTGCAGAACATCGTCAAAGGTCTTAAACCCAGGAAAGCGCCCGGGTCTGACGGCATCACCAACCGAGTAGTCCGCCTTTTCCCAGCCCACCTCATCATCCTCTTGACCACCATCTTCAATGGCGCAATGGGGAATAACATTTTCCCACAAACGTGGAAAGAAGCCACAGTCATAGGCATTCCCAAGCCCGGTAAGCCTAAAGCTGAACCGACCAGTTACCGTCCCATCAGCTTACTCAAAGTTCTCGGTAAGATCTATGAGAGGCTTATATACAAGGGACTCAGAGCCTACGTCGAGAACAAGGGCCTTATCCCATTCGAACAATACGAATTCCGTACCCAACACTCCTGTCCGCAACAGATCCTACGCATCACTGAACATATTCACGCAGGGTTCCTGCGTGGTATGTATACAGGCGTAGTTTACTTCGCTAAAGCGAAGGCGTTTGACAAAGTCTGGCACAACGGCTTAATCTACGTGTATCGTATAAGCTGTACCAACTCGGTGTGCCTGACCGTCTCGTCCTCATCTTACGGGACTTTCTGTCAAACCGCACCTTTCGCTATAAAATCGAAGGAGCACTCTGCTCCCTCCACCCCATCCGTGCAGGTGTCCCCCAGGGCTCTGTATTAGCCCCCCTCATATTCACGCTTTTTAAAGCAGTAAGGCTCAACTCGCTCTGTTCGCAGTCGACACAGTCATCTACTGCTCCGGACGCAGTCCAGACCAGATACGCCTCCATCTTCAAAGAGCGGTCAACTATCTAGCTGACTGGTTTAAGAAATGGAGGATTGAAGTCAACCCCCTAAAAATCCAAGCGGTACTCTACAGTCTACAGGAAACCGCGGGACAATGTCACCCTTCCACGACCCATCACCATGAACGGCAAGCCGATCCCTTGGAAGAAGCAAGCCAAATACCTAGGTGTGATTCTCGACCAAAACCTCAGCTTCTCAGAGCACACTAAGACATCCGCGCGCGCGCCGCCTTCGCTCTAGGTCGACCCCACCCCGTCCTCAACCTGCGTAGCAAGCTATCGCTCAGGTGCAAAATGCGCTTGTACAAAGCTTGCATACGCCCGATTATGACCTACGCTTGTCCAGTCTTCGCACATGCCAAGCCACGTCATATCCATAGGATGCAAGTAGTCCAAAACCGATTCCTCCGTAAAGCCACAAACGGCCCTTGGTTCGTTCGAAATGAGATCCTCCATCTTGATCTCAAAATCCCCACCATCCAGCAGTTCATGAAACGCCTTTCCAAGCGTTTCTTTGACACTGCTGCCAAGCACCGCAATCCTCTTATAGCAGCGGCTGCCAACTGATAAAAAATGATAAATGTTTCAAGGGGTGTGAGCCTGGAGATCTGCATCACAGGTTCCGAACCTAGTTCAGACTCCAGCTCTCACAAAGGTTCGAGAATACGGCAAAATTGTATTTACACACTATTGTAACAATGTTCCTTGGTGAGAGAAATAAACCGTATATATTAAATTAATATTAAAACTACCGAGCCATGCCGAACATGCCAAGGGCGGCGAAGTCGGGAGATGGTGGAGGGAGTGTAGTTCTCTTGGAGGAGGGTAATAGGGCCACCAGCACAATACACAAACCAAGACCGACCTACCGACCTCGCCGCCGAGGACCATCGCGACGCGCTCCACGTAGTAGTCCCCTCCCCCGTCCCTTGTCCGATGAAGGCCAGCCCGCGCCGCAGCTGAGCCAGTAATTAGCATAATGGCCCAACAATGACCTCTGAGTTTATTCCGGCGTTTCTTCTCATAGCTAGTACTAGGAAACGCCGTGGTCATCAAACCATTAAGAATACTTTCGATCCAGCCGTCCCTTGCTGTCCTCTCTAGCGACGCCCTAAGCCGAGGTTCGTACCCCACAGGGGGTGCCTTTAGTCGCCTAATTTTAAGTTAGTTTTAAGTGCCCCTGGCTGGAGGCTTTAATTTTAATTAAGGCATCCACAGGAAAGTCCGGTTAAGTAGTTACGGCCTCTAATGGCCACCTACGAGATACCATATCAAAAGCACCCTGGCAGTTTTTCGACAAGCGTCATTCGGAGCGGTAACGTCGTGCGAACTCTGTGGGACCTATATTTTCCATATTAATTAATAGCTGATTGCTATAGTTTGACATTTTATTGTGTACTCAGTGATTATTATTCTGTTCCTATCTAAATTAATAAATTCTGGTTGTAATTGTAATTCAAATGGATAATACACGAACATTGTAACATCTACCTCTTGGTTGGTTTCTTTTAATAAACACCACTTCTGATCCTCTAACACTATTACTGCTTTATTTCTACCGATTTTCTTCAAGCTACCATTAATAATGTTTTTAAATGAGTATTTTTTGAGAAAGCGGCCTAAAGCAACAGGATGTATCATATTATTGTTATCATTTTCAGAGTGTTTATCCCTTTGAATGTGTACTATATATGGAGCGGCATCAGAGGCTTGGTATATCAACCTACAAATAGGAGTATGAGCGGAGGTATTTACATCATTGGAATGTAGGCTTCTGGGATTTGATGAATTGTTTTGGTTTAGAATTGGCACGGAATGTGGAGATGGTATTTCAGAAGTGGTTTTTAGGACATTTTCATCGTTTACTACATTACAATGACAATCAACATCAGACAGAAAATCGTTAGAATTTTTGTTTTGATTGTGATTCCTCCTCTTTCTTTTATTACAATGCTTACACATTCGTCGAGTCGATGACCTTTTACGTTTTGTTTTATTTGTATCCGAACAATCGGCTAATCTCCGC
The DNA here is from genome assembly GCA_017933935.1 of Sesamia nonagrioides. Classification (NCBI taxonomy): domain Eukaryota; kingdom Metazoa; phylum Arthropoda; class Insecta; order Lepidoptera; family Noctuidae; genus Sesamia; species Sesamia nonagrioides. The sequence goes on from JADWQK010001612.1 coordinate 299,479, forward strand.
TTCGCAGATGATATCGTGGTCATGGCTGAGACCCTGGAAGACTTGGGCAAAATGCTCAATGACCTCAGCAGAGCTTCCCAACAAGTGGGTCTAAAAATGAACATGGATAAGACGAAGATCATGTCGAACTCTCATGTCGCACCCACTCCAATTGTAGTTGGTTGCTCTGCACTCGAAGTTGTTGACGAGTGTATATACCTGGGACAGACAGTCCAACTAGATAGGTCCAACTTCGAGAAAGAGGTGTCTCGGCGAATCCAGCTCGGTTGGGCAGCGTTCGGGAAGCTACGCTTCATCTTCTCGTCGTCCAAGATACCACAGTGTCTCAAGACTAAAGTCTTTGACCAGTGTGTGTTGCCAGTGATCACTTACGGAACTGAAACGTGGTCGCTCACAATGGGTCTCATACGAAGGCTCAGAGTCACACAAAGGGCAATGGAAAGAGCTATGCTCGGAATTTCTCAAAGTCACCGACATAGCTCTTCGAGTCGCTAAAATTAATTGGCAGTGGGTAGGGCACATTGCTCGTAGAACCGCTGGCCAATTTGGCAGTAAGGTTCTGGAGTGGCGGCCACGTACTGAAAGACGCAGCGTAGGGAGGCCCCCAACGAGGTGGACCAATGACCTGGTGAAGATCGCGGGAAGCCGATGGATGCGGGCAGCACAAGACCGGTCATCGTGGAAAGCCTTGGGGGAGGCCTTTGTCCAGCAGTGGACATCTATAGGCTGAGGAAGAAGAAGAAGAAGAAGAACAATCGGTATCTAAAAAAGATCCTTCAGTATCCATATCTGATTTATGAGCTAATGTTACAAAATATGATGCCTGGGGGACTGTGCCCCCAGGATCTTCGGGCTCATTCATATAAAGGAACTATATACAAAACTTACCAATACTCGTAGAATTAATATTAAATAAAATATAATAAACTAATATAATAATAAATTACAAATTTTATAAACTTTAACACTTTCCCACTATCCTATAAAAATATTTTAAAATACACCAAAGAAAAAAAGCAGCTATCTTATTCGAAGTTTCCCGCGCTTTCTATATTTTTTTTCTATTATTATTGTTTGTAAATCTATAGTAATATATGTAAGTATAAAGCTGAAGAGTTTGTTTGTTAAAACGCGCTAATCTCAGGAACTAAGTAGGTACTTACTGGTCCGATTTGAAAATTTAATTTTGCGTTGGATTGTAATGGACTATCCAACGCAAAAGGAAATTTTTGCGTAGGATAGTCCAGGAAGGCTTTAGGCTCTATAACATCACGCGGCGACCAATAGGAACAGAGTTTATATAAAAACATATCGAAAACTATACCGGTGAAATCGCGCGGCGCAGCTAGTATTCTTTAATGTAGCTGTTTATTGTCCCATAGATAATTAATAAAAATAAAAAGATGTAAGTGTGAAATGTGAGCCAAGTTCACTATTAAAATATATGCCTTGTAATTGTTGACTTCAACGACAAAAGGGAGTTTTTGGCGGGAAGCCAAGATGAGTGCCACGCTCGTTTTTCATTGGACTTTTAAATTATTTATAGTGTCGTTTACTAAATAAAAACGCGTGATTTATGTAGTAAAAAGTGCATTCAGTGAATAATTCATTAAGAACAGTGAAATATTGTAGCATAGTGGCCACATCATGGCTTTGAACCAAATCCTCCGTGTTCGGTTCGCGCGGCCGTCTTTTTCTACATGAATAATTCATTACGTGACATTGGCTAAATGCACAAACCGTGCGAAGCCCTATGAGATAGAAAGAAGAACTTTTGAAGATTTTTATTTTACTTGACATTGGCACAAAGTCATAACTAGTGCCACACTACAAAAAAAAAAAAAAAAACGACAAAAGAAGTGAGATCTCAATGGATGCCAAGTTCGATGGTCCGAAGTCCTGAAATTCATTCATAATAACAAAATATCATTTCTTCTTCATCATTTCATTTCATTTCTAAGATAATAAATATTATAGCCTAAGCCGCCTAAGGTCTCACTTGGCTAGTTTTCTTAAACGAAGTATTATGTTCGATGGTTAGATTATACCAGCAAGCCAAATTTTCCGAATAATAAAATAAAAACCAACAAGTAACAGGTTCGGAACTTGTGAAGGCTAAGCCTATAATTACCCTATTATTATTATACTCTTTGGCCTATATTATAAAATTATAAATAAATCGTATATTATGAACTAGCCTACCTATTCCGTTACCGACATATCTGCAGATGGCGACACTTTCGAAATTGGGTGTCAATTTCGAGTGCCGGCCGCAAAACCAATAAAACCTGTGCAGTGTGACCAAATGTGGCAGGATCCTGCCTTTTTGGCAGGTTTAGCCCTTTATTTTACTCTCTGGCAGTTTTGTTTGACGTATTACAAATCTGGCAGGATTTGGCACTTTTGGCAGTATTGACAATATAGTATAGCCACTACAGCCCACAAAAGAGTAGGATGCAGTATCCAATTCAAATAATACTTTATTCAAGTAGGCTTAGATACAAGCACTTTCGAATCATGAGTTACTTACAACCAGAGAACAGAGCAATTTGTTGTTAGGAACAATACAAAATAAATAAAATAATAAAAATCCTAAAAAGAAATGTCAAAAGAAAATAATGTTGAATGTATCTAGAACAAAATTCTTATGTCAAATAAAATAAAAAATAATTTAGAGTGTTTCTAGAAGGAAATTCTAAAGCCAAAATGTAAAAATTAAATTATGGTTAAAAAATTAATACCTTAAGAGGTAATGGTTCAAAAACAAGTCGAATGCTGCTTGTGAAAGGATATTCTCGAAAATCAATCTGATAAAATAAAAACGCGGAACAGATTTATTAATAAACATGTCGCCTCTATTTTAGTTGTTAGACAGGACATTAGTGAATATGGTGACTGCGTTTCATTCTAGCCAACTAAAGAAATGACAAAAGCGATGTATAAAGAAAGTGGTCCAGAAGAATACGATGCTAATAGGAATGTGTAATTTAATTCAGTTCACTTTTAGACTTCAAGATCTATTATTTATCCTACTAATATGTATATAAAGCTGAAGAGTTTGTTTGTTTGTTTGAACGTGCTAATCTCAGGAACTACTGGTCCGATTTGAAAAATTCTTTTTTCGTTTGATAGCCCATTCATCGAGGAAGGCTTTTGGCCATATAGCATCACGTTGCAACCAATAGGAGCGTGGCATTAAAAAAAAAACGCGTGTGAATCCGTGTGGCGCAGCTAGTTTTAAATAAAACTTCAAAAAATAATGTGTTAATTTATTTTAAACTTTTAGATTATATTGGCATTCATCATTCTCCTGCCCTTATCCCAATTTATTTGGGGTCGGCGCAACATGTCTTTTTCTTCCATGCATCCCTATCAGAAGCCATCTCCGCAGTCACTCCCTTCTTAGTCATATCATCCTTCACACATTCCATCCATCGTTTCTTTGGTCTTCCCCTACTCTTATAGCCATCAACATTCATAATTAAGACTCTCCTCACGACATTCTCCTCAGTTCTCCGTAACACATGCCCGTACCATGACAACCGATTTCCACACAACTTTTCAGCTACCGGTGCCACTTTCAGACTTCCTCTTATGTACTCATTTCTTATTCTATCCATTCGTGTAACACCACACATCCCTCTTAGCATTCTCATCTCGGCTGCATGCAATTGCCTTTCATTCATCCCTTTCGTAGCCCAACATTCTGATCCATACAAGACAGCAGGTCGGATCATGGTTTTATATATTTTCCCCTTAAGTTTAAGGGGAATGCGGGAGTCGCAAATTGTTCCCGTGACCTGCCGCCATTTCATCCACCCAGTGTTAATTCTGTGCTTAACCGTCCGATCTATTTCGCCATCGCTTTGCACGAGTGAACCGAGATACCGAAAGTCGGAGCAGATTGGGAGAAGTGCGCCATCAAGCGCTATGGCTCCAGAAGTGGAGAGACCGCCGAAATCGCAGAACATATATTCGGTTTTGGTTCTGCTGATTTTCAAGCCAACATTCTCCAGCTTCTGTTGCCATTTCTCCAATCTGCTCTGGATCTCAGGTCCATCTTCACCGACGAGAACAATGTCATCGGCGAACAGCATGCACCAGGGTGCCTCCTCCTGGATGTCCGACGTAAGAGCGTCCATAATCAACAGGAAGAGTTACGGACTTAAAGCCGATCCCTGGTGCAAGCCTACCGCCACACTGAACTCGTCGGTATTGCCAGCAGCCGACCGGACGTAGGTACGAGATCGACTGTACATAGCACGAATTAACTCTACATACTTCCCAGGCAAACCTTTCTCTTTCAGGGCCCACCACAGCACATCACGATTGGCATTATTTTGGCATTTTGTGCTTTTGATTGTGGCAGGATTTGTCAGTTTTCTTGTCTAAGTGGAGCAGGATCTCTAATTTAAGGTTGGTCACACTGAACCTGTGGTTTTGGCAGTTTGGCTCAGACGCTCAGTATCTTCTTAGTAGTCTGTGGTTTGGCTTTTCGAAGAAATGTTCGGCATTTTTTAAGACTTTTTAAAAGAAATAAATGTTAGTGTGGTGTGTGTAGTGATGGTCGAGAAGTACTACGTGTGGGGCGAGGGCGTGTGGCGCGAGCTGGACGTGGCGTCGGGGCGCGTGTCGGGCTGGCGGCGCCGCGCGCGCTTCGTGTTCGTGCGCGGCGGCCGCCTGTTGGTCGCGCGCCGCCGCCCTGTGCTGCGGGCGCTGGAGGCGCTGGCTGCGGGGCAGCCTAGCGCCGCCGCCGACGGCCCGCGGCTCTCACACCGCAGGTACGACCATCCATCAGTATTACATCGGCGTCACAACAGTTTTCGTGCTCAAACTGCGTCGTTAACGATGCAGATAGTACAGTAGGCAGGCCATATCATTGTGCTTATGGTAACTAAAAGTATGTATGCCACCCAGTGTGAGTAGCAGTATGTTTGTTATTTATTTATAAAAACGTTGCCCAATACTAGGAATTTCTCTATGGTGGGCGAGTTTAAAAACATATAAATCCATATACACAAACAGACAGACCAGGAATAACTACTTGAGGATCATACAAATTTACATATTTGTTCCTTGGTTGAACCAACCACAACACAGCAGTCAATTGCTTACCCACTGCTCCAACGGTGCTGTCTATGTCGTGCCATGGGCTGTGTATGGATTGTAGTTTTAGCTGAGCGCATTAAAGGCTACTGTTTATAGACAGGGTTGTGACTACTTCTGAGCATATATACCTCACTGGAATGGAAATGTGGTACTTATTGAGATCTTAGCTAAGTGTCTGCTTACATATTTCATGTGTCAAGCTATATGTTGTTGGAATCTTATTAGATTTTTTTTAATAAGACTTTATTCATCGTAATATTCTTCTTGTGGTAGCTTCATCACAAATATTTTTCAAAATTGATGTCGGCTGTAACCTGGTATTGGTAACAATAGTTGGTTGTTGCTGTCCCCTCACATGCTCAGCTCCTTGCCACAAAGTATGCACTATGTTATAATCACTACTCTTGAGAACAGAGAACACTATTACGTAGCATATTGATACATTCAACTGCCAACAAGCAGAACAGAGAAACAGTGGGTGCTTCTTCACAGCTTACAGTCAGGTTCAGTGAGGAATTATAAGTAAACTTTTAAGGTTATTATTCAAAATCAAAAGTCATTTATTCAAATTAGGCTGAAAATCAGGACTTTTTGAATGTCAATATTACATAAGACAGTCCCCCAAAACGCCCACCCATCGACACTTCCTAGTGCTTTGGCTGGGAAGAAGAAGTGGCGGAAGAATCTCCCCAGCAGCACAGCTGTCTGTTCATTTAGTAAAAACACATTAGTTTATACAATACTATGTAGGTACAGTAATTATAGAGAAAAAAAACAACATCGAATTTATTTATCAATGCCAGCTAGCAAAAACAAAAAATAAAATATCATTAAAATGGAAATGTAAATAAGTAAAAACTTATTACATACCTAAATAAAACCCACCTGCGACTTCATTCGTGTTTTTATATGCTACGCTGCAATTGGTCACCGCGATATTATATAGCCTAAAGCCTTTCTGGATTAATGGGCTATCCAACGCAAAAATATTTTTTCAAATCAGAGCAGAAGTTCCTGAGATTAGTGTATTCTAACAAACTCTTCAGCTTTATATATTAATATAGATTTGTGGGTATCTTTAACAGTTTCTGTAGCGCTCACAATGGAAGCCCTCAAAAATGATTCATTTTAGCTCCTTTTGGTCACAGTGATGTTGTATAGCATGCCCTAAAGCCTTCCTCCATACATTAACTATCCCACACAAACATCATTTTTCAATGTGAACCAGTAGCTCCTGAGATTAGCACATTCAAACAAACAAACTCTTCAGCTTTATAATATTAAGTATAGGTTTGAATAAAGTATATACAATTTATTTATTCCATAATAAATATACATTTATAGAAATACGTAATACAAAACTGTGCAAGTATGTACTTGCTTACTTGTTGCTTGCGTTTTTATACAAAAATAAACAGCATAACAGTTATAAATATAAATAAATAAATAAGTAACTTCACGGTATCCAAATAAAACAAAAAAGAATGACATCTGCTTTAACCATAGCATGGTTCATAACGCTTGCTTCTGTATATTAAAGTCTGTCTTTTATTATACAACGATATTTTTTGTTTAAGTGAAACCTGACAGAATAAGCAACTGAATCGATTACAATCATTTTTACACCATGTTATATTTTTTTCCAAATACATTTAGAAATTGCGGTGTGGTTACCGAGCACGCCATGCAACTTACCATAGATCATAGTACGCGCAACAGCTGATGCTAGAGTTCAACGTACCGCTCGCCCGCCCGAGCGTAGCGTGAACCGTATTTTTGTTGGAACAGCCAAGTAGCCATTGACTATTCAAAAGGACCAACGGATGGTTAATTTGAAATTAACAATTTTGATTTTTGTAGGATAACAAGCTCATCACTTTGTGGTTTTTCATGATATCTTTTTGAAATTTTATACATAGATTCTTTACTTAAAAATACTGGACACGTGTTTCGGGTTTCACATAAACAAAAAATAATGTTGTTTTTTTTTTTTTTTTTTAATTTTGGCAACTGAGCCGGTATCGACTATTCTCCCAATGTCATGTGTGATGTGGAGACAGACGAGCCGTTGTTTAAGTTGGTACGGACGACAGCAGGTCAACCAACCCGAAACTGACAGAAATTTCTTGACCCTTAATTCTTTAGAAATAAAGTTGAAAATCTACGAACGAAATCTGAGAGATTGTGGTAGCTTGATGTGCTGTCGTCTGTACAAAGTTGACAAACAAAATATCCCTCAGAGATGTGATAAGTTAATGATGGCGCCGATTGTGTTGTTCACAAACTAAACTAATTTTAAATTAACTTGCATCTTTTTCTTTCCAATTCGTTAAGAAAAGGATAGAAGATAACATTTTAATTTAATCCTGTCAAATTAAGACTCCATAGACAGTTTAGACGCGATTATAAACATAGCGACTAAAAATACGCCAGTTTTACGTCAGGAGCGCTCTAATTTGACAGGTGTAAACTGACATTTTATCTTCTGTCCTTTTTTTAATGAAATAGAAAGAAAGAGATGCACTGAACTTAAAATTAGTTGGTGGCCGGAACACGAAGCGTAGGGAGGGCCCCAACAAGGTGGACCAATGACCTGGTGAAGGTCGCGGGAAGCCGATGGATGCGGGCAGCACAAGACCGGTCATCGTGGAAAGCCTTGGGGGAGGCCTTTGTCCAGCAGTGGACATCTATAGGCTGAAGAAGAGAAGAGAAGAGCATTGGTGAACAACAGAATCGCCGCCATTATATTTGTCATTGAATCTATATTCTCGCCAAGCTCCATAAACAATAGAGATAAACAAACCAGTTTAGGGTTATCACAACTCACGTTTTACAAATCTCCTGATATTTCCATGATTATCGACTTTTACATGCTAACTATTTATTAACAATTCCTATTGCAGTGTATTTCAATAGAATCACTAAAATAACATGCATAATAACTTGGTATTTCGAAAAACCATTAAAAAGACGACATTAATTTTACGTGATAGCCCTACAAAAAAAGAAAGATGGATGAAATCCAGATGTAAAACACATTTTGTGGAATTCAATCAATAAATAAAGTTGGCATTTTTCAATACGATTAGGCGTATTTTAATTACTTTCAGATCAACTGCATAACACATGCATTTTAATACTTTTAAGTATGGACTAAGTATAATAGTATATATATAATATGTATCAAAAAAATTAACCTATTAGGAAATTAGCTTACATGTATGTCATATTTCATTGAAATCTGTTAAGCGTTCTATGTAAATCATAAATATCTAAACAAATAAAGTGCTTACATTAGTAAGAAATAGAATTATTACTTTTATGAAAATCATCTATGTAGAAAAGGTTGTTAACATCTGTCTTTTAGGCGTAAACTACTCGTTGCCTAGCAACGGTTTGTTTACCTCTATTTGTATTCATCATCGAATTTGGCCGACATATAGTTCTGACTTCCAATTAAATAATATAGTGTAATTTCTACTGTTGTCTTATGATATCTGCCCCTGCAGCAAGTCTGAGAGTCGCCCAGCTGCGCCCGCCCCGCCGCCCGCGCCGCCCGTCCCGCTAGCGTGTGAGCATCATCAGTGCTGTGCACACAGGTAACTGTTATTGTTTTGTTACTAATGTTGCACCAACTTAGTGTTTGCTTGATGCAGTAGAACCCTCTGATCGTTTTCACTAGTTTTCCTGAAACTGACTGAGTTCAGTTTAAAGCGCTCAACGATCTTGTGTGTGCCCAAAATTGTAAGCAACCATGGGCGTACCCAGCTTCTGGTCTGGGATGCGGAGGGTAAAGGTCATAGCACACTTAAACGACTCTGCTCCAACACCGCCCTAAAATAAGGCGACTGCTCGACTGTACGGCGCGGGACTGCTAGCAGTCTGCTCGCGGACGCCGCGCGGCCACAACGTGCGGCCAGCGAGGCGTCAACTACCGACCAGTCTGACGGCTTTAAGTGAGCTGTCTGTCAATTTATGATGCCAATGTAAAATAAATTTTACAGCTCATATTTGAATAATATTCTTTGTGCCGAGTGGGAGCAAAGTCGTTTAAGTGTGCTATGACCACAATCCTCCGCGTCATCCTGTCAACATCATTGAAGCCCTTCAGGTCCTTGTTGCACGTACCTAGCTAGTTGTCTGTTGACACACGCATGACTCCGTGTTCACATGCGCCATGTTGTATTATTTATTATTATTGCTTTAAATGGTACTCATTAGAAGTATGTAGCGGTAGTTAATGCGCGCGACAAACAACCCGCCGTTATTTCAGATGGCACACGGACACGCGACCGTCGAGCACGCGCGACATGGCCACGCAGTGCCGGCTCGCGCTCCGGCAAGAGAACACGCCCGCCGCCGCAGCGGACTACAGCTCGGAGGAGGAGGTCGTGAGTCCTGGCGCTCGGAAACCGCCGCTCGCACTACGCGGACATACGGAAGTGAACGAACTGTTCTACAAGTCGCCTGCCGCGGCGGACACGTCCGACGAGATGCCAGCCCGGACAGTGACCAGGTCGTCGTCGTCGCGCTCTGGCGGCGCCTGCAAGGAGCTGATCATCTCGGAGGCGGACGTGCTGCTGCTGCGCGGGTTCGTGGCGCGCACTCGTCCGGGCGCGCTGGCTCGGTTCGACGCCGACGTCACCTACCAGCGCCTGCTGTTCCACGCCATCAACCCGCTCGTGCACCTCGAGCGGTGCCCGAGTCTGGAGCGTCGTCTGCGAGCTGTCAGCGACGCCGACAAGGTAACTGGGCTACGTCCGAACTCGACAATTCACCAACGTAAAAGCCCATCAATGGCCTTATATGTCAAATACACTTTTAACTGACGGAGGAGCTCTTAGAGACAATTCGAAATAGAAAAAGGAAATTTTAATTTCAAGGAGAATAAGGAGGAACATTCGAGAGTAAACAAAGTGCGCGCGCCGGCCGCCGGCTCGCGGGACGCGGCGGAGAGACCGGCCGGTCGCCGGGGAGTGACGGAACGGAACAAACTAAAGAAAAAAGTAGCCGTGATAAAGATAGCCGACACTAATGGCGTCAGTGACCGTCCGAAAGCGAAGCCCGAGCGGAGCGCCGAGAGGGCGCGCTCGCCGCCCGGCGCTCACGTCATCAGCAAGCGGTAGGTACTCTCACAGTTGTGTATATTAGGTTTCATTTGAGTCGCTGAACTTGAATGTTTTGCATGAAATTTTAAGGTGTTCACAGTCTGATCTTAATCTCAATCTTATGTCAAAAATACATAAACGGACATACACAAAACAATACAACATACAATAAATGAACAGACAGCTGTGCTGCTGGGGAGTTTGTTGCGCCACTTCTTCTTCCCAACGAAAGCACTAGGAAGTGTCGATGGGTGGGCGTTTTGGGAGACTGTCTTATGTAATATTGACGATCAAAAAGTGCTGATTCTCAGCCTAATATGAATAAGTGACTTTTGATTTTAATTTTTGACTTGTAATTACCTTAAATTTTTGACAAGTTTTCGACATAAGTTGTTACTGAGATGGGATTGTGACAATAGTTATACATATTTACAAACTGTACTTTTACATACATGTATCTGTTTGAAGCTCGTTACGACGGAGATGTTCTTGACTTCGCTTTCTGCAATGTGCATGTCAGTGTCAAGGTGAATGTTGATCAAAATAAAATCATCACCAGAGCTATTCAAGTTCAAACCAGAACTTTAATTTAAATAATTTACCAAAAAACGTACTAAAATATCACTAATTGATCAATATGAGCGCTTGTTACTAAATAAGTTGTCTTATTTATGTGATTAATTATATTTTCTGCATGTTTATGTATCATTTCAGGTCTTAACCTAATGCGACTGTGTTATCAACAAATAACTTACATATCTAACAACTAATAATATTATTATACTGACTGTTTACCTCGCATAACTCGACATCATCATCTTAGCGTTAATCCCAGTCGCATCCGAAGCTTTTTCAGCTTTGGAGTCTGGGGTCCGCTTTACCAATCTAACTGCTGATATGGCTAAACTTCGATATTTTCTGTGAAGCGACTGTCGTCTGACCTCCACAACCCACAGGCGATATCGAAGCATTGCAGTTAGACCAGTGACCTCGCATAACTAACTACATTTAATAAAACTTGACAATTCATTGAAAGTGCCCGAAAATATTGATGAATTTTCACTTAACTTTGAAAGATGTATCTGTGCTTTATGAGTTGTAACACAAAAATATAAATACCATATTGAATTATTAATTTCTAACTTAATGTGTTATCATCCAAGCGGTAGAAAGGAATAGGTAGTATGTCCTTCCGCTTGGAGTGCCACAAGGTATGACTCTCGGGCCGCTGGTGTATGAATTATTAACTTCTAACTTAATGTGTTATCATCCAAGCGGTAGAAAGGAATAGGTAGTATGTCCTTCCGCTTGGAGTGCCACAAGGTATGACTCTCGGGCCGCTGGTGTATGAATTATTAACTTCTAACTTAATGTGTTATCATCCAAGCGGTAGAAAGGAATAGGTAGTATGTCCTTCCGCTTGGAGTGCCACAAGGTATGACTCTCGGGCCGCTGGTGTATGAATTATTAACTTCTAACTTAATGTGTTATCATCCAAGCGGTAGAAAGGAATAGGTAGTATGTTCTTCCGCTTGGAGTGCCACAAGGTATGACTCTCGGGCCGCTGGTGTATGAATTATTAACTTCTAACTTAATGTGTTATCATCCAAGCGGTAGAAAGGAATAGGTAGTATGTTCTTCCGCTTGGAGTGCCACAAGGTATGACTCTCGGGCCGCTGGTGTATGAATGTTTGTGTGCAGTGCGTCCATCGGCAAGGAGTATTCCAACTTGGAGGATCATGCTATAGTCGCGTGGGTGAGCAGCGGGTCTCGGGCGAGTCTCGTGAGCGGTAACCGCTTGTGGCGCGACCTGCAGGACCAGTACGAGCGGCTCACGGGGCGCGGTGAGTGAACCGAAAGCGGTATTGATACAGCGTGGCTGCCATCAGTTTTCATTACGAACACTCTATGATCGATATCGAGCGCGTTTGACTCATCGATTGGTCCGCTTCAGGGTGTGACAGCACTCAACTAGTGAAGGCGACAAACGCAGGCGATGTGTCTGATCGAGGCTCATAATGATAACTCTTGGTCCAGCAGCAGCCACACAGAAAATCCTTACTAATATTATAAATCGGAAAGTGAATTTATTTGTTCCACTTTCACGCCGTAACTACTGAACCGATTGCTTTGATTTTGCAGACGTAAAGTTAGAAGTCCGAATTAAATAATAGGGTACTTATTCTTTATCCCGGAAAAATTTGATATTCCCGAGGGAAAACAAAAATACTGAATTCCACGCGGGCGAAGAGCTAGAAAATAATTTAACCACCGTTTATGTGAAATGCTAAGAATGAGAATGTTCGCAGAGCGCTCGTGGCACTCGCTGCGGAACCGGTACCTGCGGTACATCCTGCCCGCGCTCGGCGCGCTCGGCCTGGAGCCCGCACTTGTGGCCAGGCTGCGGGCCGCCGCCGCCACCGGTGAGTAACAAGCTGGGCCGACACCGCCCTAATCGATTAGAATCGTGACCTAATGAATCGACCCACAAAAAATAATTAATTTTCTTTTAATGCGTGAAATCAGAAAATTCAATAATTATTTTTATTACCACACCAATGTATCAGATGAAGTAGAAAACAAGACGTTTATTTTCAATATCTATTGATTACAAAGCAAATACAAAATTCAACTTTTAGTTCCTTAAGCGCTCTACACACCAAAGCCGGCGGCACAGTCCGCTGACATAACCCGGCCGCTCATGTTGAAAGAAGCATGTCGGTAACCTTCGCCCGCGCGTGTTGTGCTTGCCGGCGGCTAGCGTACACAAGCGCTCTGTTGTTGGTGACATTTCAGCTGTAGTGACATGCTAGTATTCCAACTGCCAAATAAGTTTGTGATGTCGTGCCGCCGACATGCCGCCGGCAAAGATTTACGACTTGCAATGACTGAAGCCGGCCCGCCGGCAACATGTTGCCGACATATGCTGCCGTGACGGCGACTTTGGTGTGTAGAGCGCTTATACATACTTTATCTTCAAAATAACTTTTTAAAAACCTTTTTATTTTTTTAATTTGTTTGTAATAAAATATAGAATTATACTTCAGATACACAATTGTGAATTGCCTGCGATAAATAATGTTTGAATTCTTCATTTAAGCCTTGACTTTCCTGTGCAATATACATAGAAAGTTGCTTTTTCTCTACAAACAGTAAAAAATTATAAACGTAACTTTTTGTATTGAAGGGAAGTGAGATGAAAGAAATTAAATACACAGCCATCTCGCGAGATTTTGAGTAGTTACCTGGCAACACTCACGTAACACGAGCACCTTCAACTAATTGTAAGGTTTTGACGAAAACAGAACATCTAATGTCGAATTAAAAGGGTTATGTATCTATGCAATGAATTGATTCAGTAGTACATCTATGCAATGAATTGATTCAGTAGTACATATCGATATTTTTGTCGCGAAGAATCGATTTTTCGATTAATCGACATCCCTACGGCCGAGCGAAGCCGAAGGTTTCAATCGTTTGTCTTCGCAGGCGCTATCAAGACGAAAAATCGCGTCGCAGTGCGGCGTCACTCCGCGTACGAGCCGCCGGTACACAGCGCGGCGTCGCGACGTCCGCCGGACCGCGACCTCACCGCCGACCACGACGACGGCACCGGTACGTGTCACTCACGTGGCGTCACCGCTCGTACTCGTTGTTAATATACAGAGTGGTGCTGACAATAAATGAAAACACAGACCATGTTGGAGGAGGAATAATTCTGAACCATAGAAAAAAAAACTAGCATCAATAATAAAAAAATGAAAATTTCAAACACCCTAAATCGCATTAAATTGCAAACGGAATAGAACATCCTTTAAAATATTGGTTCAATGACCTCCGATCAGCGGGCGACAGCGCGTTCCTGTATCGATTTGCTTTTTCGCGCCATTATTATTAAAGTTGAGTACCGCTGGATGCGGCGGTCATCAACCTCTAAGCGCTGCCTTATCAACAAGTACATCATGTAAAAAATGTGATAAATTAAAAATAATTTCCTGTGACTAAACTAATGGATATATTTATATAATTTTTCATGGGTAGACAGAGAATGTGTTGAGATACACGATGTTTAATTTATTGTCATACTGTCAGCACCACTCTGTACTTATATATTATTTTTTTCTTTGACTTCGCACCATTTGTACATTTAACCAATGTCACGTAATGAATTTTCATTAATGTCGAAAAAGACGGCCGCGTGAACCAACTACGAGGGAGGTTTGAGGCAAAGTCATGATGAGGCCATTATGCTGCAATATCTCAATGTTCTTTATGAATTATTTACTGAATGAACTTTTTACTACATAAATCACGCACTTTGATTTAGTAAACAACACTATAAATAATTTAAAAGTCCAATGACAAATGAGCGTGACACTCAGCTTAACCTTCCTGCCAAAACACCTATATTTGACATTGTGCGTCGCTTTTTACAACTTTTCTTATTTAGGACGAGGCCATAACACTGCGTTGCGGCGTCGTAGCGCAAAAACGACGTCGCACAGTAATACAATGAGATGACGCAACGCAAAGATTTCATCGTACGACAAGACGCTAACCGTCAGTTCAGTTTCTAGTGAGTCATGGACCGTACTACACGGGTCCTACTTTTGCTAGCGCTAAGACGCATCAAGAAAAGGAAACAGAAAAATACTGTGTGGCTACCATGAGTTTTATTAACGAGACTCGATCATCGATATCGAGCGCATTTGGCGCTCACATTGGTTGAGAGTTGTTACAACCTTGAAGCGGGACAATCGATGAGTCAAACGCGCTCTATGTCGACGATCGAGTCTCGTAATGTAAACTCATGGTAGCCACACTGGGTGTATCCATTTCTATGACACATGAATTATGATGGGAATCACATAAAAGACACTAAGTATATTATAGGTAGTATATTAGTAGCGTAAGTCGTCGCATTGTACATTTGTACCGCCAGCGCCGCAACGGTGTTTTGTGGCCTCGCCCTTAGGGCTCTAACACATAAACACTATACGACGCCGCGTCGTGGTCGTCCTCTTATTAACAACAGAAGCAGAATGTGGTATTTTAGTACATTCCGAAAAATGGACCGCTCGAGACGTGGTCATTGTTGTAGGACGCGACGTCCTATCGTGTTTGTGTTTGAGCCCGAACTGAAGGCTATTCAAATAACTATCTTGTGCGTAGGCCCGTCGTCGCCGAAGCGTCGCTCGCTGCGTTCTCAGCCACAGAAATCTACCAGCAATAAAGACGAGAGCAGCGACGAATTTGTAAGCAAGACATCCGGAAGGAAGGAGCTGAAGAGTCCGGTGTCCAGCAGCAAGGAGGCTGGCAGTAGAGCGGGCGGGAGTAAGGAGCTCACCAATGGGACGTCCGGTAGCAGAGCGGAGCGGACGCCGCGCTACTCGGAAGTGACGCGACGTTTCGCGGCGCGACATCGCGCCTCGTCGTCTTCGGGTTCGCCCCCCCAGCCCGCGTCACCCCCCCGCTCGGCTCCGACCACCCGCTCTCGGCGGCTTTTCAACCCTAACGCCATCGTGTGACGTGATAACGTAACATTCGGCTAAATGGATGTCACTCACATAAGATTGTTCTCTGCACTAATGCAGGGTTGACTTTTACCTTGTATAGTATTATTGTGTAATATATTCAAGAATTATGTGCGTAGCTGCGAAGTAATCGCAACCGGCGATGTGACGAAGCAAACAGAGACGATCATAACAGATAACTGTTTTGTTCCAACTTGCCTCCATGGACAGCTGTTTCAAATTTATTTTAATACTCCTAGTACATTATGCAGTGAGGTTATGATAAAGCTTATTTTTTATCGTACATTATGATTGTTAACTCGATTGATTGTGTCTATTAGGAAGATAGTCTCAGCAACTATCGCGCGGAGACTATCGGCGAACATCACTCTATGTCTAGTGGAGGTAGATATTTAAAGAGTGTGTACGTTTACAATGATTAGGAGTTAATCGGGCCGAGTGTACGCAGTGACGAATGAAGAACAATGTAGCGTGTTGATTAGTGTCGTCAATTTTGATCACAGATTATGGATGGGTATATTTTCAAGTAAAAATTGTTGTTTTTCTTTACTTTTTGTGTTTTATTGTTGTACGGACGGTACAGCAGGTCAAGCTACACCTAACTATCAGATATTCCCAATCAACCTTGAGCCTTAATGCTTTAGAGATAAAGTTGAAAATCTGACAGATGGTAGTAACTTGATGTGCTGTCGTCTGTACATCACCGCTTACCTTTTCCAAATGATGGACCCCCTGTACCGACGACAGTAAGTGGTGGTGCTTCACGATACCAGTTACAACAGCAAGTGATTTCACTCTGCCTTTAATAGCGTACGCAGACGAGGGAATTTTTGTCCGCTAAAATAGATCCCTTACAACTGTATCGAGTAACGCAAACGAGGGATTAGTATCGCGTACCAAAAAGTCGCCCGAATAACCGAGGACATGCAGAGAGTGGCCCGGACAAAGTACGGAGGAGTCCTCGAATAAAATAGAACTCGTGTGACTCGGCGAAGCAACGCACATAGCGGACTTTAGTCCGCGTTATAAGGCTATAATGTATATGCTAGTTGCACGGTAAACTCTGGTTGCGAGATGTAGAATTCGTGTGAAGTCATGATGACGCGTTATTCGCATGTTGCGTTGTAGGCACCGCTACATTAGCTTACGGACAGCACGGTGGCGCACCTGGTTGCACCGGCATGGTGTCCCGGGCCCTTATGTAAAGAAAACCCTGTCCGATCCGTGAAGGTATTGTTAGGTATCGATAACTGATTCTACTAATGCCCACAAAGACAGGCTAAACTTAAAAAAATTCCCCCTAATAAATAAATATTATTTCGCAAAAAGAGGTTAACTTAATACATGTGCGGTAAGCAACCCTTTCCACAGGCGGCGGGGGGCAGGGCACGTGGCACCTGTGACGTGGTCGCTTCGCTATTCGCTTACAATAATACCTGTGTTGTCACTTTTTTTAAAATTACCAAATTTCGGGGAAATTGGAATTAATTCCCGGGAAAAAAGGATTATTTCAAAATTCGTTAGTATTGTTAATATGATGATTATGTAAAATTTTAAATAATATTTGGTCAAGTGTTTACCTAACCTTTATTATCCTTATGGGTCGGACAGGGTTTTCTTTACATATTGTATACAAGCTCGCGACATCAACCGGCAGGCAAGTGGCCCGCCAGACAACTAGTCTGGTCGGAGGATCCTCCCTTTTCTATGGAGGATGAGTGAGCTTTACACGGTGCTCCTCGTACCTCCACACTAACAAACTAGACAAAAGTCGCCACTCCACACTGAGACAGTATCAAAATGGACCTTGAAGAGACAGCAATACTGCAGTATGTATAATTCCAATCATGTTTACACCATGTTATATTTTTTCACAAATACGTTTAGAAAGTATTGCGGTGTGGTTACCGAGCGCACAACGGATTACCGCCACTTTGCGCGCCGGTTGATGTCGCAAACCTGTATGCGTGCTAGTTGCACAGAAAACTCTGCTTGTGAGATGCAGGATTCGTGTGACGTCAGTATGCCGCGTTGTTTGCATGTAGCGTTGTAGGCACCGCTACAAAGGTAATCGGGGCCGTTCTCTGATGGCACTAGTCTGCTGTTAGACAGGGTATAGGTACATAAATTGCGCTAGTAGAGGCTGAGAGCTAGAGGGCGCCAAGCGGGAGCGATCTCTGGCTTCCGGCCGTCTGCAAAGTCATGGTCGGGAGCGAGAGCGCATGGGACGGGGTCGTCTCCTTCTGCGAAGCAGTAATGCAAGCGAAGGAGACGGCCGAGAGGGAGAGAGAGGCACAGAGTTCTCTCCCTTCCCGCCGGCGACGGCGCGGGGTCGACCTGCCTCCATGATAATGACCGACGTGCGAAGAAACCGGGGAGTCCAACATCCGTCACACGTTGGCACACGCCACTCTGATGAGGAGAGCAGCCGCTGAGGGCTGCTCGTGCGAGAAGAGACCCGTCCAACTCGTGAGGACGGGTCGAGGCCTCCCGGGGTTACCGTACAATTGGGAGGACCCTGTACCACGGAAATGTTGATGACGAACGCGTAGGTAGTTTTTTAGCCGGTAAGAATCCGGCACACCCCACCGCATCTCCGGGCGGAGGAGTGTTTTGCACATTCGAAAAAAAAGGGTATAAATAAATGAAAAGACTGTCTGGGAGCGGTAAGGGACACTTTACTGTCTCGGGGACACATAGTTACATACACACTCATTGTCCACACACACTCACGTGGGTACTCCTCGCACACGTTTGGCACATCGTCTATCATTTCAGAGTTATTTATTATACACGATACACTCATGGGCGTAGCCAGGGTGGGGCAGTCAGCCTATCCCCCCCCTTTCCCGGTATTATTTTAATTTTTGGGTCATTAGGCACCATATAGATCAGAGTACAGTTAGGCATCTTTCTAAATATATCTTGGACACCACACATCTCGAGGAAACCTGGACTTTTTAAGTCTAAAATCGCCAACCCGCATTGAGCAAGCGTGGTGATTACGCTCAATCCTTCTCTGTATGAGAGGGAACTGTGCCCAGCAGTGGGACGATAAAAAGGTTGATGATGATGATGATAGATCAGAGCCAGGGTGGTGCAAGCGCCCCAGCTTGCCCCAGTGTGGCTACGCCCATGGATACACTAACAGTCACTTATAGTATAATATGAATGCATTAACAAGGATTCACTTGAAGGAGACGATAACATATTTGTGCTTGTATACACGATTTTGAGGCCGAGTGTACAGACGACAGCACATCACGCTACTACAATCTGTCAGATGTCTTTATCCGATTTTCAACTTTATCTCTAAAGCATTAAGGCTCAAGGTTAATTGGGAATATCTGACAGGTGTAGCTTGACCTGGGGCCTTAATCTGCTATTACAAAAGTGTCAAAATGTTCGATCAGTGATCTCATAATGATTGATTTTGACAAGTTTCGTAATCTACTAACAAAATGGCGTCCTTATGACTTTCCAGTGGTTAACCACTGGCACTGTAGTCCACTTTAATAAATGTTCAAATTGAGTATTAGTTTCTAGAAAATGATTTCTATTAACGGGTTTTATAATAATGGCAATACGGCAATGTCATTTTATCACCATTTCGTTACGATACAACTGAGATAGTTGATCGATCATTATGAATTTAGCAGATTACGAATTTTTAAACACAATGACGACGGAATTGTGTTGGAATGACACATTTATAAAAATAGCAGACTAGGGCCCCTGGTGTCGTCCGTACGTCGCTTGGCTTGTCCACAACAGAATTATAATACTAGGTACGTACATTACACTAATTAGTTTGAAAATTACACTTCATATTGGGTACCTATATAATACAATGAGAATTTATCAATGAAACATTAAGGGGGGTGTCTAGTGCCGAGGAATTTGGAAAATAGGTATTTAATAAAACTATTGCGGTTGTCTGCTTCCAACCTCTCCCGGTAAAGTGCGAAAAGGACAGTTGCAACTCAGGCTGATTTTACCTACAAACACCGTTCCCAAAAGACGTTTCGTATTCCGCTGTTTTCTTTTTCAAAACACGACAGATCTCAATTATTTTTATATCATAATTTAGAAGAAAAGTATACCTATGCTTATAATATTTTCTTTTTTGTCAAAAACTTATCACGTTTGTCTTATAGTCATCTGAACGTCACGGTAAAAATGGATTATTTTTCGCAATTTTGAAGTATCGTTTTTTTTTTTTTTTTTTAGGTTATAAACTAGCGCTTGACTGCAATCCCGCCTGATGGTAAGCAGTGATGCAATCGTTGATGGTAAAGCGCACTAGCTTATTAAGCCTATTCACTCAAAAAAACTGAGTGAATAGGAAGGAAGACAGCAGTTGAGCGAGGTGATGCTATGTTTAACCCAACAACACGACCAATGATGCCGCGCCAGAGGATGATCTGGAGACCCTCCACGACCAAACTCCCGACACAACAACATTAGGCATATCGTACCCGGCACACATCGCAACACAACTACTCAGACCCGTCCACCGTACGGCTTCACCAGACATCATGCCGGAACACGACGAATCGCTTGGCGGCAAGACTTTGTCTGGTGGGTGGTAACTTATGCCGGCGGCTGATGTTGTTGCCTACCACCGAGGTATTCGTATTCGTCTTCTTCTTCTTCTTCCTCAGCCTATAGATGTCCACTGCTGGACAAAGGCCTCCCCCAAGGCTTTCCACGATGACCGGTCTTGTGCTGCCCGCATCCATCGGCTTCCCGCGACCTTCACCAGGTCATCGGTCCACCTTGTTGGGGGTCTCCCTACGCTGCGTCTTCCAGTACGTGGCCGCCACTCCAGAACCTTGCTGCCCCATCGGCCATCGGTTCTACGAGCAATGTGCCCTGCCCACTGCCACTTGAGTTTAGCGACTCGCAGAGCTATGTCGGTGACTTTGGTTCTTCTGCGGATCTCCTCATTTCTGATTCGATCACGCAGAGAAACTCCTAGCATAGCTCTTTCCATTGCCCTCGCATTGCATTCGTATTCGTATTTCTATTTATTTATATAGGTATTCGTATTTCTTTTATTAATTAAGTTTCGGAAAAAATCAAATGTTAGATAGTAGAAGTCACGTATAATCACGGTGTTAAATTGTAGAATAACAGAAATTGCTCTAAAAGCATTGTCCACGAAGAAAACAGCGGAATACGTTCGTATAGAGAAAGCATCACTAGAGTTCCCTCTTAATGAGTGCCCGTTGAGCATTAGAAAAGCAATGCTTTTGTAATGCTGTACAGATACGTAGCTCGATCTAACCGTGGAACACTACGGTATACGAGTGTGTGAACTATATACTATACTTGGTATCGTAGACACCGTGCTGTATACACAGAACGGGGGGATGGGGGGGGCACAAGTCAGGCCTAGGGGATGGGTAAGTCAGGTCTGGGGGGTCAGGCGGGAAAGTCAGGCAGGAGTCAGGCGGGACGGGGCAAGTCAGGCGGGACGGGGGGGGGGGGGCAAGTCCGGTATGGGGATACATGTCAGGCCTTCAAGTCAGGTATTGGGGGTGCAAGTCTGGCCTCGTTGGGGAGGTCACATTTTTAGAGTGAGTAATACTTGTTACAAAAAGTATTTCTAAGGAGCGCCACCCCCCTGCCCCCCTGGTTACACCCGTGCACAGAGCCTTAGTAATGCATGACTTCACATGTACTACAGGAACACCACCAGTCTATCAGTCAGTCCAGCTTGCCGTTTACTTTGGGCACGCTCACCATATAACTCGCGCGGGTTAACTGTGCATCTCGCTGGAATACGACCCCTCTCCCGCTTCCCCGCGCGGCGCCCCGCATTCACCGTAAGCGATGAGTAGCGATAGCATCTTTGTTACAATTATCTACATACAGTTTCAATGCGTTAGTGAATTCCATATGTATCAATTTAATTGCAAAACGTCATGAGTAAAATGATGTAGTATTATGACGCTTTATCATCAAAATAATCCTTTATTAACCTCCTAAGACCCCTGGTACAAAATTTTGTATAAAATAAAGTTCACTCCTCAGTCCCAGCTTGTAATATAGTTAGTAGTAATAGCCGCCCGCTGTACAATTTTTTGTACGTATTCTTTAATGTCTTCAATTTTTTTTCAAATCTCCCCACGACTTTCTTAGTATATAGAAAAAAAAAACTTTAATAGTCTATATTCTTTATGGTATCAACGCCGCCAACCAGAAAAAAGTAATTTGTCAAAGATTTGATAAAAAAAAATACAAATTATATTTTACTAGCTGTCGCCAACGACTTCGTTCGCGTGGAGTTAGTTATGCTCGGCTGCTATTAGTCGCAGCGTGATGTTATATAACCTAAAGCCTTCCTGGATTAATGGACTATCAAACGCAAAAATAATTTTTCAAATCGGACCAGTATTTCCCGAGATTAGCGCGAACAAACAAACTCTTCAGCTTTATATATTAGTAAAGATTTAACATAATTCTCATTTTTTACAAACGGTACCATCCGAATGACGTCACAGAGCAAGGTGCACAGTTAAGTTGCGCGAGTTGTTCGTCACGAATCACGATAAGAGGTTTAGATTAAAAATACACTAAATACAATGTCACGAACCAACACTCATCGTCCGAGTGGACGACGGGCGCGCACACCTACTGTACTTGTTATATTACTAATTCAAATAACTTTAAAAATCATTTGAACACGAACTTCAGATTATTATCAACCTTATTACTAAACTGTAAAGTTGAATTACGTTTAACAATATAAACATCTATAGGTACAGATAATAGAGAATATTCTCCTTACTTAATTTCGATTAAAAACTGTCCATCATCAGACATATTAGCTTGACACTTAAAATTATAGTAATTACGAAATAAGTACAAAAATATTTAATCTAAAATAAAACTTAAAATATAAGCAATAGGGTTCGAAATGTTTGCCATCGGTGGTTCATCTACAGTTGATTGTACAACTTATTAACCGCAAACCCCGAGTCTATATAAAAGCCAAATTCAATAAAGAATAAAGGTAAACAAACGGTTGCTAGGCAACGAGTTGTTTCCGCCTGAAAGACAGTTGTTAACAACCTTTTCTAGATAGATGATTTTCATAAAAGTAATAATCCTACTTCCTACTAATGTAAACAGTTTATTTATGATTTGCATAGAACTCTTAACCGATTTGAATGAAATATGACACACATGTAAGCTAATTTCCTAATAGATTACATTTTTAATACATATTATATATTATTATACTTACTTGAAAGTATTACAATGCATGTGTTATGCAGTTGATTTTAAAAAATTGTAAAAATACGCAAAATTGTATTTACAAATGCCTCAACTTTATTCATTGGTTGAATTCCACAAAATGTGTTTAATATCTGGATTACATCCATCTTTCTTTTTTTAGGGCTATCACGTAAAATTAATGTCGACTTTTTAATGGTTTTTCGAAATACCAAGTTATTATGCATGTTATTTTAGTGATTCTATTGAAATATGCAGCAATAGGAATTGTTAATAATCATATTACCAAGTAATCTTTCTTTTTTAGGAATTGTTAATAAATTGTTAGCATATAAAAGGCAATAATCATGTAAATAACGGGAGTAGACATAGTCGTTATTTTACGTAACTAGTTACAATAACCATTGACGCGATGTGTAACTGAATAGCTAGTTACGAGTCAAATTATTTTTTTTTATTAATTATTAAATTTTATTAATTAGTCGTTAATTTTGTAAATGCTTTATTTCATACACACGTTATGCCGTAGCCATATCATGCATCACACCGGCATAATTTATTGAACTAACTGTATAGCTACACACTCAAGAAAGTGGTTTAATTTAGTTTTGTTTCGTGAGTAACTGTATAGTTGGTGGACGTATGATTATGTAAACAATCACAGTAGCTGAATGACAATAACTAGCTACAAAAATAACGCGTTTTATAACAGGTGACGCTGACCAAATAACTGGTTATTTTACGTTTCTTGAAAAAGGCGTAACACACACCTAAACAGGAGATTTGTAAAACGTGAATTGTGATAACCCTAAATTGGTTTGTTTACCTCTATTCTTTATGGAGCTTGGCGTTGATATAGTGTACTGTTCAGTCGAATCAGAGCAGTCAACAGTCAATACATACAAATACATTTTACAATACAACGAAAAGTTACTGTACAAGAGTCGATTACTGCTTAAACTAACTGCACAATGTATAATTAGACAATCAGTTCTAACTAGTAATTAAAACGGGAGTTAAAAGTTCTCACTTAGCACTAAGATGTCTAACGTCGAGTCCGAACTGAGGACGAGTCGTCGCCGGTACGAAGCGAACAAAGTGGCTTCCACGAACGACTCACTACTTCACGACGCACCAGAACACTGAACGCAATCTTCTTTTGCTTCTTTCTTTCTTTTTTTTGTCTTCGCACGGTCTGTGCATTTAGCCAATGTCACGTAATGAATTATTCACGTCAAAAAAGACGGCCGCGTGAACCGTCTTACGAGGGAGGTTTGAGGCAAAGTCATGATGTGGTCACTATGCTGCGATATTTCACTGTTCTTTATGAGTTATTCACTGAATGCATTATTTGCTACATAAATCACGCGCTTTTATTTAGTAAACGGCACTATAAATAATTTTAAAGTCCAATGAAAAATGAGCGTGACACTCATCTTAGCTTTCCCCCTAAAACTCACCTACAAAGTTATTTTTTTGTTTATGCGAAACCATGAGCTGCCTACCATGAGTTTTCATTACGAAGACTCGATCGTCGATATCGAGCGCGTTTGGCGCACTCGTTGGCTGAGAGTTCTTACAACCTTGAAGCGATCCAATCGACGAGACAAACGCGCTCGATTTTGACGATCGAGTCTTGGTAATGAAAACTCATGGTAGCCACACTGATTATAGTCCCCCTTATTCATAAACATTGCTTAAAGTTAACTAGTGATTAGCGAGCACGTTACTTAGCTTTAATCATCGTTTATGAATAAACCCCTAAACACTATGGTATTTGTGACGTTAAAAGATCAAAATTGTATGGTTAAAGAATTGCTAATCACTAGTTAACTTTAAGCAACGTTTATGAATAAGAGGAGTTTGTTCAGAATAAGTAACTGAATCGATTCCGATCATTTCTAGATCATGTTATATTTTTCACAAATACATTTAGAAGTTGTTGCGGTGTGGTTACCGAGCGCGCCACGCAGCTTACACGGGCAACAGCTGACGCCAGAGGTCAACAACCCGCGCCCGCCCGCGAGGAATTATGACCATATTTTTGTTGGGATAACCATGCAAGCTCATAACTTTGTGGTTTTTCGTGATATCTTATTGGAATTTTGTACATAGATTCTTTACTTAAAAATACTGGACACGTGTGTCGGGTTTCGCAGAAACAAAAAGTAATGTAGTATAAACGTAAGCCGCATCAAACAGCTGGACGTGTTGTCTTGTGCTGGAGCGTTCAGGTCCCGGTGTAGCGGTGAACACGGAGCTTACATGGGAACAAGGGACAGCGTAGACGACGGAGGTGAAGAATGAAATGATTCGCTTGAAGTCGTCAGTCTGAGCTCACACCAGCTCCAGCACCTTGATGGTGCCCTGCGAATTGGCGGCCAGCAGGACATGTCTCTCGGAGGAGCGTCGCCAGCAGACGGCCGACACGAACTCCGAGGGCTCCTCATCACGTCGCTCGCGCTCCAGGAACCCACGTACCGCGTCGAACCTGCCGCAGTACCAGAACAAGTGTAACAATTGTAATGGTTTATTAAGCAAGTAGGATCACTGATCACTTTTAGATGTCACAGTTTTTTAAACTAGATGAAGCCGGCATTTCCTAACTGACTACCTCTGAGAAGAAAAACTGAAACAAACTCAGTGATCATCGTCTTTATTCAAGTCCAGACATTAAAAATGAAAATGTTTACAATAATATAGGTGATTTAAAAAAAACGGTGGTTAATATATCATAATTGTAGCATATTGCTTAATAACAATGCTTAGCAGAGCAAGCAGCTCACAATAAAAATACCTGGGAGAAGAATGAGATAGTACCTACACGTGGTGGCCTAGTGGTTAAAACACCAGCCTCTCAAGTAAGGGTATGCAGGGGCCTAGCCAATGTAACATCACATCATAACGAAACGAAATCTAATATTAACTGTTACCCTAGCGAATGAAGGCCCCTGGTTCTATTCCAAGTCAGACAAGTACCAATGTAACTTTTTTAAATTATATGCACTTTCTAAGTATATCTTGGACACCAATGACTAAATATTAATAAAAGGCTTCATAAATACTTGGACGATAAATTGATTTTTATCTAAGCAGCAGTTTGGATTTAGGCCTCAAATGTCGACAGACACCTGTTTATCATCTGACTGACTACTTAGCACAAGGGCTTGACAAAAATAACCACACAGAAGGAATTTTCCTGGACCTCGCCAAAGCTTTCGACACGGTCTCTATTCCGAATCTGTTACGCAAGTTTGAAGCCATATGTGCGTATCAGAAGTACACAGCTGAAACTTTTCAGGAGCTATTTGGAAGACCGTTCACTACATGTATAGATTGATAATGTTATCAGCGACAGACACAGAAGCACGTCTTTCGGAGTTCTCCAAGGAAGTATTTTAGGGCCCACTCTTTTTTTAATATACATAAACGACCTTTGTAATCGAATGCACGCGGCACGCGCGATCGTCGCTCATAATAATACAGTCGGAAATGGAGTTGTCATTTTTAAAAAAATTACTAAATTTTGGGGAAGTTGGAATTAATTCGCGGAAATAAATATATTTTTTTTTAAGGGTGGAAACCAGCCGTACGACGGGTTGTCCGCTGGTGGAACGGAGATGGGGGAATTAAATCATGCAATTCCATCGCACACTCCCCGAAATGCATCCTATAGAACACCGAAAGGCTGGCTACTCTACGCCTGTGCTCTAGGCTTTGGAGACCGACTCGATATTATTTCAAAATTCATTCGTATTGTTACTATGATGTTTATGTAAAATTTTATACTTTATTTGGTCATGTGTTTAACTACTCTTTATTATTCTTATGGGTTTTCTTTACATATTGTAAGCTTGATAAAAATTATAAGTTGAGTTTGGTGTTGTCGTGTTATTTTATTATTAAGTAGGGGATCAGTGATCCGCCAACATGTAACTGACCTGTAGGCGAGCAGCGGCCGCGACAGTCCGGAGTAGTAGACGTACAGCGCGTTGTTCTCCGAGCCGCACGCGACGTACTTGCCGTCCGTGGCCAGCCCCACGAAGTTTTTCTCGTTGGCGTGGCCCGTGAACGAGCGCACGCAGCGCGGAGACTCCACGCGCCACAGCTTCAGCGCCGAGTCGGTACTGGCCGAGACCAGCGTGCGTGCGTCCAGGAACTTGACGTACGATACGGCCTTGCGGTGGTCCTTGAAGACGGCCAGCGGCTCGCGCGGCGCGCGCAGGTCGTAGTAGTGCACGCAGTGGTCGGCCGAGCCGAAGGCCAGGTGGCACGACGAGCGCGGGTTGAAGCGCACGCAGCACACGTTGAACTTGGCCTCCAGCGTGGCCACGGACCGCTCGGCGTTGAGCGCCCACAGCTTGACGCGCGCGTCGTCGGAGCCCGAGGCCAGCAGGCGCACGTCGGCGCGGTTGAAGTGCACGGACCAGCAGCGCTTGTCGTGCTCGTGCAGCGCGCGCGTGCGCTGGCCCGTGCCGGCGTCCCACACGCTCACCGTGCCCTCGTAGTCGGAGGAGGCGAGCACGTTCTTGTGGTAGGCGTTCCACGACACGCACGAGATCTTGTGCGAGCACTGCATCTCTGCGCACGGGTAGTGCACGTCCACGCAGTCGCGCACCACGCTCTCGTACTCGAACACCTTGATGCGCTTCGTCACGCCGGCGATGGCGAAGAACTCCTCGTCCTGCAAGCGTCACAAACACAACTATCACTGACACACTATATTAAAGTCAAAAGTTACTTAACTAGTATATTAGTAACCAAGGGCTGTAAGGCATCAATTACAGCCCGCGATATATTCTACAGTTTGAGGGTGCAATTGATGCTTACACGCTTATCTCGATTGTGAAGTCAGTAGAAAAAAAAGCGGCATTACAAGAATAAAACATTTTATTAGTTAAAATTTATAGTAAAATGAGAACAATTTTGAATGTTTTCAAAAACAAAATTGAGCTTCGCCGTTCGATATTTAATATTGATGACAATTATACTCATACAAGGCGAATAATAGCGAGAATAGCGAAGCGACCTCTTTTGTCATTGAGCTGAATGCATGATGTCTATTGCCAGTATGACGGAGATGTACGCGAACTTTTTGAAAGAGTAAGGAGTTTTTTAATAAGTTACTTGCCGCCCTAGGGCTTTCCTAGCTCAACAAGTTCCATTTGGGGGTAATAAGCAGCTACTTACCCGAATATGAGAGATGTAATTAAAATTAATTCCAATTACTCTTTACAAAGAGATTTTTCAAATGAAGAAGGGCAAAAAGCTTCATAATTAGTCTATTCCAAATGTACATTTATTACATTACTAGCGACCGCGCTCGACTTAATCCGCGTTTTTTTATATACTCCTCTCCTTTTGGTCGCAGCATGATGTTATAGAGCCTAAAGCCTTCCTGGATTCATGGACTGTTCAACGCAAAAATA
The DNA here is from genome assembly GCA_017933935.1 of Sesamia nonagrioides. NCBI lineage: Eukaryota > Metazoa > Arthropoda > Insecta > Lepidoptera > Noctuidae > Sesamia > Sesamia nonagrioides. The sequence goes on from JADWQK010001612.1 coordinate 327,904, forward strand.
TTTTTTCAAATCAGGCTAGTAGTTCCTGAGATTAGCGCGTTCAAACAAACAAACAAACTATTCAGCTTTATATATTAGTATATGTAGATTTGCAGTGTGCGAGTGAATGCTGGGTGTGGCCGTAGAGGCTGCCACTCGTACACATAGCAAGAACATAAGTAATGATGTCGCAAGATAAACCGATGCTTCACTGAAAGTTGTGCTGGCCAGCTCGTGCTTGCTTCACCAGGAGCAAACTTCTTGCTTAACAACTAGGAAGAAAGTTGTGCTGGCCAGCACGTGCCTGCTTCACCAGGGGGAAACTTCTTGCTTAACAACTAGGAAGAAAGTTGTGCTGGCCAGCTCGTGCCTGCTTCACCAGGGGGAAACTTCTTGCTTAACAACTAGGAAGAAAGTTGTGCTGGCCAGCTCGTGCCTGCTGCACCAGGGGGAAACTTCTTGCTTAACAACTAGGAAGAAAGTTGTGCTGGCCAGCTCGTGCCTGCTTCACCAGGAGCAAACTTCTTGCTTAACAACAAGGAAGGTGTTATTTGGCGTCACAATGAACTAAGTGGTCGTAGTGGCCTAGTGGTTAAAACACCAGCCTCTCAAGTACGAGTGTGCGGTTCAATTCCAGGTCAGGCAAGTGGCAATGTGACTTTTCTAATTTATATGTACTTTCCGAGTATATCTTAGACACCAATGACTGATTACAATATAAGGGAAAACATCTTGAAGAAACCTGGACTTGTTAGTCTGAAATTGCCAACCCGCATTGAGCAAGCGTAGTGATTATGCTCAATCCTTCTCTGTATGAGAGAAGACCTGTGCCCAGCAGTGGGACGATAAAAAAGATGATGATGATATATTACCTTGTCAAACTCGATGGTGGACACGATAGTGGAGTAGTTGATGGCATCGCTGCAGTAGCTGAGTGTGGCGAGCGGACGCAGCGCGCGGTACCGGGTGAAGGCCAGCAGGTCCTCGCGGAAGGCGTCCAGACCGCGGGGCCGGATTGCCGCGCGCGTCGTATGGTCCGCGTCGCCGGGGGCCGCCGGGGACCCGCCGGGGGCCGCGACAGGGACCGCCGGGGACCCGGCGGGGGCCTCGTCAGGTGCGCGTTGGTCGCCTCCTGTACACAATACACTCACATTGCTGGCACATTTACATCAGGTTCAACAACTGTCCTCGTCAGTAGGTAAACAAGCTGCTGCCTGAACCAACGCAGAGGGCGCCACAAGCACAAACAGTAAACAAACCGCCATATTGTATAATCTGGTATCCTTCTCGTACTGAATTATTTTAATATAACACCTGGGTGTTCATCATGTTAATATTGATATATCAATATTGACATTATTTTGTATTTTGCTTTTTGATTTTATGGTTTGATCAGAATAAGAAACTGAATCGATTCCAATCATTTTTACAACAGTTTCTAAATGTGTTTCTACAATATATTTTTTTACAAATGGTTGCAATATGGTTACCGAGCGCGGTACGCAACTTAGGTCAATCATCGCCCGCGCAACAGCTGATGCCAGAGGTCAATGCCCCGCTCGCCCGCCAGAGCGGACCGTGGACCATTTTTGTTGGGCCAGTCAAGTAGGATAACTCATATTTTCATCATCATAATCATCATTTCAGCGTTTATCCCGGTTGCATCCGCGGCTTTCGCGTTGGAGGCGCGCCGCCCGGGCTCCGCGTTATTTTGTATTTTAGATAAACAACATTATTTTATTTTTATGCAAAACCTGAAACTCGTGACCAATATTTTTAAGTAAAGAATCTATGTACTAAGTATCAAAAACATATCATGAAAAACCATAAAGTCATGAGCTTGCAAGTTAATCCTACTTGGCTGTCCCAACAAAAATATGGGTCACGCTCCGTTCGGGCGGGCGATCGGTACGTTGACCTCTAGCGTCAGCTGCTGCGCGAGCGCGGAGTACCATGCTGCCGTCATAAGGAAAAAAGACGCATCTAACTTTTTTATGCGAAATATAAAAATATTGGTGTATGCCATTTTTTTTACTGATTTAGAATATGCATGTAACTCAATTTGGAAAAAAAATGTTAGATGCGTCTTTTTTCCTTATGACGGCAGCATGATCTACCGCTCGCGCTCGGTAACCACAGCGCAACAATTTCTAAATGTCAGCATTCTCCTGCCCTTATCCCAATTTATTTGGGGTCGGCGCAACATGTCTTTTTCTTCCATGCATCCCTATCAGAAGCCATCTCGGCAGTCACCCCCTTCTTAGCCATATCATCCTTCACACATTCCATCCATCGTTTCTTTGGTCTTCCCCTACTCTTATAGCCATCAACATTCATAATTAAAACTCTCCTCACGACATTCTCCTCATTTCTCCGTAACACATGCCCGTACCATGACAACCGATTTCCACACAACTTTTCAATAACAATTTCTAAATGTATTTGGGAAAAAAATTAACGATTCAGTTGTTTATTCTGAACAAACTATATTCAGGTTTCGCTTAAACAAAAAATAACTTTGTATATTATGTCATACCTCGGCCAATTAAAATTTTATAATCTAAAGAAACAGCTTCGCAAACGTGGTACGAGTTTGAAGGGAAAAAGAAGAATTAAGTAACGGAAACGTGCGACTAAAAATTATAACAACTGAATTTGATCTATTTTTTTATATTAGTCAACGGAATATTAATGAATATAATTTCACCGAATGTTTTAGTGTCAGGCTTAGATTATACAATGAAAAATAACTTAACCATGTAACTTGTAGTGTAAAAAACTGATACAGGGGAAGCGATAATACAATCAAAAGTGTATTTATTCCATCAAATGCAATTTTTTAAGATATAAATACAACATCTTTACTGTATGCGGTAGTACAGTCAGAAGCAAAAATATGTATACATTGCCAAGGCTCCAAAAATATGTAAACATCTTCGACTTTAAGACGAAGTGCTCAACTTGAAGAGCATAAAATTGTAGCCACCGGTTCACATCATAAATATGTATACGCTCATTGCTTCATTAATTTATGAACCAACGCGTGAATACAGTCATGCTATTGATGGAAGCGTGCCTACATAGTATTGTTCCTTTCGTGGTGGGCATAATTTAATGAAGCAATGAGCGTATACATATTTATGATGTGAACCGGTGGCTACAATTTTATGCTCTTCAAGTTGAGCACTTCGTCTTAAAGTCGAAGATTTTTACATATTTTTGGAGCCTTGGCAATGTATACATATTTTTGCTTCTGACTGTACCGCATTCTGGTATTCGAATATTGAAGTATTTTCCACTCGTAGCCGATGAGTACTAGTATTCCGAATCATACTAGTATTAGTATGATTCGGAATGAGATTCCACACTACAGATAAATAGTTTATTTTAACATGAGAACATTTTTGTACAGTTTCCAGGGTCTCAAAACCAGACATTACATAAGACTTAACACACTTTTAGCTTTTTACAAGACAAGAGATGTTGAGACGGGCGTAACATAATGGCGGCCCATGTTACATTGCGAAAAAGTCGCTGCCGTCGCGTCTCAGCGGCGTCGCTTGCGCGCGAAGGGTTCTGATTGGTCCACGATCAGGCAACACCAACATTCAGTTAGTAAATGCGCGCCGCTGTTATTGGTTGCGGCCTCCCGCGGCAGCAGCCCGACAATCTTACGGATACAGTAGGGATGCGCGCTACACACTATTCATTTCAAAGGCTTTACTTTTGGAAGTTTATTGTACAGACAACAGCGCATCAAGCTACTACAATCTGTCAGATTTCTTTATTAGATTTTCGACCTTATCTCTAAAGCATTAAGGCTCAAAGTTCTATGGGAATATCTGACAGTTTAGGGTGGCTTGATCAGTATGCCTAGTATGAGTTTTCAGTACGAAACTCGATCGTCGATATCGAGCGCGTTTGACTCATCGATTGTCCCGCTTCAAGGTCGTAAGAACTCTCAACCAATGAGAGCGCCAACGCGCTCGATATCGACGATCAAGTCTCGATTGAAAACTCATACTAGGCATACTGCTGTCGTCCGTACGTTTCACTTTGGCGACTTTATTGGAGTTCAAAACTTACCGTGCATGTTGACGATGTGTGCGTCGGGAGGCGCCTGCGGCACGTGGTCCACGTCGATCCCCTGCGGGCTGCCGTCGGGCCCCTGCGGGCTTGCGACGGGCCCCTGCGGGCTTGCGACGGGCCCCGCGCCGCTGTCGGCGGGCACGCTCGTGCCGTCGGACGAGCCCGGGAAGTACAGCTCGTCTGAGCGGTGCGCGAAGTAACACTGTGACCGTACCAGGAGAACATGTTTATGGTTCATTTGGTCAAATATCATAACTGTAGCGAACAAACTCAAAATACTGTCAAGTTCTTGAAATATATTATATTGAACAGAACAGATTCCTAGTTGACTCTTTCGACGACAGGGTCTTTCAAAACTTTGCATGAAAGTTAGGTACAGTTTCAAGTGAGATGTAAATTAAGAGGTAACGTGTGTCCCCGCCGACGGGCGCGCCGCCCGCGAAGCTCTCCTCGTCCGAGGTACAAGTTAGATGTAGGCGAGGATGTAACGTTGTACCTGCACGAAGTCGTCGAAGTGCGCGTGCAGCCGTCTCCAGCGCGCGGCGAGCGCGTCCCCGCCGACGGGCGCGCCGCCCGCGAAGCTCTCCTCGTCCGAGGCACCCCCCAGGCTGCAGCCTGTCAGGACATACTATATTGTGGGCTGTTCAACATAAACTGAGGAGGCATTGCGCACGATCGATCCTCTTTTAGTATTTCTTGTAGGTATAAGTCATTGTTAAACCCTGGGGCTTCGTGAGGGTTTACGGGTGGTATTCGCTCACGTTGCGAGCTGGTACGCTGGTAGAATGAATGGTGCTAATGAGTAGATCATGCGAATCCTCGGGCTTAGTGAGGGTCACATGATACTACGAGTCCCTACGTTTCAAGTTCTGATATTAAAAATAAAACATAGGGTACTAAATCCAATGATTATTGTACCATCCATAAATACATAAAAATGTACTAAAATTAACCTTATTTTTCTAAACTATATTATTATTGGCGGAGAATCTTAACACCGACTTCTAATTTCAAAACCCAAATAAAAACTTTAAGCTGCTTCCTAATCGGCGAACACATTTTTGTCAAACGATTGCGACTAGTTGGGATCGTTTGGACCGAACGGACCAATGGGCGGTCTAAATGATGCCAACTGATCCCAGCTAGTCGCAATCATTTGACCACAATGTATTCGCCGAGTATGGGGCTGGTGAGTGGTGCGGCGCTACATACCGTCGTCGTGCGAAGCGGTGTCCCCCACGCTGCCCGCGATCTCCGCCAGCTCCCTCTTCAGCGCGCGCACGGCGTCTCCTGCTTCCGGCTCTGGAGACGCGGACGGGGCTTCGCCCCCCTCGGGCAGGCGCGCCAGCCCGGCCGCTCCTGGGCCGCGAATACAGAATTTATTTATTTATTTATGGTTAACTAGCTTCCCGCCCGCGGCATCTTCGGGAATATCAAATTTTTCAATAAAATGTAGCCTATGGCCTTTCTCAGGGTCTAAAGATTGTCCGTGTCAAATTTCATCAAAATCGGTTGAGAGGTTTAAGCGGGAAAGCGTAACAGACAGCCAGACAGACAGACAGAGTTACTTTTGCATCTATAATATTAGTATGAATTAAAACAGCACAATACCAATTAATAGACATACATATGTAAAAACAAACAATTACATTAATTAACTTAAAAACTACTACTAAAACTAACACGGCACGGCGGACTCTCTCGCATACTTCCTTTCACAGAAGACCAAACATACACGCATAGCAAAGAGATTTAAGATGAATAGAGGGGGCATGTGTCATAATGGCGTAGAAAAACTTTGATCCCATGTCTCAGTTCCGCCATCTAGTACAATATAGCTAAATTAGATCGACATTTGGAGACAAAATATATTCAGCTATTGCCCGGTAGGTGGCCAGTGTGGTCTATGTTGCCAGATCCGATTTAATACCCTAGTATAATTCAAATCGGGTAAATAAATATTGAAAAGTAAACAAATTATGTGAAACTTGTCTTGTACAAACATCAAAAACTGTTTTAGTATTTTGTTCGCTACTATTCATTTTCCGTGACACCGTCTATTGGTATTTTAGATATGTTTTGCTTACGAATTATAATAATACTCATTTTATTGCAATTTTTGAGTATAATAAACCTTTTAGGCCATAAAGCGCATTTTGTTTTGCAATTTTTGTTTGCTTTTTGTTTTTAACAAAATTATTCTTTTTACATGTTTGTTTGTAAATGTTTTTAAATGGCAATACTAAAAACTTTAGTAGGGTTTGTATCATTTCGATATAAAGTTATCGATAATATTTAAAGAAGTTTTCGAATTTTGATAGTTTGAAACAAAAAAATTAGGAAACAGAAAGTTTATAGGTAATTTCATATTTTTTGTTTACAGTTTTTTATTTATATAATTCTTTTAATATAATAGGCGCTAAAGTTTAAAGTTGCCGATTTGTACTAAAAATCTGAATTGTTTATTTTTTAATTTTCAACTAATTTATTTTATCAAAATAGTTACCATTATTATGCATACATTGCTGCCTTCTAATATGAAGGTCATTTATGCTTTTGCGATAGAACTTTGAGGTTCTAGACTGCACAAACTGAACTGCCTCCTGGGAAGAAAATTTCTTGCCACGTAGATAATTGTCCAAATCAGGACAAAAATGGTAGTCCAAAAATAACAAAAACCTAGATAAATTGTAGTGTTATTTTATTAACCTACATATACTTACTTCTTCATACTCATATATCATTCATTTCTGCAGGTCATAATGCGCATTCCAGTATTATGAGGCGCTGTTCTGATAATATTTTTCCTACACAACACAACGCTATAATTTAATATCTACATACATTTACACATTTACAATAATATTTTTATTGTTATGACAATTTTGACAACGCTGTTGATTATGTCTCTATGACAACCCTTTTTCTTCTAAATTCTTAACTGCCCGCTATCTTTCTATCGGATTTGTTATGCCGAACTCCTTTACGGTATTTTATATTACTTTTAAATATTCAAATATTCAAAATTTTGTGGAATGCTGTTCTGCGAGGTTTCTTAGGAAGCCCTCGCAGAACGTTGACAGTTTTTGAGTTCAGCTTGAGTCGCGGCCTGGTGCTTATATGTGTTTACTAGTATATTTATAGAGTGCTTTATCTCTGCAGAGCCCTCCTAGGGTTACCCTCTCCCTCGCGGAGAGGGGACCCTCCTATCGTGCTGCTGCCGGCTCTCCGTTGCAGGGGCCGGTCCTGCTGTATTTCTGCTGCCTGGTACTGTCTCTGTTGGCCACCGCCTCTGATGGCGGCGCCGCTGCTGTAGCCGGACCTCTGCCGCGGGAGCCGCTTTTCGCTGCAGTCTTTGGACCTCCGCTGCTGTTGTCGGCCCTCTCGGCCGCCCCGCTCCTCTACAACTCTTCGCTGACCCTCAACCGCCGGTCTTCAGCCGCCGGGCATCTGCGCCGGCCCTCTTCACCCACCTTCAGCCGCCGGGCCCTCTGCGCGGCCCTCCGCCGCCGAGGCCGTTACTTGAAGCTTTACTTTTATATTTTACCCTTTTTATCTTTTTACTTGTACTTCACTTCCATTCATCATTTTTATACTTTTATTTTTATTTGCTTTTGCTATTTGTTTTATTTAATAAATTCTTTGTTTTCGTCCCTCCTCCCTCTCTTTTACTGTCTAATACGACAGTTTGGCACCCAATTCGCTCTTACCCACTCCCCTCTTTCTAAATTCCAAAAAACACTTCATCTAGTGTCTCAATTCTTTGGCTTAACATTTTGGCATCTATCTCACACTTTCTCACACTAACCTTTCTTTCTATCCTTACAGGAATTCTCTAATATTTTATTTTTCTTTTCACAGCGTTGTTTCTACTGTCTAACACACTAATTAATCTAATTTTCCACAGCTTCACCTACACCTTCATTTCAGCTTCACCCTTTCTTCTTCTTGGAGCGGTTTGCTTCACCCTTTCTTCTTCTTGGAGCGTTTTGCTTCACTCTTCACTTCTTCCTGGAGCGGATTGCAACTCTTTAAATAAGCCTATGCAGGAGCGGCTGGTGACTCCTTAAGTAAGCCTACACCAAATGTCTTTTTTTTTCCATGTCTGGAGCGGCTGACAACTCCTTAAATAAGCCTTATCGTCATTTTAAAACTCACTTCTATGAGTGGCAGTCATTGATTGTGAACTCCACCCATACCTGTATGAAGAAGATTGCTTGTCAGAGATAGTATGAATGGGTGAATGGGGATGTCTGAACCTGTGAAGTGAAGTTTTACGGTCCCTTTAGGAATTCTCTATCAAAATTTTCTCCAGGTGAAAATTTTTCCAGGGTCGAGGGGAAAATGTAGTGTTATTTTATTAACCTACATATACTTACTTCTTCATACTCATATATCATTCATTTCTGCAGGTCATAATGCGCATTCGTACGGCATTTCCCCTAGCCTGACTGACTGGGTAAAAGACTTCCTGAATGAACGGTCCCTCCGAGTTGTTGTCGACGGATGCTCTTCTGAGCCCATGTCAACTAATGCCGGTGTTCCTCAGGGGTCTGTTCTCTCTGCAACTCTGTTTCTGCTGCATATTAACGATCTGCTGATGCCCGGTATCTATGGGTATGCAGATGACAGCACAGTTGTAGAGAGATACCTGCCGGATGCTCGGGCTAGTAGGGAATCAATCCGGTCCGAAAGAGAGGCCATGGTTGAGCGAACGAGTGTTGCACTGCAGGCAGTCTCCGAATGGGGCAATGCCAATCTTGTAGCATTCAATGCCGCCAAAACTCAGGCGTGTCTTTTCACCGCCAAAAGGAGCCCGTTCACCTTGGCCCCTACTTTTCGGAATGTGTCCTTGGAGTGTTCCGACCGCCTTCAGCTCTTGGGAGTTGAGATTTCCTCGAACCTTAACTTTGGGCGGTTCATTGAGTCCAAGGCCAGGGTGGCTGCCAGGAAACTTGGCGTTATCGCAAAGGTCCGGCAGTACTTCACACCTGGGCAGCTTCTAATGTTATACAAAGCACAGGTCCGTTCGTGTGTGGAGTACTGCAGCCACATTTGGGCTGGTGCTGCCAAGTGTCACCTGGCCACTTTGGATTCAGTGGAGAGACGTGCAAAGAGGCTGATTGGTGACCCTGATCTAACTCGAGTTGGTCTCCAAAGCCTAGAGCACAGGCGTAGAGTAGCCAGCCTTTCGGTGTTCTATAGGATGCATTTCGGGGAGTGTGCGAGGGAATTGCATGATTTAATTCCCCCATCTCCGTTCCACCAGCGGACGACCCGTCGTACGGCTGGTTTCCACCCTTACGTTGTTAACACCACTACGATCCGGACGAAGCGTTTCGCCTCCTCCTTTATACCGCGTACATCGAGGGACTGGAACAATTTGCCCGCGGCGGTGTTTCCGTCGGACTACAATTTGAGTGTCTTCAAGGCTAGAGTGAATAGGCTCTTAATAAACTAGTGCGCTTTACCATCAACGATTGCGTCACTGCTTACCATCAGGCAGGATTGCGGTCAAGCGCTAGTTTATAATACATAAAAAAAAAAAAAAAACCAGTATTATGAGGCGCTGTTCTGATAATATTTTTCCTACACAACACAACGCTATAATTTAATATCTACATACATTTACACATTTACAATAATATTTTTATTGTTATGACAATTTTGACAACGCTGTTGATTATGTCTCTATGACAACCCTTTTTCTTCTAAATTCTTAACTGCCCGCTATCTTTCTATCGGATTTGTTATGCCGAACTCCTTTACGGTATTTTATATTACTTTTAAATATTCAAATATTCAAAATTTTGTGGAATGCTGTTCTGCGAGGTTTCTTAGGAAGCCCTCGCAGTACGTTGACAGTTTTTGAGTTCAGCTTGAGTCGCGGCCTGGTGCTTATATGTGTTTACTAGTATATTTATAGAGTGCTTTATCTCTGCAGAGCCCTCCTAGGGTTACCCTCTCCCTCGCGGAGAGGGGACCCTCCTATCGTGCTGCTGCCGGCTCTCCGTTGCAGGGGCCGGTCCTGCTGTATTTCTGCTGCCTGGTACTGTCGCTGTTGGCGGCGCCACCGCCTCTGATGGCGGCGCCGCTGCTGTAGCCGGACCTCTGCCGCGGGAGCCGCTTTTCGCTGCAGTCTTTGGACCTCCGCTGCTGTTGTCGGCCCTCTCGGCCGCCCCGCTCCTCTACAACTCTTCGCTGACCCTCAACCGCCGGTCTTCAGCCGCCGGGCATCTGCGCCGGCCCTCTTCACCCACCTTCAGCCGCCGGGCCCTCTGCGCGGCCCTCCGCCGCCGAGGCCGTTACTTGAAGCTTTACTTTTATATTTTACCCTTTTTATCTTTTTACTTGTACTTCACTTCCATTCATCATTTTTATACTTTTATTTTTATTTGCTTTTGCTATTTGTTTTATTTAATAAATTCTTTGTTTTCGTCCCTCCTCCCTCTCTTTTACTGTCTAATACGACAAAATGAATAGTACTTCTTCATTAAATTTTGTTCATCAATATGACATGATTATGTTCAAATAGAGTTAAAAACAAATAAACTTGAAATATAGAAATATTTAAGTTTATTTAGCTTTATTTTAAATGTCAATAAAATATAGCAATAAGTTTTCAACTTAATAAATATTATCGATAACTACATCGATAAACAACATTACTACATCTCTACAAGTAAATAGTAAAACTATTCAACAATAGAGGGCGCTTATTACAATAATAGAAAACTTTCTAGATCTATCTACGAATTTTTTTAAATTTTAATTACAGAGAAAATATAAACAATTCATACGAAAATAATCCGAAGTTAGGTCCAGTCGTTTTACCATAACGAGATGTACAGTAACGCAAAGCGCAACCGGGCATATTTCCCTAGGAAATGTTTATTCTTAGTGGACACAAATAACGTCTTGATGCGCAGGGGTACCACACTAGACTAAGTGACATTTAACCAGTTTGCCAGAAGTATTGGATTACGATTTTGCTCTTGATGTCCTGTCTATTGTAAATATAATTTTAATGTCTTTGACGCATAGCTTATTCCATTCATCCGCAAACACGTCATATTCAGGGTTGGCCATCAGAAGGGCATTCCATTCTACCTTTAGACTACGACAGACCGGAGATGCAGCTCTGGTTACAGTTTTTGCTGGGAGCTGCGCAAATAGATTGTGCCTGCGGCTTTGACGGCGACCGATGTATTTGTCAGATACAAATAGTCGGCAGAAAAGTCCATGGAACTCTGAGCAGTCTATACGTCCCCGCAATGTCTCACAAGCTACGGTGAGCTGGTCAAAGCCTCTTCTCACCTCCAATGAGTTAAATCCCAACATCCCTAAGAGATAGTTGGTAGGGTACATATAGGGAAAAATAGTGTAACCTCTGGAAGAGGCATCTAAGAAAAATTTTCTGTACTCTTTCCAGCATTAGTGTTTGGGCTGCGTTATAGGGGGTGCCAAATACAGGCACCAGACTCGAGTTTGCTTCGAACAAGAGAGGTGTACAACAGCGTACGTAAAAATATATCGGATTTTAAGAAAATAAGCGATATTCTTAATATAAATACCAGGAACAAACACAATCTTGCTGTACATCACACTCGTCTCCACAGAGTAGGCAACTCGTTCATGGGTCAATGTACACACTTTTACAACAAGCTTCCCATGGACATTCGAAACTTACCCATTAAACAATTTAAGAACCATATAAATACCAAACTTTGCAAAAAGGGGTATTATAAAATCACAGATTATTTAGAAGGCAAAAAAGCTTGGGACTGAGCTGCTCGCTCTGTTAAGCATTGTTGTTAAGCAATATGTTTACTTATAACGTAAGGTATTGTAAACATTTTCATTTTTAATGTCTGGACTTGGAAAAAGACTTGTTTCGGCTATTTCTTCTCAGAGGTAGTCAGTTAGGAAATGCTGGCTTCATCTAGTTAAAAAAAAAAAATACAAAAAACATATGAAGTGTAAAAGTGATCAGTGATCCTACTTGCTTAATAAACGATTTCATTTCTTAGAATTAACGCATTATAACAGAAACGTAAACCAACTATTACCGAGCATGTTTCAATTTTAATATCTTAAATCAATGAGTACTATAAGACGGACTCCCATCCGTCACTAGCTAGTGAGTCCCCAGCACTAGTGATTACCTTGCGCCGTCTCCCTGAGCACGCTGGCGACGTGGTCCATGTCCTTCCGCACCAGCGCCGCCTCCCGCGCCAGCTGCTCGAGCTGGTGCGTCCGGTGCTTGTGGAGCTGCGCCAGGAACTCGTACAGCAGCCTGTGATGAGCGGCCGCACACTCCGCCTCGAGCAGACGCTTGCGTCTCGTCAGCAAGTCCAACATGGCATCGACGTCCGCGAGAGGAAGCCTCCTGGCTTCAGCTGCGACCAGCGCCCTCACGGACGGGCCCCTGGGTTGTGGCACGGTGTCGTGTCTCGCTCGCACTCGCCGCCGCGCCACAAGCTCGTTGAGAAGGAAGTTCGGGAAAATGTGGTCGCGAGACGAGAGCGCGGCGCCGCATTTTGGACAGCGGCGGTGAAGGTCTACCGCCTGGAGGGGGCAAGCGTATGTGATAATAGCTTCATCAAATTCAGAACAAACTAGATATACTTTGTTCAGAGAGTATCTCACCAAGGTGATATTAATTATACAATATGTAAAGAAAACCCTGTCCGATCCGTGAAGGTATTGTTAGGTAGCGATAACTGATTCTAATAATGCCTACAAAGCCGGGCTAAACTTAAAAATATCCCCCTAAAAAAATTAATATTATTTCGAAAAAGCACGGTGACTTAATGCATGCAACACGTGAGGCATATATGCGCGGGTCAAGGGAGGCAGGGCAGGCGGCACGTGATCGCATCGCTATTCGCTCCGTTACAAATGGTGTTGTCACTTTTTTAAAAATTACCGAATTTTGGGGAAGTTGGAATTAATTCGCGGAAAAAAAAAGATTATTTCAAAATTCATTAGTATTGTCACTATGATGGTTATGTAAAATGTCATATTTTATTTGGTCATGTGTATACCTAACATTTATTATCCTTTTGGGTCGGACGGGATTTTCTTTACATATTGTATGAATAATTATTTATATCATCTAATAGGGTTCTGAAGATGTTTGGAGAGAGGACCGCCACCGTTCAGCTCGGTATAAAAGAGGAGGCGAAACGCTTTGTCCGGACAGTAGTGGTTTGAACAACGTAAGGGTGGAAACTCGCCGTACGATGGGTAGTCCGATGGTGGAATTAAATCATGCAATTCCCTCGCACACTCATCAAAATGCATCCTATAGAACACCGAAAGGCAGGCTACTCTACGCCTGTGCTCTAGAATTAAGCTAAATCCGGCATAATCCGGCTTATTATCAACTAGCTTTCCGCCCGCGGAGAATTCGTTTATATTGCGCTTTTTAGATTCCTCATTTTCGGGGATTAATTATCGTATCATTTGGCTTCTAAGTTTACATGTGCATATTCGTTTGCAATAACTTGTTTTAAACGACACACAGCGCCATCTATCACCGAACTGGTATGAAGCTAACAATATTTTTGGTTTCCCTCGGGAATATCAATTTTCTCCAGGATAAAAAGTACCCTATTATTTAATTCGAACTTCTAACTTTACGTGTGCAAAATTTCAAAGCAATTGGTTCAGTAGTTACGGCGTGAAAGCGGAACAAACAAACTCACTTTCCCATTTACAATATTAGTAAGGATATTGGATACGTATATTTTGTTTTATCAAATCAATAAAAATTGACAAATATAAAATCAAAGATCAGAAGAGGAGGCTGATGACGTCACTCGTTGCTAAGTGTAGCAAGGAGTGACGTCACACGAGTGGTCAACGCACTGTATTGTCTTCTTTTTTGTTGCAAACTACTAGCTGCGCCTCGCGATTTCACCTGCGTTGGTTTCGATTTTTTTTTTATATGCTCCGCTCCTATTGATCGCAGCGTGATGTTATATAGCCTTAAGCCTTCCTGGATCAATGGGCTATCGAATGCAACAATAATTTTTAAAATCGGACCAGCAGTTCCTGAGATTAGCGCGTTCAAACAAACATCCTGAGATTAGCGCATTCAAACAAACAAACAAACTCTTCAGCATTATACAATATGTAAAGAAAACCCCGTCCGACCCGAAAGGGTAATAAATGCTAGTTATCTCATGACCAAATACAATATGAAATTTTACGTAATCATCATAGTGACAATACTAATGAATTTTGTAATAATCTTCTTTTTCCGTGAATTAATTCCAATTTCCCCAAAATTTGGTAATTTTTAAAAAAGTGACAACACCATTTGTGACAGAGCGAATAGCGATGCGACCACGTGCCGCGTGCCCTGCCCCCCTTCACCCGCGCATGTATGCCTAACGTGTTGCCTATCGCACATGCATTAAGTTACCTCGCTTTTTCGAAATAATATAATTTTTTTTAGGCGGATTTTTTTTTTTATGTTTAGCCCGGCTTTGTAGGCATTATTAGAATCAGTTAACGATACCTAACAATACCTTCACGGATCGGACAGGGTTTTCTTTTACATATTGTATATTAGTATAGATAAAATATTCTTGCAGGATTTAAGGCGATGCTTACCTTGCTGATACAAGCGAAACAGAAGGAGTGTCCGCAGCGCGTGACGTAGGCCTCGTCGATGAGCTCGAAGCACACGGGACACAGCAGGTCGCAGTCCTTGTCCTCGAGCGAGCCGCCCAGTCCACCGAGCGCGCCGGCGCCGCCCCCCGCCGCGGCGCCGCGCCCCGCGCCCGCGCTACCGCTCGCCGCGCCGCTCGACATGCTGACGCTCTCTGAAGGCAACGCAGATCTACTTCGTAAACATTCATTGACAGACCATCATCATCAGTCTACTGCTGGACATAGGCCTCCCTCAAGGATCTCCACGACGACCGGCCCTCCATGGTAGCCACTCGAGAACCCGTCGGCCCCATCGGGCATCCGTCCCGGTGACAGACAATGCATAGCCTAAAGCGCACTACACACCAAGGCCGCCGGCACAGCCCGCCGACTCAACGTCGAAAGAAGCATGTCGGCAACCTTCGCCCGCGCGTGTTGCGCTTGCCGGCGGCTAGCTAAATATAAGTTTCGGATGTCGAGCCGCCGACATGCCGCCAGCAATTCAAATATCAATTAACAAATTAAACTAAGAGAAACCTGAGTATTCTTTTATTAAATACAAATAAGTACTTAAAAAGTTGTGGACCGCATTAAGAAAACAATGATTGAGTGATTCATTTTCATTATGTGACTAAAACAAGAGATGTTACTGGGAGAGCTGCCGCGATTGAATGGAACTACTTAGGCTAGACACATCTGTCGCCGGTCAGACGATCACAATACCTTAGGTCCAAAAAAGCATCGCTGTAAGCCCAGACGGATATGGCAGCTCTGGACACAAGAGCTCTTATAGTTTCTCGGTTGAAGGCGATAACATCGGCTGCCGGCAGAAAGTGCCACCCACCAGACAAAGTCTTGCCGCCAAGTTAATCGTCGTGTGTGTAGGATGTCTGGTAAAGCCGTACGGAGGACGGGTTTGAGTAGTTGTTTTGCGATGTGTGCCGGGTACGATGCGCCAAATGTTGTTGGGTCGGGAGTTTGTTCGTGGAGGGTCTCATCGTTGGTTGTGTTGTCGGGTTTGACATTGCATCACCTCACAACTAATGAGTTGGGATCATAGGGATACGCGGTATCAAACAAACTTCTCCTTTTGATTTACCAATTATAAACGCACATGATATTTGCTATGTCCATCAACAAAGTCCAAGGGCACACATTTCACGTTTGTAGTGTGAATTTGGAGGAATCATGTTTTTCACATGGCCAACTTTATGTTGCCTGTTCGAGAGTCGGTACCCCCAGTCGTTTGTTTATACATGCTAGAAATGGAAAAACAAAGAATATTGTTTATTTAAATGTTTTGGATTAAGTTTTAAAATTGCTAGCAATTAAAAAAAAATGATGTTTGAATAAATAATTTCGATGATCTAATAAATTTGTTTTTTTATTTCACTTTATACGTAGCGAAGCACATATCGGGCCGCTAGTTGTTTATAAAAATCTAGCTGCTTCAGCCGTTACACCTGCATAAGTCACTACCCTGTGGCGGAAGAAAACTGGATGTACACTGCACTCATCCTGCAGTGTTAACAACCACTCATACTGCATACTCCCAGTTAGCATGGCTGTCTGCAAGTGCTGAACAGCTACACAGTTGATCCTGGACTGATATACGAGTTCCACCAGCCTCCGTGGCGTAGCGGTAGTGAACGCGGCCGCTGCGCAAGGAGGCGCGTGTTCGATCCCCGCGTAGTGCAAATATTTGTATGCATGAATATGAATATTTGCACTGATCTGGCCGTGCCCCGGAAAGCACGTTAAGCCGTTGGTCTCGGTTGCCATACGAAGATCTAATGGCAGTCGTTACGGGTTGTGTTACAGCCCTCAAAATTCCAACAATTGGTCTAGCTGCAATGCTCCGTTATCGCCTTCAGGTTGTGGGGGTCAGACAGCAGTCGCTTCACGGAAAATATCGAATTTTAGTCAAGGTCAGCAGTTAGACTGGTAAAGCGCACCCCAGACTCCAAAGCTGAAAGAGCTTCGGATGCGACTGGGATTAACGCTGAGATGATGATGATGATACGAGTGCTACCAGCATCTCAAATAGGTGGATAGCCTCAATAATATAACTATTCAAAGGCACAGCGGTTTGCTAGGTAACGATACAGCTGGTAAACTCGCACAACATGGGTCAAGCACGGTACCAGTGGGACATGAACCCATTGCATTGCAGGTACATACACACTCTGGTGAGGAAACGCACTAGAGATCGGCATGCAGAACAAAAGACTTTAGACTGAACAAGGTGAATGGAAGCCGCCTAAGAAAGCACTTCCTGCAAATGGAGCCCCCCTCACTAAACAAGTTCTCCAATAAATTAACATAAGCTGTGCACAGTGACTTTAGCGTTAACTGGCCACAGGTCATTTATTAAACATCACTTTGTCACAGTCCACTGTGACTGCATGAAGGATGACAAAACAGCAGCATCATCATCATCATCAGCCTCTACTAGTCCACTGCTGAACATAGGCCTCCTCCATGGCACGCCAACAAACCCGATCGGGAGCAGTTATCTGCCAGCCACTACCAGCCACCTTTTTGATGTCGTCGCTCCATCTTGCCCAAGGGCGTCCTACCCTACATTTGCAGAGACGCGGTCTCCACTCGAGGACTCGTTCATCCCAACGGTTGTCGGTCCTGAGGCATATGTGACCAGCCCATTGCCACTTCAGCTTGCTAATCCTCTCAGCTATGTCGGTGACTCTGGTCCTCTGTTGGATCACCTCATAGTCATTTCTGATGCGGTCCTTCAGATAGACGCCCAACATAACCCGCTCCATAGCTAGCTGAGCGGCTTCAAACTTATGGACTAGTCTGACGGTTACTGTCCACGTCTCGGCTCCGTAAGTCATGACGGATAGGACGCACTGGTTGAAGATTTTAGTCTTCAAACATTGGGATATGGGCGACGAAAATACCCGACGAAGTTTACCAAATACCAAAACAGCAGCATATTCAGGGCTAAACTACTCAGAGATCACCATAAACAGGGCAATTATATAACTTTGGTAACCCAGGGACCCTACAGGGAGGCAGACAGTATAATCAAGATATTGATGGCCTTCTTTGACGCGCTGAGGTATAGTAACAAAAATGCAAGTACAGTAGGGCCTCGGTAATCCGGAGAGGCAAAACCAATACTCTTTTCGGATTATCGAGTTGTCCGGATTATAGTATGCCATATTTATTGTTAATAAAACATATGTTTCACCTTAGTTTCTTTATGTCGCCTACAGTCGACCTGCCTCTGCCAAACTTCCGAGCAATGACAGGGTAACTGCCACCTTTATCTAACATTTCTATAATCCTCAATTTGTGTTTTAATGTCAATGTCGTATCTTTATGTGGTGGCACCATGATGTTAGCAAGCGTGCTAAATTGACACTATATGTATTACATCAAAAGCGGTGAACAGAAAACTGACGGACGGCACATTGGTTCATGCATGACAGCCTGCACCTACCCTCGTCAGTCTCCCCCGCGAATCCCATTGCCCGGCCGGATGGCAAAATAAAGAGAGTGATTTTTATTATTCTTTAGTGGCCAGAGTTCTGATGTCAAGTTGTTTATTTTTGGGTGAAACACTAGCATAAAATTTAATCAACCTATTGTAATAGCTTCCTTTGTATGCTTCCATCTTTTTATTTAACCTAGAAGAAAAGATTTACAAGTTTTAATGCCCATTAGTCAACACCACAATAAACCCAACTGGATAAAAAAAAAACTTGACAAAGACTTTCATTTTTCAAGAATTTCCTTTGTTTGAATGCAGGTAAAGTCATATTAAATATGTTTGTGTTTTTTTATCCCTGGTATTATTATCATACAGGATATCGCTATTCGAGATATTTTAATAACAACAAATCAACTTTTGAGCTGCACTTCCTGCAAACAGTGTTCTCAAGATTCCACTTTAAGGGAACCTACTGGTCTAAATGGTCAGAAACTCTGGGACTATCTTTTAGCGAGTGTTATTCCTGTCCAGTAAGGTGTAGGGCGGCAGAATACGTGTATTTATAGCAGCAATCGATAAGACACTGACCATAATATGCTCCATTACACACTGCTGACCTAAATCGAACACAAACGGCGACACTTACATATGAGACTGGTGAGCGCTGAGCACGATGACCGGAGGGACATGCTAGGGCGCCCTGCACACCCGCGGGCTGTTCGTGCTCTCAGGATCAGAGCCTCTTGGATCCCGACACCGCCCCGGCTCAACAGCGGGAAAGCCCACCCACACACCACTTGATCACTTGAACTATTTTTTGCATTCAATGTTTCACACACAATAATCGACTTAACACCAAACCCCATAATTTAAAATTAAGAATACATGCATTTTATTATAATTAAGGTTTTTCCACAACACTCGAGTATTCAGGATACTTTGACGTTTGACAACTTTTAAATTGCCAGTCTAAATATTTTAATTAGGTCAGTGCCTGGCCGACCCGGGGTCAAGGATTTTTCAAAGCGGGTCACAAAAAGGATCACGCCTGGAACGATATATTTGTAACAATAAGTGATAACAAAAACGTGATTATATTTAACAAACCTATTGCGTATATTTTCGAATATTTAATAACAAATTGAAATATATGAAATTGACTTGCAGTGACCTCTACCAAAAGCATAAGGAACTCATATGAACTGTTGGACCGACATCTATCTACCACGAACTGTTTGACTGACAGTTGAAACGCCATTTTGCTATTATTACAGGAGGTTGCGTTATATCTGTTCGTCAACAATGTAAAGTGAAATGTTTGCTGGATTTTTATAGTGAATGTGATGTGAACTTAAATTTTAACCCTTGGAATAAAAACTAGGGTTATGGAGGAGTCCAATGAGGAGCTCAGGGTCATTCCCGGTAAGCGTAGTGCTTAGAAATTAATGCTCGAAAATGTGATTGTATGTCGTGCGAGGTCGTGTAATGTTAGCTTTCCCGATTTCAGAGCTCTACTTTCTGATAGCTAAATTCCTATCGGGAGGACCCCTGAAAGAGACTGCAAAGGTAAATTGGCTTGGAATATGTTCAAATTAATGTCCTCTAAAGTCCAGTGAGGTAATTGTGACCGTTTCTGTTCCAGACTTTGCTAAAAGAGCTCGAGACTATTGAAGTAAGTTTGAGCTTTTCCTAGTGCCGGGTTTGAGCTTATATTGTTGTTTTGGTCGCGGACGCACGTGGATGTGGCTGTCAAACGTGCTGAAAGTTCGCTGAAAAGTTTTTTCTATAGTTCGCTGTGTTGCAGGTGCTGCCTCGACGACTCGACTGGGAGGGACGCGAGCACTCTCAATCCTACGATGAATTGGTAAGTTTAGCGGGCTTTTGCGCCTAAAACTTTGTTTATTTACATTTTGTCGACTGTTTAGCGACTAGAAATACATAAATTGTGCGAAAACGACGAAAAATCTTAAATTGTGTTATGGTCCAAATTGATCGTGAAAATACGGTGGAATATCGTGAAAAATGTTTTTGTGGTGTTTTAGTGATAATATTAATGTTTTTGCCTAATTTGCGAAAAAATTGTTATATCATGCACTATCGAGAAGGAGCCGTGTCGTAATTAGAAGGCTTTCTATCTCGTTTCTTCACACGCTTCGATGGTTACATCGTATGTGCCATCGCGTTTTATGAATCGACTGCAGTAGTTCTCGGCCGCGATTGGCCGGCCGAAATCCGATCGCGGCCCGAACAGTCACGAGTACTGCGTGACATAGGTTGGCGCAATAATTCGTATTTTTATTTATGCGATTTTTGCCAACATTTTTATATTAAAACATTTTAGAAAATGTTTATTCTGAATTATAAAAGATTAATGCCATCAAAAACAGAATGGCGTAGTTGTGAAAATCGTCAACAATGTACAGCTTGATGGAAAAACAAAATGTATCTATAACTAAACAACCATGACAAAGGATATTGCACTGGGTGTGGTACTTCTAACATTTTATTAATAATTATTATGTTAATTTATAAAAAACGATCTTGAGCCTTAGGCCTTCTTGCATCGCAAATTACTAATACTATTCAGGGCAATTTTTTTTTTAATGTATTGCTTCTGTTAATTATTCAGACATTCTAACCAACAATTGCCAGTCTTGGTGATTCTACTTTGAAGATTTATAGTAATTTAGAAGAGGATACTTGTAAACCATGAGGCTTATTACAGGCATCCCAGCATTCGGATGTATCATGGCGCCGGCTGGCGTCAGTGTGTGAGCGCGCGGTGTCGCTGGCGCGGCTGGCGCCGGCGACCACGGACGTACCCGACGCGGCCGGAGACGCCGACCGGCTGGCCGCGCGGCTGTCGCTACTCAGCGAGACGCTGGTGCGGCCCAAGCCGATGTACGCCTCACACAAACAGGACCATACCTTAGGTGAGGGAGATGTGACTTTGGCCCTTGAGGACCATGAAGATAGTATGAAATCAGTGTTGATTGGTCAGGATGGGGACACGGAGATCGTGTTGGTTCATGGTATGCATTGTAAAGGGCAATTAACTTTCCTTTTTCTTTTTCTGATGATCAGCTCCCAGAGTGTTTAAAAATGCCTGTATTATATTAAATTTGAAATAATGCTTCAGTTAAAAGATGAAAAAGAACTGAGTGTGCAGTGTATACATTGGCTTTTTAACATCTCACATTAACTAAAAAGGAAAGACTTATGAATATGGCTCTCATCATTTTCTTTTTCATAGACATGATCTCTAGCAGTTTTATCGCCGTGCTATTAGTTTTTTCAGTCCACAAGTTGGATGGAGATTGATGAATGTGGTCTCTCTTCCAGTGCGTCGCCTGGTGTCCCGCGAGCTGGGCGTGGGCGCGGCGGCTCGGGCAGGCGGGCGCGGTGGCCAGGCCATGTTCCCGCCGCGCATGCTGGCCGGCCTGCAGCTGCAGCGGCGCACGCTGGGCCACCTGTCGGCCGTGTACTGCCTGGTGTTCGACTGCACCGGCCGCTACGTGATGACGGGCGCCGATGACATGCTGGTGAAAGTGTGGAGCGCGCTGGACGGGCGCCTGCTGGCCACGCTGCGCGGAGTGGGCGCGGAGATCACCGACATCTGTGTGTCGGCGGATGGCGCGCTGCTGGCCTGCGGCTCCGTGGACCGGCTAGTCCGCGTGTGGGGACTGGGCGGCGCCGAGCCGCGGGCTGTGCTGGCCGCTCACGCCGGCACCATCACGTCGGTGCATTGGGCGCCGCCCGCCCGCCGCGACGTCCGCTGGCTGGCCTCTACGTCCACGGACTGCTCCGTGGCCTTCTGGACGTGCTCGCCCGACGGCCATTTCCTGTCGCAGCCGGTGCAGTACGTGGAGCGCATGCGGCCCGGGGTCTGCCACATGATCTGTGCAGCCTGGTCTGCCGGGGGCGCCTTCCTGGCAGCGGGGAGTGCTGACCACCATGTGCGGATCTATACAGTGGAGCACGAGCCCGGAGGACCCAAGAGGGTGAGACACTGCGTCGAGACCTACATGCCACCCATTATGAAGACTAAGCCAGTGCTCATCTGTTACACGTACATGGCCCGCCAGACAACCAGTATGGTCGGAGGATCCTCCCTTTTCTATGGTGGATGAGTGAATTTTACACACTGCTCCTCATACCTCCACAGTCTCTTTGGGCTGTGCGCACATTTGTTCTGGGTTACCAGGCCTAGTGAGCTGTATGTGATGAATGGTTGGATTTTTTTTTTTTTATTAGTTATAAACTAGTGCTTGACTGCAATCCCGCCTGATGGTAAGCAGTGATGCAATCGTTGATGGTAAAACGTACTAGCTTATTAAGCCTATTCACTCAAAAAAACTGAGTGAATAGGAAGGAAGACGGTAGTTGAGCGAGGTGATGCAATGTTTAACCCAACAACACGACCAACGATGCTGCGCCAGAGGATGATCTGGAGACCCTCCACGACCAAACTCCCGACACAACAACATTAGGCACATCGTACCCGGTACACATCGCAACACAACTGCTCAGACCCGTCCTCCGTACGGCTTCACCAGACATCATGCCGGAACACGACGAATTGCTTGGCGGCAAGACTGATATAAAGCCAATGAGTGAACTTGGGGATAATTCCCCAGTTTTTATTGCCACAGGGATAGACTGACTTCCGCAATGACGTAGCTGGTGTGTTTCAAGGTCAGCTGTCTCTCCAAGTATATTCCCAGATATTTTATTTTAAGCTGATAGCCTTAGAGTAGCGTTAGAGAATCTTGGTAGTTGTAGTCTTATATGTATGTTACTTCTTTTATTTTTTGACGAGGTTGTGTTGCCCACAATTAAAACTAAGGATGCTCACTATCTCGAGTCAGTCCAATTCAAAAGTTCCTGTGGAATAAGGTATCGGTACACGTCGCCTACGTACTAGCGCCCTTATTCATAAACGTTGCTTAAAGTCAACACTAGTGATTAGCGATTCTTTAACCATACATTTTTAACGTCATTTAACTTTTATCATTGTTTATGAATACAGTGTTTAAGGAGTTTATTCATAAACAATGATTAAAAAACGTCTAAAATGTATGGTTAAACAACCGCTAATCACTAGTTAACTTTAAGCAACGTTTATGGGTAGATCGTGTGGGTAGGCCCCCGACAAGGTGGACCGACGACCTGGTGAAGGTTGCTAGAAACCGCTGGATGCGGGAGGAGCAGGACCGGTCGTCGTGGAGAACCTTGGGGGAGGCCTATGTCCAGCAGTGGACTTGTTTAGGCTGAAATGATGAACATGTATGAATAAGGGGGATAGTGAGCCAGTGTTGATGTATAACTACTTGCAGGTGCTGGAGACGCCGGTGCATGACGACGCCGTGGACAGCATCGCGTGGGCGCACCGCGGCCTCCGCTTCGTGTCCGGCAGTAAGGTAAGGAAGCTGAATATAATTCATCATTATCATCGCGTGGGCGCACCGCGGCCTCCGCTTCGTGTCCAGCAGTAAGGTAAGGAACCTGAGTATAATTCATCATTATCATCATCAATCTTTTTAACGTCCTACTTCTGGGAACAGGTCTCCTCTCATACAGGGGAGGATTGAACATAATCACCACATTTCCTCAATGCGGGTTTAAAGCATACTTAAAATCCAGGCATCCTCAAGATGTTTTCCTTCACCTTGTAATCAGTCATTGGTGTCCAAGATATACTTAGAAAGTACATATAAATTAGAAAAGCTACATTGGCACTTACCTGACCTGGAATCGAACCGGCACACTTATACTTGAGAGACTGGTATTTTAACCACTAGGCCACCACAACTATAATAGGCTATTTGACAGATTTATAATTTTTATCTTGAATTACTTGGTTGCGGTTAAGAAGTTCACCCAAAGTATTTTTTTTAATTTTAAATACGTATTTCGTAAGAAATATGCAAATAAAAATTCAAAATTCAAATAAGCCGCGAAAACGATATAATCAGCAATATGGCGTTGCGCCTGGTAAGTGACGTCACAAGCGGTTTTCGGTTCTCAGTGGTGTTTGTTTTTAATTATTATTTGCTGTTGTTTTCTAATAAAATGGTTTACAAGTGGTGTGCTGTACTGGGTTGTACAAATAATAAAAAACCCCGAAAAACAGTTTATAAGTTTGCCGAAAACAAGCGATGATGCGCATATGACGTCATCGCGACATTAGCCAATCCGGATCGTTTCACAATGTGTGGCGCGAGAAACTAAAAGCCAAACATATTTTTGTGTTTTGGATATAATAATTGTTATTATTTTTTATTAAAACTCTTGTAAATGATATAAAGAACCCTCATTTTATGCAATTAAAGCAAAAAATCACAAATAATTGAATACTGTCAAATAGCCTATTATGTACATCGAACAAAGAATTTCGTAAGCATGCTCATACGTTCATGTATATTACGTTATAAAGGATGTATCTGACATCGACGCACAAAGGAGTACCATGGATCCAGTACATGATTCTGAACCCCCCAGTGGTGAAATTTTGCGTCAGTTTTATCCGGATTAAAAAAAAAAATGCAGTTTTTTTTCACTTTAGACCGTTCATAATTGCTATAATTTTATAACCCAATAAGATTTTAAAGTAAAAATTATTTAATTCGCTAATTACACAAAAAAGCGCCATGTTTAATGAGATGATTTAATAGAGTTCACACATGAGGGGTCAACGTCATACCTCTACAACGCCAAACACGTGCAGCGGCACGCTTGCAACGTTCAAAGGCCGAGTGGACACTTTTTTGTAAACACTGTGATTCCTGTAACCGCTCATTAACGACATAAATGACTATCATAATTTTATTAGTGACAGTAGCATGCGGTCTAGCCTTTTCGTGCAAGTTTGCGTTACGATGTCAGATACACCCTGTATTATGTTCTACAGCTTTTTGTCACACAACTCAAGATGTCAACTCACAAACAAGTGTGGCCATTTTGTGCAGAAGAGAAACTCTAAAAATAGTCACAAAATTGTTTATGTTAAATGTCTTGTCGACAGGACGGCAGTGCGGCCCTTTGGACACTACATGCGACGCAGTGGAGACACGTACTTCTGCAGCCCAAAAGTACGCAACAGGACGGGAAGAGACTCAAGGTAACATACTGTTATTAGTTTCCTCTGTATGTATGCATCACAGTACGGTGTTCTTATACTTTTTGCCCTATGCAGGTGGACTTTTCAGTGTCTATATTTGACTAACAGCATCCGTGGCGTAGTGGTAGCGAACGCGGCCGCTGCGCAAGGAGGCGCGGGTTCGATCCCCGCGCAGTGCAAATATTTGTATGCATGAATATGAATATTTGCACTGGTCCGGTCGTGCCTCGGAAAGCATGTTAAGCCGTTAGTCCCAGTTGCCATAGGAACATCTAATGGTAGTCGGTACGGGTTGTTCGAGTCCTCAAAATTCCAACAATTGGTTTAACTGTAATGCTTCGATATCGCCTTCGGGTTGTGGAGGTCAGACGGCAGTCGCTTCACGGAAAATATCGAAGTTTAGCCAAAATCAACAGTTAGACTGGTAAAGCGGACCCCCAGACTCCAAAGCTGAAAAAGGCTCGGATGCGAATGAGATTAACGCTGAAATTATGATGATGAAATGTGGACTTTTGAGTCAGGTTTTAAAAACCTAAACCTGTAGTGAATGTTACACATCCGCAGATGACCATGGTCTGCTGGGACAGCAGCGACGCCTTCGTGATCACCGCCGTGTCCGACAACACCATCCGCGTGTGGTGCGCCAGGACTGCCGCCGCCGTCCGCTCGCTGTGTGGCCACCGGGACGAGGCCTACGTGCTGGAGGCACATCCCTTCCTCCGGGGGGTGTTCCTGTCCGCCGGCCATGACGGACAGCTGTTCGTGTGGGACGCTACCGCCGACCAGCCGCTCGCCAAGTTCCACAATAGGATCGATGGTGAGTCCGTTCTTGTCAGCTGTTCGACAGGTCTCATGATTCGACGAGTTTGTCTATAACTAACGACCCGCCCCGGCTTCGCACGGGTGCAATGCTGATCCTAAATACACTACAAAACATAGCCGCCCGCGGCCTCGGCCGGTCGGTACCGCCGCAAACGCGACGCCCCGCAATTTTTAAATCTGTAATATCTTCGATAATATTCATTTAAATTATTTGTTGTAAAGGGCGATATACATAGATCTATTAAGATCTAGGATTAGTGCTGTATTGGTTAAAATCACTTCGAAAATTAGCCAATATTTACCGTTAAAAGTAAATGGCAAAAAAATATATTGTGGGATATCCATAAGAGATAGACATATACCATCGCGAATTTTCTGTAGACTTTTTCAATGTGTACAATATTTAGTACATTATTTTGATAAATCTCGTAGTTTCACTGCAAACGCGGAGAAAATGTAATGATTTACGACATTACAATATTTCTACACTATTTAATGGATGCTGTACTAATATCGCCAACCCGCGTTGACCAAGCGTGGTGATTACGCTCAATCCTTCTCTGTATGAGTGGAGACCTGTGCCCAGCAGTGGGACGATAAAAAGGTTGATAATGATGATGATGTACTAGTATATAAAGCTGAAGAGTTTGTTTGAACGCGCTAATCTCAGGAACTACGAGTCCGATTTGAAAAACTCTTTTTGCGCTAGATAGCCCATTAATCCAGGAAGGCTTTAGGTTATATAACAACACACTGCGACCAATAGGAGCGGAGCATAACTAACTCCACGCGAACGAAGTCGCTGGCGGCCGCTAGTTATACATAAAAACCCGTCATTTACTACAACCATCTATTAAATTAAAATCCGTTGCGCAGTTTTAAAGATTTAATCATAGAAAGGGACATAGGGAAAGAGAAAGCGACTTTGTTTTGTACTATGTATTGATGCCATTCTCTTCCTCCCAGGGCACGGCGACGGTGCCATATTCGACGCCAAGTGGGGCAGCGGCTCCACCGTGGCGGCCACGGACTCGCACGGCCACCTGCTGCTGCTGGGCTTGGGCCGCGGCCACCGCCTGTTCGGTGCGCTGCCGCCGGAGCTGTTCTTCCACACGGACTACCGACCTGTGGTGCTGGACGCTCACGGCGGAGCACACGACGAGCAGACGGACACGCCGCCGCACCTGCTGCCGCCGCCCTTCCTGGTGGACGTGGAGGGAGCGCCGCACGCGCCGGAGTACCAGCGCCTCGTGCCCGGCCGGGAGAACCTGGCGCTGTCCCAGCTCATACCGGCTGCTGACGCGCCTAGGTCGCGTATTGATGCCATGATCGAGGCGCTGGCTGTGGCCGGAGGGAGGGAGTCACGAGGAGTGTGGCGCGGAGAGGGTACGTACTGTGGTGGGGGGACTGTGGGGAGTCCTTTATTTTTTGAGAATTTTTGGCTTGGTTGCTGTTTGGGTCATGATTATAATAAAGACTAGTTTATTAAATCTCTTGTTTAATTAAGACTACTTAATTAAGACGTAGGTGTAGTGTGGCTTGGGCGCCATCTTTTTACACGCTGTGTCACTGCACTAGTGATGGGGGCTGACTAGTGCTGTGCACATTCACAACATCCTCCTTATCAAGAAAGTTATTATAATTACTGCTTGAGATTGTGTACAACAATTTGACCAAACTCTTAAAAATTAATATAGTTTAATTTTGACAACAAAGATATGTTTAACAAACTAAATAAATATATAAAACATGTTGCGCCGACCCCAAATAAATTGGGATTAGGACAGGGGAATGATGATGATGATGAAACTAAAACTTAATTTAATTAGTCTTCCACAGTCATTGCCTAAGTAATCAAATAAACATTTTAATCCCAATTACAGGAAATATTAAATTTATAGATCCAACCGTCTTGGTGGTCTTATCAATCTGCCATACCTACTGCGCATTTCAGGAGTTGTTGGCTCTTGCACACAAGGTGCTGCTGTGTGGGGAGGTGTCTTGATAATAGGCTATTTGACAGTATTCAATTATTTGTGATTTTTTGCTTTAATTGCATAAAATGAGGGTTCTTTATGTCATTTACAAGAGTTTTAATAAAAAAGAATAACAATTAATATATCCGAAACACAAAAATATGTTTGGCTTTTTGTTTCTCGCGCCACACATTGTGAAACGATCCGGATTGGCTAATGTCGCGATGACGTCATACTCGCATCATCGCTTGTTTTCGGCAAACTTATAAACTGTTTTTCGGGGGTTTTTTATCGATTTATTTGTACAACCCAGTACATCACACCACTTGTAAACCATTTTATTAGATAACAACAGCAAATAATAATTACAAACAAACACCACTGAGAACTGAAAACCGGTTGTGACGTCACTTACCAGGCGCTACGCCATATTGCTAATTATATCGTTTTCGCGGCTTATTTGAATTTTGAATTTTTATTTGCATATTTCTTACGAAATACGTATTTAAAATTAAAAAAAATACTTTGGGTGAACTTCTTAACCGCAACCAAGTAATTCAAGATAAAAATTATAAATCTGTCAAATAGCCTATTGGACTTTTTTGTAGTACCTCTTGAGATACTGTTTGATCTATCTGCGGAGGCTTCAAAATGTGCTGCCTATTTCTCCTTCCTATAAATCCATCAGACCCTTCAATAGTATATGACCTAGGCTGATCACATTTGGACCTTACCGTGCCTGTTGCGTATCACCATCTGACTGCACATATTTTACTGACTTTGACTGCACTGACCGACAACAAACCGCAAAATGACCAACTTTTTCACATTTTTTGCACTTTGCACCTAATGCTGGACACTTATAACGATGCACCTGACCACATCTTGTACAAATTTCCTGTCTTGACTGCTGACTATTTTGATTAACAATCCTTGAGTTAAACTTTGGTCTTGACTGTGACTGACTCGTATTATACAAGACTGAACTTTGCTCTGCCGATAATTCTTCTGTTTGAAGTCTGGAAGCAAGCATGGCCTTTGCCACCTGTAAGGCCTTATTGAGATCTAGTTTATCTTCTAGTAATAATTTCTCTCTTATGAAGTTGTATTTTTGATGCATGTTACATATAAACATTATTTTGACTAGGCGTTCCTTCAGCTCTCCCAGTTCACAGTTTTGCGACCTTAATTTTAGTGTGCAAACAAAATCATCTAAGGTTTCATTTTCACCTTGTTTGTAGGTGAAAAAACTATGACATTCATAAGTGAGGTTGGCTTTTGGTGCGAAGTGATTTTGAAATAGCTCGATGAGCTCGTCATATTTAATGACATCTACGTCTTTTCCAAACGTATTGAATACCTCCACGCCCTTTTCACCAATGACATGTAGAAATAAAGCTACCTTTCTGCCATCACACTCTTCATCCATACCAGACGCACTAAAATATATTTTAAAAAACTGCACCCATTTTTTCCACTGTTGAGCCAAGTTACCATTCATCTCCATGGGCTGCGGACTGGACATTGCCGAAAGTTTCTTGGGCTTTTGGTTCTCATCAGACATGACGCCGCCTTTTCATAAGACAGTTTCACAATGACTATATTGACACGGAACGTAGACTACGAGTACGAACCCAATTACTGACACCATGTTTGGGTCATGATTATAATAAAGACTAGTTTATTAAATCTCTTGTTTAATTAAGACAACTTATAGATAGACATTAGTTACTTAACCTAGACGTAGGTGTAGTGTGGCTTGGGCGCCATCTTTTTACACGCTGTGTCACTGCACTAGTGATGGGGGCTGACTAGTGCTGTGCACATTCACAACAGTTGCTAAGACCTTTGAGCCATTTTTTCGTTTTTATCTTGTTTTGCTTCGTAATCTATTCTAACATAACCTAACCTAAATCTATCTCCTTTCGTTTCCCGCATGAACCGACTAGGAGGAAGGTTTGGGACAAAGTCATGATGTGGCCACATGATGAGACCACTATGCTACAATATTTCAATGATCTTTATGAATTATTCACTGAATGCACTTTTTACTACTTACATAAATCACGCGTTTTTATTTAGTAAACGACACTATAAATAATTTTACTATACATTTCAGTGAACGAAATGAATATAGTCTCACTCAAATGATCGGCAAACTTCGCTCCATGTCGGTTTTCGAACTCTAGCTAGAGAGAATTCAACTCGAGTTGAATCAAGTTCACCATGAGTACTGTTCCAGGCGTGCGGTACACGGCGGGCAGCTGGCAGCGCGGGGACCCGCTGCTGGTGCCGCAATGTACCAGACCCATCGTCACGCCGCTCTCGTTCGCCGCACAGGAACACATACACAAGACTTGGTAAGCATCCAGACAATTCTCTGACAGACGGCAGTTAAAGGTTTCTCGGTGGTAGGTTTTACCATCGCCTGCCGATTACCACCCACAAGAAGCCGTACGGAGGACGGGTCTGAGCAGTTGTGTTGCGATGTGTCCCGGGTACGATGCGCCAAATGTTGTTGTGTCGGGAGTTTGGTCGTGGAGGATCTCCAGATCAATCACCCTCTGGCGCAGCATCATTGGTCGTGTTGTTAGGTTTAACATTGCATCACCTCACTCAACTGCCGTCTTCCTTCCTATTCACTCAGTTTTTTTTTTGAGTGAATAGGCTTTTAATAAACTAGCACGTTTTACCAACTACGATTGCATCATTGCTTACCATCAGACGGGATTGTGGGCAAGCACTAGTTTATAATTATGTAAAAAAAAGAAAATATTACAATTTGCTGCCTGAGTTTGTTCAATATCTGTCTGGTAATTTCTATTGTGTAATCCTCCTAAATAAGTTGCCGGCGTGGCTGGCTCAATGAATCAATACTGTTATCTCCGTAGCTTGGAGCTGAACGCTCTCGAGCAGAGCTGGTACCGGCGCGAGATGCGGCGCCGCCCGCTCATGATCAGCACGGCCACCGAGGGCAGCGGCGGCCCGCGCCGGCGGGCGGGGCGCCGCCCCCGGGGGCCCGCCGAGCGGCCCCGCGCGCGGCCCCGCGTGCCCGAGGAGCCCCCGGAGCCCGAGTCGGCCAGCTGCAGCGACACCAGCGAGGAGTGGGTGCAGCGCGCCACGCGACACGCTCGCTCCTCGCCCGACTCGCGGAACTCCAGCCTCGACCTCAGCGACACCGACACCAGGTACGTCAACACACCAGCCGACCGCGCCAATTACAACTGTTAACCATTCTGATATATGGTGCTGCCTATTTCAACTTAGACAATTACCCCCTTATTCTCGTGCACGTTTGGTACATTGTGCTCACAGGATGGAAGCAACAGAAATATGTAACGAAGAAATGTAACCCATATTAAGATTTTAAAAGAGTGTCCATGGAGTTTCTTGCATGTTCTTCTCCATAAAGATCTATGCTTTGGAACGTGCAACTTAGCTTCACTTTTCTTGGACTGACCGACATTGACTAAAAAGCACCAACGGATGATTAATTTGAAATAAACAATTTTGATTTGATTCATAAATGCTGCTTAAAAACTTAACGTGACTCTAGGCACTTAAATCAGCGTTCGATAATTTAAGTTAAGTGACGTTAAAAAGTCAAAATTGTATGGTTAAAGAATCGCTAATCACTAGTTAACTTTAAGCAGCGTTTATGAATAACCCCTTTATTCAACATTATTTTAATCGATGTACAAATAAGTCTCCGCTGTTTAACAAAAGATGTCCTCACTAAGAGGTTACGTTGAAATTGTCAGATGTAAGATGTGATATCGTAAGTTCGGACATCTGCAGGGGCGTGCACAGAGATTTTGTGGAGGGTATGCACTACCCAAATATCTGTGCTTATACAAGTGCCACTAGATGTTCGTATGGCAACCGCGACCAACGGCTTAACGTGCTTTCCGAGGCACGACCAGACCAGTGCAAATATTCATATTTATGCATACAAATATTTGCACTGCGCGAGGATCGAACCCGCGCCTCCTTGCGCAGCGGCCGCGTTCGCTACCGCTACGCCATGGAGGCTGTCAAAATACAATGAAATGTTATTATTAACGCAACTGTAAATAAGTAATAATTTATTTCTCAAAAAACTGAAAAAAATATTTTACTATCTATAAATTACATCAACGCGCCTATCTTTTTTAAATAACGCTATAAAAATTAAATATGTGATCATTTTAAAATCGCTAAAAGTTCTTTTTCAATAGAAATATAGACAAATCTGGGAGTCTACTTTAAACCTATGTATTTCATAAATATACGTGATGCGCTACTCATTGGAATCATAACTATTAATTGTTGCTAATTTGTAAACTTCAGGAAAATTATTACAATATAAAGTATAATAGTATTGAAATTCATAGCAAGTAGGTTGAAAAACTTAAGGTCTTTTAAGTTTTTATAACAACGAATTGTCAATACCGCGTTTTAAAATAATATAAGTAGGTACCTACACGGGAAACAAAATAATAACGTTAACGTTGAAAAATTCACTGTTTTAAATTTATCTAAATATACATCAACAGTACAGATCTTTCTTAAAACAATCAATATATTTATGTTACCAAATACACCAATAACCAAACAACATAAGCTGATAAAATATAAAGGTATTTTCACAAACAACAATTGTGCTAGTTTTGTCAACTTCTTCATTCGGCCGCGTAAAATGAAGCACTGCTTATCTGGGCTTATAAACCGAATGAAATTACAAGACAACACACGGAAAGTTTACACACACAATCAAATAATTTTATTCACACACGCGAATCAGAGACACGTCAGGGAAGCACATTTCGGTTCTGCTTACGGCCGCCACGCGAATGTGGCGCGGTCGTCGCGACAAACAGAGTTGCGCGGGCCGCATTGTAATATGTGTTAGTAGTTTACACTAGCCCCAATAGATGGCAGTGTTATCAATAACTGATTAAAGAAGTCTTTAAAGTTTATAGTATATAAATTATTTTATTGTACTATATTATAAATTATTTTTTTTTTTGAAAATTATTAGGGTATGCAGTGCTTATCTGCCTCTATGGAGCGCACGCGCCTGGACATCTGGTAATAACATAGGTACACTTAAAATATTAGGTCCGTATTCCAGAAGGCAACTCAAGCATTCATCTCTGTTTAAGCATATACTTAAAACTGGTTTCAACCAATCAAATGGCTTGAAATGAGACTTAAGTAGAGCTTGAGTTTTGAGTGACGTTCTGTAATACGCACCTTAGTGACTCTGTATCACATAGGTATTTCTTTTTGTGCAAAAATATCAAGTTTTTTGCCGAATAAGCGTCATTTGAGGTGACTTTTGCCCATCAATTGCTTGTAGAAGCTTATGTTGAAGTTGCTTTAAGAGAGAGAAGTTGTCGTGAGTGGTTTCAAAAGTTTAGAAACTGTGACTTTGATGTGGAAGACAAAGAACGTAGTTGAAGACCGAAATCGTACGAAGACACGGAATGGGAAGTATTATCGGAGGAAGATAGAAGGAAGAGGAATACCGCACTCATTACTCCATGTCTTACATGATAATGGAAGAGGAATACCGCACTCATTACTCCATGTCTTACATGATAATGGAAGAGGAATACCGCACTTATTACTCCATGTCTTACATGATAATGGAAGAGGAATACCGCACTCATTACTCCATGTCTTACATGATAATGGAAGAGGAATACCGCACTCATTACTCCATGTCTTACATGATAATGGAAGAGGAATACCGCACTTATTACTCCATGTCTTACATGATAATGGAAGAGGAATACCGCACTCATTACTCCATGTCTTACATGATAATGGAAGAGGAATACCGCACTCATTACTCCATGTCTTACATGATAATGGAAGAGGAATACCGCACTCATTACTCCATGTCTTACATGATAATGGAAGAGGAATACCGCACTCATTACTCCATGTCTTACATGATAATGGAAGAGGAATATCGCACTCGTTACTCCATGTCTTACATGATAATGGAAGAGGAATACCGCACTCATTACTCCATGTCTTACATGATAATGCTCGTCCGCATGTTCAAAAAATGACGGAAACTTATTTGTACACCTAAAACTATATTTGAGCCAAATTCGATAAAGAATAGAGGTAAACAAACCGTTGCTAGGCAACGAGTAGTTTAAGCCTAAAAGACAGATGTTAACAACCTTTTCTCAGACAAATACCGTAATTTTATTCATTGGTTAAATTCCACAAAATGTGCTTAATACCTGGATTTCCGTCATCTTTCTTTTTTTGTCGTGTTTTTTTTATCACGTAAAATTAATGTTGACTTTTTAATGGTTTTTCGAAATACCAAGTTATTATGCATGTCATTTTAGTGATTCTATTGAAATATGCTGCAATAGGGAATGTTAATAAATAGCTAGCATGTAAAAGTCGATAATCATGTAAATAACAGGTGATTTGTAAAACGTAAGTTGTGATAACCCTAAATTGGTTTGTTTACCTCTATTCTTTATGGAGCTTGGCGTTGGTATAAGTTGATTTCGGAGTGAATCACAAGTTATTGTAATATTTAAAGTTAAAGTATACAACATTAATTTTTGTTTATGCAAAACCCGAAACACGCGTCCAATATTTTTAAGTAAAGAATCTATGTACAAAATTTCAAAAAGATATCATGAAAAGCCAGTAGCGGCGTAGCATAGGTTGGCACCCGGGGCGACTTTCTATCGAGCACCCTCAAAATAAAACAACAAATATTAAACGTGTTTACGTGACTTTATTTTGCTAAAACACTCAATGACATTATCACCGGAACTCCCTCTGAACCAGTGGCGGGCCTACCATATAAGCCCAGATGCCCGGCTTGCCTTCCCTCCCTCAAGCCTCACCCCCAAAAATAAAAAAAAAACAGTAAACAGAAGAAAATAGTTTTCAAACTAAATTTACGTAGACGTAATTAAAAATACAACGCATAGCGCCACTCAGTAAACGCGTCCACGGTCGCACAAGGTCACGGCTCAATATCTATCTCACTCGCACTTGCGGGCTCTTACCTAGTGCAAGCCAGGTTTAACCTCGCTTGCAATGCACTCTTCTTTCGTTCCGTAATATGAAGTATCTAGTAACATAAGTATACATATAACTATTGACATTTTATATGGCTGGATTTTGCTCAATAAAGCACGGCTTGCATATGACGTTGTACACAACGCACTGTTGGATCAGTGTTGCCGTTTTAGTTTGTTGATTTTTTAGTAAGTACGATAATTTTCATTTATTTTAAGTTTGTGGGCTGATGTCACCGAAATAGAATATATTACACGAGGGAGTCCCAGGTATAATAGATTATTAAATTGGCTCATTCGTGGACTGAATATAAGTAGTTTTCTTCGTCTTTCACGTTCGTTGATATTAAATATGAATGAGTAATAAAGTTATAGTTAAATACATCGAGTATATACTATACTTACTTAGTATGTATTATACTTTTTCAATAACATTCGCTTTTTGACTCATTCAAGTGAAAAAAAAGGGTTAAGAAATTTCTGTGACAAAAAAAAAAATATTTCTTTCATTGTAATTCAAGCGTTTATAAAAAATACCTAGTATAAAACAAAAAACTGGCCGTGTTACACATGTGAAATAGTTTAGCACTTTCTTGCGGGTTTTATTTTTTGTTATATTTTTTTCATATCTGGTAGAATTTTCAGATAATTAAGCGCTTTTAAAATTCATGGAACGGCAACACTGGGTTTGATTTGTATGAACATAGCTACGATTCGAATAGTTTCTTTGTTGTCATTGAGTTGAGCGAAGTAATTTTTTCGAAGTTTAATTTTGAATTGATTGTGTAAAATGAGTGCAAATCCGTCGGATACCGATAATATTTATGTCCCTTGTGACGATTTCAAGTGTATTTATAGTTTGCTAGGCGGGGGAAAGGTAAATTCTTTAAGTTTTTCAGAGAAAAATAACCTCATATCTTCGCTAAAACCTACGCCGGATTTAAGTATATCTCAAACAAGTAAGTCTCATAATAGGAAATTCAATAGATCCGTTTATAAAACTAATTGGATTGCGGGCTGTTCCCATTCGAACAAACTTTATTGTTGGTATTGCTTATTTTTTTCAAACGAGAAAAATGCCTGGAATTTTTCTGGCTATGACGATCTTAATAACTTATCTCAAGCCATAAAAAGACATCAAAATTCACAAAAACACTTGAGTGCCGTTATTTCATTTTGTAATTTTGGTAAACAGCGTATCGAAACTTCGCTATCACGTCAATTATCTGACGAAATTTCAAAACATAATTCGCGAGTTGAACATAACCGTAGCGTTTTTCAAAGACTTGTTGATGTCGTTTGTCATTTAGCACAACAAGAATTATCTTTTAGAGGACATGATGAGTCCACATCTTCATTAAATAGAGGAAACTTCTTAGAACTTCTTTGTTTACTCTCGAAATATGACCTTGTTTTAGAAAAACATATGCAGCCCCAAGACACCGGCAAACCGGGCCCGAGCTACTTGTCTAATAAAATTCAAAATGATATTATTCATTCTGTTTCTGAAGTAATGAAATCCCACATTGAGTTGCAATTAAAAAATACTGAATTTGTTTCTGTAATTATTGATGAAACACCCGATGTTAGTAACAAAGAACAGCTTTGCTTTATTTTAAGATATTATTTTGGAAATAACATTTATGATCGGTTTTTAGGATATATAAATGTGTCAGACAGCCGCACAGCAAATACTCTTTCTAATATAATTTTAACTTTATTAAATGAACTCGGTTGCACCGAAAAACTCATAGCACAAAGCTATGACGGTGCCAGTGTTATGTCAGGCGTCCGAAACGGAGTTCAACAGAAAATCAAGGATATATGTCCCCAAGCAATATTTATTTGGTGTAATGCACATATTCTCAATTTAGTATTGTCTAAATCTTGTGGCAGAATTGGCGAAGTGAGCTCTTTTTTCTCAGCCCTTCAGGCATTAGTAAATTTTTTTAGTAACAGTACAAAACGGACTTCTTTTTATGACAATTACTGTCAAAAAAGATTGCCTCATATTTCAACGACACGTTGGTCGTATACCTCTCGCATTGTTAATACAGTTTTTGAACAAAAAGTCCATCTCATTGAATTGTTCATGGACATGTCCGACAATCCGCAGGATTGGGACGGCGACACTATTTTGTCCGCAGATAACTTTTTAAATATATTGCGATCTTTTAATTTTGTCTTTTTTCTTTCGGTGTTTCACCCTATTTTTGAAAAAACCGACTGTCTCTACAATATAATTCAAAAATCTCAAGTTGATGTCGGTTATTGTGCAAATAAAATAAAAGAGTTTGAATCTTGGTTGCGTTCTGAATTTCATGCAAAATTCGATACTATTTACGAGAACGCTGTGCATAACAACACCCCTCCTCGTTTAAGACGCAACGTTGCCTGCGCGCGGACGGAATACAAGCGAATTTTTGTCGAAATAATAGATAACATTTCTACCGAAATTAATTCTCGTTACTCCGAAATTTTTAAACTAAAATTTTTCCAATTATTAAACAATAAATTATTTGAGCAATACTCATCTAATTTTCCGATAGACGCTTATGAGTCTTTATTAAGCATTTACGAAAACAGATTTGACAGGCAAACCTTAAAAAACCAACTGATTTGTTTGTATTCATCTCCTGAATTGAGGGACCGCGACGTTTTCACATTAATTGATTTCATTAATGAAAATGGCTTAAAAGACGCCTTTCCCCAGCTTTTAAAACTTGCCCATTTGATTGTAACAATTCCCGCTACGTCAGCTTCCGCAGAACGCGCATTTTCTTCGCTAAAGCGTATTCACACATACTTACGGAACTCACAGGGCCAAGAGCGACTTTCTGATCTTTCGATGATCGCGATCGAAAAGCAACTTTTAGTAGAAATCAAACGTTCACCAACTTTTTATTCTGACGTAATAAAATCATTTTTAAAGAAAGATAGACGCATTGATTTAGAATATAAGTAAAAGCTTTTTTTATTTTTTTTATTTCTATGTTTTCGAAATCCCATAACTTTGTAGCATATTTAGATCGTTTGCAATTGGACACGCGCCGTTATGAATATATGTAGGGATTGTAGGTAGGTATCTTCGCTCAACACAATGAAAAGAGAAAGGCTTTTTTCGAAGCCGCCGAGGGTATGTCTTTGCTGGTACGTGTTATTCTTCTGCCTAGCAATATCATGCCTTCAGTGTGCTTTGATTAGCTCGCCGTCGTTAGACCACCGGCTTCTTGAATCGAAGAATATGGTGATGTGGATCACAAAATCTTGTTTTGTAAAGAACGGTAAGAAAACGTATCATGGGCTTGCGTTATCGGTGGACCCTAGGCACGCCACTGCTCTGAACCTTGGATTTATTCACCCGATAACGCCTGAGGAAGTCCAAACTGCTCTTCGTCGCATGGCGAAACGGAAAACTGTCGGAGCTGACGGAGTCCCCTTTGAGGCCTGGAAGGGGATGGGTCCTCGCGGTGTGGGCATGTTAACGAACTTCCTGAACCGCGTGCTCCTGTACGGCAAAATCCCGAACCAATGGAGGCTGAGTATTATCACTCCAGTATTCAAAGGGAAGGGCTCGGTACAGGAGTGTGGTAATTACCGCGGTATAAAGGGCATGTCCCACACCAAGAAGATCTTTTAGAGGATTTTAGACTCCCGGAACCAGCAGGAGTGTGCTGTCTCGACCTGTCAATAAGGGTTCCGTCCAGGGTACGGAAACATGGGCCCTATTTTCTCCCTAAGGATAACCATGGAGAGATACAGATCGAAGAACACGCCTCTGCATATGCTGATCTGGTGGGCTCTGAGGTCCAAAGGGGTACCAGAAGCCTATGTTGACATAATTCGAGACATGTACCTCAATTCCGATTCCGTTATTAGGACCGCTGTTGGCGACACAACCCTTCCCCATCACCGTCGGAGTTCACCAGGGATCCGTCCTTAGTCCATTTCTGTTCAGCATGATATTGGACGTCTTGTCAGACAACATCAAGAATTCACATGAGCAACCTCCCTGGCTGCTCATGTACGCTGATGATATCGCGCTGGCAGACGCGGACAGGGAAAGGTTGGTGCGGCGGGTGTATGTGTGGAAGAATTCGCTTGAGAA
This sequence comes from Sesamia nonagrioides, assembly GCA_017933935.1. Taxonomy (NCBI): domain Eukaryota; kingdom Metazoa; phylum Arthropoda; class Insecta; order Lepidoptera; family Noctuidae; genus Sesamia; species Sesamia nonagrioides. The sequence goes on from JADWQK010001612.1 coordinate 367,163, forward strand.
CAGAGGTCTTAAACTCAAATGTGGCGAAGACGGTGTACATGGTCAGCAACACGGCATACCCTATGTCTTGCATAGGCGGAGACATAGTGGAGTGCACAGACCAGTTTAAATACTTTCGGGTTTGTGCTCCACGCGTCTGGTGACATTGATTGCGACGTTAAGGCACGCATTTCCGCAGCTTGGCAAAATGGCGTGAGGTGACAGATGTCATTTCTGACTCCAAAGCTGTTAAGCTTATAGGACAGTTCTATAAGACCATCATTAGACCTGTTCTTCTGAATGGCAGTGAGGCGTGGCCTGTGCTTGAGCGAAACAAGCAGGAGCTGCGTGTCACGGAGATGAATATGCTGTAGTGGATTTGTGAGTTACGCGGAAAGTCCGCATCAGGACCCCCCGCATCCGTGGCAGTCTTCGGGTCCGTGACATAGCAGACAAACTGCAAGAGGGTCGCCTACGCTGGAACGGTCACGTCTTACAAAAACCGCCATGTTACGTGGATAACAAATGTCTTGACATGGCCCGGAACAAGCGAGGTAGACCAAAGAAGTGCTGGCTCGACGTTGTAAGAGATGCGTGCCAACAATCATACATCACGGGATGCCAGAGATCGTGCGAAATGTAGAAGTAAGTGTAGGAAAGCGGACCCTGGGCTCCACTGCGAAAGCCGCTGATGCCACCGGGATTATACGCTGAGATGATGATGACTCATTGACATTATCAAAATTTTATTTTATTTAAATTTTTTTTCCTCTCCTTTTTAATGGACAATATATAGACTGGAAAGTCGTGTTTAGCTCATTGTAGATCTTAAGTAAGATTTTGTCACCCCTTGATGCTTGGCACCCGGGGCGGACCGCCCCCACCGCCCCCCCTTTACGCCGCCACTGTGAAAAGCCACAAAGTTATGAGCCTGTTATCTTACTTGGCCGTCCCAACAAAAATATGATCCACGCTCCGTTGGGGCAGGCGAGCCGGGGGCATTGACCTGTGGCGTCAGCTGAGCGCGGGCATGCGCACGCGTAAGCTGCATAGCGCGCTCAGTAACCACACTGAAACAATTTGTAAATGTATTTGTGAAAAAATATAACATAGTGTAAAAATTATTGGAATCGATTCACTTGCTTATTGTGAACAAACTATAATTAGGTTTTTGCTTAAACGAAAATAACGTTGTATACCAAAGTTTATTGTGTAGGATTTAAAACAGTTTTCGATTAATTTATATTTGATAAAATTTTCGACGAATGAGAACGAACGAAACGAGTCCTCCGTTCCACTAACACTGCTTAACTTTGTCGCAGCTCGCACAACTCTGGAACTCGTAAGAGTAAGAGTGACAGGTTGGTTCAGTAGCTACTAACTGTCGCCTGTTCAGTCGATGTGCTCGAAGCCTTCAGCTGACGCACTCTTGTATTTCTACATCTACGTATAAGGCTCGGCGCAAACGGGCCATCGACCACAGCCACTAGTGTCTGTCGCGCGCTATCGCCACATTTTATAACCCGCTCGTTGCTGCGCAGTCTGAAGATGGATTCTGACACGGAAAGTTTGCTCGCGCTTTTGTTAATAAGCAGTAGACGTAGACGACGCCGTCACCGCCTGTATTGGGTGCAATCAATTTTAACTGGTCCTACAGTGAAACATGACAGTGGCGGATGTCCGCGTTTTGTGTGGCTACTAGTGGCGAGTCCTTTTTTTTTTTGACATGGCAACTCGTAGTCGACCTTGAGAGGTCGTGACTACTTAACCGGACTATCCTGTTGCTGTCTTAAGTGAATTTAAAGCCACCAGCCTGGGCTACTAAAAACAAAGCCACTATACGCTAAGGCACCCCCTGTGGGGTATGAACCTCGACTTAGGGCGTCGCTGGAGAGAACAGCAAGGGACGGCTGGATCGAAGTTTTATTTTATTTCTGTTTGATGACCGCGGCGTTTCCTAGTACTAGCTCTGAGAAGAAACGTCCGAAACAAACTCAGAGGTCATAGTTGGGAATGGGAATTTATATTTTACTGGCTCAGCTGCGGCGCGGGCTGGCCTTCATCGGACAAGATTGGCGAGTCGCGGACACTACTGTAGAGAGTGGCCGCCACCGGATACACGTGTGCGGCGCGTCTATACAAAATATATTAAAAAGTGTGTTAGTCGCCGTCGCTGGCCACCGGTGGCTATGGTCGGTGGCCCATTTGCGCCGAGCATAAGGGATCTTTTGGCTAGTGCTGGTCAAGTACACAACCTTACAGTAGGTTAGTAATGTAACGAGTTCCGTCGTCTGTTGTGTTCAGTAAACTAATGTTTAAAACTCGCGCGGGTTAACTGTGCACCTCGCTTTGTGACGTCATTCGGACGGTACCGTTTGTAAAAAATGAGAATTATGTTAAAAAATTATAAATTACATTTTTTTTTATGTTGTTAAAAGGTCGTTTTGATGATAAAGCGTCATAATACTAGGTCATTTTACTCATGACGTTTTGCAATTAAATTGTGAAATATAATTTTGGTGCAACCAACAGCCTTCAGTAACGCGTCGAAAATGTAAAAAATAAAAACAAACTTAATAAAAAAAAAAAAAACTTAACAAAGCAAAAACTCCACAGAAACAGTAATAACAACAGCGGATTTAAACTGTATTTAGACAATTGTAACAAAGATGCTATCGCTACTCAGCGCTTAGAAGTGGGAGAGGGGTCGCATTCCAGCGGGGTGCACAATTGATTTGTACGAGTTATATTAATAATGCCAAAAGGTCCTCGTAGTACCGTGTATTCGCAGTATCACTTATACTGTGTGGGTACAGCGAACTGTTGCCGTGGACTCACTACACGATTCTGAATCTGTACCCCTCCCCCTTTTTTTTGTGTTCTTGGCGGAACGGAAGGGCGTGTCAGACGTTTACTTGACTAAAACCCACCCGTGTTTCTTCACTTGCCTGTGCGACGGCCAGGGCCACGGTTTCTTTTCTAACCAACCAGCAACCCTGACCCAGGAGGCATCGGTCTTCGCGGACCCCATCACGATGTGCTGATATCTCTTTGAGGCGTGCTTGAAACACAACGCACCGTCGACTCGGACCTGGTCCTCACCGCAAGCCCGCGCCTCCCAATAGCCGGGAGTTAATCTGAACCTCCTGCATTGAAATTCATCATCATCATCATCAGCCTTTACTCGTACACTGCTGGACATAGGCCTCTTTCATACAGACACTGATCCCCCATCTGCGGGTGGTAGGGCGCCTTCCGCTGGGACACGGCAGTCAGCCACTCGCCCGGCCGGTACACGTCCGGCAGGTCGGGCGCGGAAAGCGCGCATTGAAATTATACATCGGAAAATATATAAAAAAACTGTCTTATGCATTTAGACCGCGCAGGTGTAGGTTTGCAGTTTTCTGTATAACAACACCCCTGGGTCAGGGTTGTGGGTTGGTTAAAAAAGAAACCGTGGAAGAAACACGGGTGACTTTCATACAGTACAAGTCTGACACGCCCTTTCGCTCCGCCCTGAACGGGGGAGGTCTTTGGATGATTTCCCATCCCAACAAAAAAAAAAAAAAACTCCCTACAAGAATTGTCTCTGTCGGGCTCCAGAACCGTGTAGTGAACAGAGTGTAACAGTCGCCTGTCCCCCCTCCTCTCTGACTGACATATCCCCCCCCCCCTCAGTTCGTCGTCGTCGTCGCAGTACTCCGACTGGGAGGCGGGCGCGGCGCTGGCCCCTCCAGCTCGAGCTCGTCGAAGACCGCTGCCAACCAACCGGTACGTACTTGACTGCACCTACCTATGTTATAGATCATCTTTTTGAAAAATTGTTTAGAGCTGCTAATCTATGACTTCGTAAACATACAGACACGTAATATAAAATAAGCAATGCTTTCATGTCTGTAACAGACAGTAAGGAAGCGTGGGTTCAATCCCCGCGCATTTCAAATATTTGTAAGCATGAATATGAATATCTGCATTAGTCTGGTCGTGCCTCGGAAATCACGTTAAGTCGCTGGTCCCGGTTGCCATACGAACATCTAGTGGCAGTCGTTACGGGTTGTTGGAGCCCTAAAAACTCCAACAGTTGGTCTAACTGCAACACTTCGATATCGCCTTCGGGTTGTGGAGGTGAGACGGCAGTCGCTTCACGGAAAATATCGAAATTTAGTAAAAATCAGTAGTTAGACCGGTAAAGCGGACCCCAGACTCCAAAGCGGAATAAGCTTCGGATTAATGCTGAGATGATGAGTTGTGATGAGAGTACATGGTGAATGTGATATACACCCACCAACCACCCATGGCCCCACTGACTTAAAGTCATATGGGCCGAAGCGTCAGGAGACGGCTGCGGACATATCCAGCCCCCCCATACGGGCGCTGCGCAAATCTGTACAAATTTTGTCCCTAGTGTGCCCTCTCCCCTTTCTGGGGCGGCACTCCAGCGTCGCATCAGCCCGAAGTGCGGACGGCACAATGACGTCTTAGCCCTGTAAGAAAAAATGAAGTTCCTTTTTTTTGTGAATGTGATATGATATAAGCTACAAGTACCGCAGGTCCATCAGTTGAGCATGTGTCCAGTTACAGTCCAAGCACTGTGGTGTCTAAGCGGGCGGCTCCTCCCCCCGCGCACACGTCGCCCCCCGCGTCCCCAGGGCCCGAGCCGGGGCCCTCGCCGGGACCCGCGCCCGACCTGCCGGACGTGTACCGACCGGGCGAGTGGCTGACGGCCGTGTCCCCGCGGAAGGCGCCCTACCACCCCCAGATGGGGGATCAGTGTCTGTATTTTAGACTTGTGAGTATTAACACATCCTAATGCTGCTATAGTTAAGTGTGTATTCATTTTATAGTGGTGTGTGAGTTTTATATTGGCATAATAATAATCAAATTAAATAAATAAAAATAGTTTGCCACTGTCAAGCAATGATAACTATTGTAACATGAGTGACAGTTTGTGATACACAATAGATCAGCTCGAGTATTACAATAGTTGTTTGCGACAGTGGCATACAAAACATTTTCTACGACCTTGAAAAAAAAAAACCAAAAAACAAAAAAAAAAAAAAAAACAAAAGTTGTTTTGTTATTATAATCCCACAAATTAAATGCAAAGGCAATTCATCCAAACAGCCTAATAACATGCGATGTTTAGTTGTGACGCAAATACGCGCACTTTTTGGCTTAATCATATGTTGATTTTTTTATACCATAGCCATAAAAAAAAAGTTTAATTGTAGTATGGTTTACCCGTGTGTAACACGGGTAACACGTGTAACACATTGTAACACGACTTGGCAGGAATGAGTACTATTGAGGTACATGACTTATGGTTATGTATTAGGCAAATTACCAAATGGTCGTAGAAAAACAATAATAATAATAATAACGACTTTCAAAAAAACTCTACAAAGTGAAAAACAACTATTTCGGATGTCACTGTCTTTGGTTTTTGTATATTCCCCTTTCCCACGGACTTCCCAAATTAGTTATTTTTCCCTTTGTAGTGTTTTTTTTTTTTTAAGTTTTTTATGTAAATTATTTTTATTATATCGTTGAGTGACTGTACCAATCTGCCAGCGGCGGTGTTTCCATCGGACTACAATTTGAGTGTCTTCAAGGCTAGAGTGAATAAGCTTTAATAAATTAGTGCGCTTTACCGTCAACGATTGCATCACTGCTTACCATCAGGCGGGATTGCGGTCAAGCGCTAGTTTATAATTTATAAAAAAAAATGCGACTACCTCTAAAATATCTTCTCCAACTAGATATGAAAGACTGACTAGCTTCACCTTACTGACTGACCGACCTTCTGACAATAGGGTATTTGACTAAAAAAAACTAATTAGTCCGTCATTCAGATTATAGAAAAATATTGGATACGTATATTTTATTTCATCAAATCAATAAAAATTGACAAATATAAAAGGCATCAAAGATCAGAAGTGGTGGCTGGTGACGTCACTGTTCGCTAAAAAGTGTAACATGCAATGACGTCACACGAGTTTTCAACGCGATGTGTCGTCTTCATTTTTTTTTCGCTGGCCGCTACGTGTCTAGTATTTTTTGGAAATCTGACTGACGGACTAATTAGCTTTTTCTGATCAAATACCCTATTCAAAAGTGCCTGTAACTGGTTTATTTGAAATAATTGCTTTGATTTTGAGATGCGCTTAGTGAAACAAATATCGAAGGTGTGGTGTTGTGTGTTCAGGGTCACCAGCGGTACTTCGAGGCCGTCGCAGAGAAAGACGTGTATAAGGTCAATCCTCGCGACAAGCCCTGGGAGCGGACACACGTATATGTAAGTGTTGAATATCTATGCCTTAGTCAAGAAAAACACAAGCGTTGATATTTTCTCAAATAAGTAGTCCGTCTTCCGTCGTAACATTTTATCATCGTTCACCACCTAACAATGATCGCGCCATGTCCTTTTATTCTATGTTCTGTTGATAAATTGCATTCTTGTTGTTCTCTCTTAATCCATACTAATATTATAAATGCGAAAGTAACTCTGTCTGTCTGTCTGTCTGTTACGCTTTCCCGCTTAAACCTCTTAACCGATTTTGATGAAATTTGGCACAGACAATCTTTAGACCCTGAGAAAGAACATAGGCTACCTTTTATCCCTGAAAAATATGATGTTCCCGAGGGAAATCTAAAAAGCGCGATATAACCGAACTCACGCGAGCGAAGCCGCGGGCATAGTAGTGGAGTTTTGGCGGGAAAGTCAAGCTGAGTGTCACGCTCATTTTTCATTGAACTCTTGAAATTATTTATAGTGTTGTTTACTAAATAAAAGCGTGTGATTTATGTAGTACTAGCGCCCCGCCCCGGCTTCACACGTGGACAAATGGTATAGGTACCTAAGCCTTCCTCAAGAAACGGTGGCGTTCTATAAAAATAATGTCTACTGTGCCGCCCATCAGCCAATATCTGACTCTGCAAGATACATAGATAGATAGATAGATAGATAACACATTTATTTGACATCGACCTTATTGTCCATGGATAGCCAGTTCCACCACCTTCAAACAGCATGAAAGCCTACCGGGGTAGCAAGTTTGTTCGAAATAATGGTCCCCCCCTCCGGCCCACTCACTCCGCGGTTTAGGCAGAGAAGCACTCAAGTAGCAGGCGGCCGGCAGGGGCGCGAGCCGCACGCGGATTTTTTGTGGAACAACCAATTCCAATAACGTATTGATATGACGTAATTTATTTGGATAAGGATTAATAATAAGCAAAAAATAGTGGGCTCTGATTTCGACTGGCATTTTAATTAACTTGTCAAACATAAAAATGTTGTTATAATAAAGAAACTATAGTAGGTATGATATGGTGTCGCAGACTTTTTTGTGGGCATTTTTAAGGTCTACAATACTGTAGTACATTATTTTGATCTATCTTTTAGGGTTCAGCCAGCGTTTGCAATGTAAGCTCAAAAAATGGGTTTATTTTGCGACATGTGTTAGAAACCTTAAAAATTATCAGTGTTCCTCTTATGCAATATGTAAAGAAAACCCCGTCCGACCCATAAGGATAATAAAGGTTAGGTAAACACTTGACCAATTATAATATAAATTTTTACATAATCATCATAGTAACAATACTAATGAATTTTGAAATAATGCTTTTTTCCGGGGAATTAATACCAATTTCCCGGAAATTTGGTAATTTTTAAAAAAGTGACAACACCGGTATTTTTATAAGCGAATAGCGACGCGACCACGTCACAGGTGCCGCGTGCCCTGCCTCCCGCCGACCGGGGAATGGGATTGCTTACCGCATATGTATTAAGTTACCTCTTTTTGCGAAATAATATTTATTTTTTAGGGGGATTTTTTTTTTTAAGTTTTGCCTTTCTTTGTGGGCATTATTAGAATCAGTTATCGATACCTAACAATACCTCCACGGATCGGACAGGGTTTTCTTTACATATTGTATATTATGTTATATTCATAAAAACCTTCCTCTTGAATCACTTTATCTATTAAAAAAAAAAAAACATATCAAAATCCGTTGTGTAGTTTTATATATTCATATTCATTTATTTGAAATGATTCAATCTATAAAACTACGCAACGGATTTTGATAGGGTTTTAGGGTCGCTTTGTATGAGCGACATATGGAAAGTAAAAGTGACTTGGTTTTATAATATGTAGTGAAAAAGTGCATTCAGTAAATAATTCATAAAGAACATTGAGACATCGGAGCATAGTGGCCTCATCATGACTGCCTCAAAGGCTCAAACCTTCCACGTAGACGGTTCCGCCATTATTGCGAAATAAAATTTGAAAGAATTTCTATATTTTACTTGAAATTGATACAAAGTCTTAACTAGTGCCACACTACAAAAAAGGTCAATGTAAATGTGACATACGAAGGTGTCACTGGCGGCTGTATCGGGAACTGGTTTCAGGAATGCGAGCTGGTGAAGGTGGTGGGCATCAAGTACGTGATCAAGCCGCCGCGCGTGGCGTGTCTCCGGCTGGCCTGCTCGCTGGGGGGCCGCTGCCTCACCGTGCGGTACCACGACATGCCCGACGTCATCGACTTCCTGGTGCTGCGCCAGCAGTACGACGCCGCCATGCAGCGCCGCTGGGGCGCCGGCGACCGGTTCCGTTGCATGATTGACGACTGCTGGTGGACTGGCCAGGTGCTGGAGAACACGGGTACGTACATTGTAAATAGTGCTTGACTGCAATCCCGCCTGATGGTAAGTGCGCTACAATCGCCCTTACAATCGCTGAATATGACAGGCTCGCACACGCACTTAACGAACTGTGCGGGACAAGATGGCCGCACATAGGTTGTTTCTAGTGGACTGTAGATTTTAGGTGCGGTGCCGGAGAGCCTGCCAGGAGTTGGGAATGATAGTCGTTGTATGTTGTACACACCGTTTATTGTTATCACAAGACAGATAGTTTATTATAATCACTTACAGCACTAATCGAATGGACGCGTGCGTTTCGGTTGAAGGTCCGCAGTAAGAGAGTGAAATGTTGCAATGTCAAATGGAACGAGACGGCAACGCAAGTCAAAGACAACATTTTTATACTTTTTAATTTTATATCGGACTTGGTAAGACGATCCTTTTATGTTGTTCTCAACACGAACAGACTACCGACACGTCTACTCACGTCTGTGGCTCTCGTAAGAATGACGTGGTGCGCTCGAGACAGTGCTGGTCTGTGACGAATGATAAAACGCATACATTACAATAAGCAGTGATGCAATCATTGATGGTATAGTACGCTAGTTTATTAAGAGCCTACCCACTCAAAAAACTGAGTGAATAGGAAGGAAGACGGCAGTTAAGCGAGGTGATGCAATGTTAAACCCAACATCACGACCACTGATGCTGCGCCAGAGGGAGATGGATCTGGAGACCCTCCACGACCAAACTCCCGACACAACAACATTTGGTGCATCGTACCTGACACACATAGCAACACAACTGCTCAGACCCGTCCTCCGTACGGCTTCACCAGACATCATGCCGGAACACGACGAATCGCTTGGCGGCATGACTTTGTCTGGTGGGTGGTAACTTATGTCGGCGGCCGATGTTGTGGCCTACCACCGAGTACCAGCTGGCGGTGGCAGACTCTAAAGACACCCTACTCGTGCTCATTTTGATACCTTACGCGTTGTGTGTGGAAGTCGTGGTGGTCTAGTGGTTAAAGCACCAGCCTCTCAAGTATGAGTGCGCGGGTTCGATTCCAGGTCAGGCAAGTACCAATGCAACTTTTTTAAAGTTATATGTACTTTCTAAGTATATCTTAGACACCAATGACTGAAGGTGAAGGAAAACATCTTGAGGAAACCTGGACTTTAAGTCCGAAATCGCCAACCCGCATTGAGCAAGCGTGGTGATTACGCTCAATCCTTCTCTGTATGAGAAGAGACCTGTGCCCAGCAGTGGGCCGGTAAAAAGGTTGATGATGATGATGATGACTCGTTGTGTATCCAGGTGGTGACCCCTCCGCTGCAGAAAGTGCGTCCGCGGTGGGTCTATCGGGCGCCGCAGCTGAGGAGTGGTCCAGGGCAGCTGCCGCACAGTTCCTGTCGCTGCGCGTGCGCTGGGATAACTCCGAGGTTTGTACAGCATCTCGTTAGATAGCGCTCGTTTGATGAAATGCCGGTGGAGTGTAAGACTTAATTCACACGTACCATCATCAGACCACAGCCACAACGACGCGATGTGGTCGGGCGTATATTTTGTATTTCAAATGAATTGTGGCTGTATCACCACGAGCCTCAACCTACTTCTGCGCAGGCGCACTGCACGCCCGCCGCACGCGCCCGTAGCCGATCGCCCCGCGATCGCTCGGTCGCCAGCGGCAGTGCCAATCCTATCACCACGGCGAATGCACGTTCCGATTTCTCCCGATCTATCGCTAATACTTACGCAAATCTTCATTTTCCCAGTTAATCTTAATTTCGGTTTCTTTATTGTGTTTATATACGTACCACATTTTGCCGTTGTCATCGACCACCTGTGTAATACAACCACGTCGCGACGGCAACGCCACCACCGGCTTCGGCACCGCGGCCACATCGCCACGACATGACGTCTTCAACGTCATCATTTTGTCGGTACCACAACGCAACTTTGTTTGGTTGTGGTTCGTGTGAATTGACCCTACCTCGCGTCCCCGCAGGTGGAGCGGCTGTCTCCGTGGGACCTGGAGCCGCTGGACCCGGCGCGCCTGCCCAGCGTGGCGGGCGGCGCCGTGGGCGTGCTGGCACACGAGCTGGAGGCCGTGCTGTACCGCCCCGAGCCGGCCGAGTGGCCCCGCGGGGACCGCGCCGCCGCCTGCCGCGCTATAGCCCAGCACATCAGCTGCGTCATGTCGCTGTCGGCGGCGGAGGCCTTCGTGGCCCCCGTGGACCTGCAGCAGTACCCGGCCTACGCCCGCGTGGTGCCCTACCCCATCGACCTGGCCACCATTCGCGCTCGCTTCGAGAACCTATTCTACAGGTTTGTAATGTTGTTCATTTATTTTATTTAATAAGTACACTGATCAGTTTTGGCAGGAAAGTCAAGCTGAGTGTCACGCTCATTTTTCATTCAACTTTTAGAAATATTTATAGTGTTGCTTACTAAAAAGTGCGTGTTTTATGTAGTAAATTATACATTCAGTAAATAATTCATAAAGAACATTGAGATATCGCAGCATAGTGGCCTCACCATGACTTTGCCGCAAACCTCCCTCGTAGACGGTTCACGTGGCCGTCTTTTTCGACATGAATAATTCATTACGTGACATTGGCTAAATGCCAAACCGTGGGAATCCAAAAAAGAAGAAAGAAGCTCTTGAATACTTCAGAAAAAAATCTTTACTTTTACTTGAAATTGGCACAAAGTCATAATTAGTGCCACAATCCAAAAAAGAAAAAAACTGCAGTAAGCGGGCACTCGTGCGGTTCCATACATTAGTTGTCCGTCGCGGTCCCTCCAGCGGTTAATACGCACGGATGGGTTCTGTCAATAAGGGCTGAAACTGCATTAATCTTGTAATGTGTATTAGTACAACTCGCGCGAGTTAACTGTGCACCTCGCTCTGTGACGTCATTCGGACGGCACTGTTTGCGAAAAATGAGAATTATGTAACAAAAGATATAAATTATATATTTTTTTATAAAGGTCGTTTTGATGTTAAAGCGTCATATACTAGATGATTTTCTTACTCATGACGTTTTGCAATTAAGGCGCTGTGTTCAGTAAAAATAGGCTTCTTAAAACAATTTTTTAGCCAAATGTATACATTTCAGAGCAGCCAAAAATTTATATGTTAATCTTGATTATATGTAGCAGGAAACCATTGTTTTCAAAACACGTTTTGAATTAATTTTCTCGATAGAAAAAAATCCTAAAGTAACACCTAAAATTGAATTTATAACAGTTGTAACTGTATTATTAATCATCAAATCTTGATAAAATTGAGAAGAGCGATGTAAAATATAATAGTAAATGAAACCATTGTTTTTGTTTATCGATTTAACTAAGATATTCTAAAATAAATAATGTATTTAATGATAAATAACGTGAACGAAACGTCGCTCCATCACGGCGTCCATTGCCTTCTCTTTCACTTCTATGCTTAGCGACAGTGACCGCTGAGGCGTGGTGCTTGTCGGACCTATGTCACTTTTTGCTTTACCCCGCACAAAAAATAATTATATTTACGTGTCTGTTTGTTGATGAATAATCATATTTCGTTTTTGCCCGGGTTCAAACCCCAGGTTTACATTATATGCTTTTTGTAGATTTTAATTGAAATAAATGCTTTTTAATTTACTGTTGTATTTTTGCCGATATTTTATTTGATTTTTTCTGTAATTATTCTTTTTACTTTTTCGCGGCACATTTTTCTTCACCTGTATGTGTTCGGGTTCAAACCCCAGCTTTACGTTGTATGCTTTTTGTTGGTTTTCTTATTTGCAATTGTTTTTTTTTTTTTTTAATTATTATTAATTTATCCGATTTTCTGTATTTTTTGTAGTAATTGTTCCATCTTTTTAAATATATTCTTTTTCTAACAATTATAATGCAAACTAATATTTAAAATCAATTCGTTATAATTTTCTTTCTACAAATTTCTAGAAATTAATAATAAATAATAATAATAAGCCTTTATTTAACCATGAATTTCTTAGTTCATAATATAATTTAAAAAAAGAAAAACAATAAAAATAACAGTTAATTTGATAATAGTTCAAAACAGTAAATTTAGATTTCATTTTGTTGTATTATTCATGGCCCCTTTCAGTATAGGCCTCCTCCAAGTGCCTCCATCTATTTCACTCGTACAAACCCGATTTCGATAAGAGTTGCAGTTTTGAAGAAGAAATCTTTTATTTTTTTAAATATCCGAAAATGCATTTTTTTAACAGTTAGGTACTCTAAACAGCTGTTTATAAATAGTAATTTCTAGAAATGATATATTTCTAACAGTTTCATGAAAAAAGGACATACCACAAAAATTTAAGCAGAACGGACAAAGCGCATTATAAAAATAAAAAAGAAAACAAAAGTAATAATAAAAAATGAAAATATGTAAAAAATGTACATTTTCGAAAATCGCAAGGTAAAGTGGGATTCGATCCTGGTGCTCGTCTAATGCGAACCGGGACTGTGACGAACAGAGCCAACGATACTTCGGGGTTGGGTTGTGAAATTACCCTTCTAAATGTAGATGGAATAGAAAAGAAAAACAATAAAAATAACAGTTGATTTGATAATAGTTCAAAACAGTAAATTTAGATTTCATTTTGTTGCATTATTCATGGCCCCTTTCAGTATAGGCCTCCTCCAAGTGCCTCCATCTATTTTAATCTTTTTGTGTTGTGTTATTCTAAGCACTCGTACAAACCCGACTTCGATAAGAGTTGCAGTTTTGAAGAAAAAATCTTTTATTTTTTTAAATATCCGAAAATGCATTTTTTTTTAACAGTTACTCTAAACAGCTGTTTATAAATAGTAATTTCTAGAAATGATATATTTCTAACAGTTTCATGAAAAAAGGACATAACACAAAAAAATTAAGCAGAACGGACAAAGCGCATTATAAAAATAAAAAAGAAAACAACAGTAATAATAAAAAATTAAAATATGTATAAAATATAATTTTCGAAAATCGCAAGGTAAAGTGAACGGATGTGGGATTCGAACCTGCTGCTCGTCTAATGCGAACCGGGACTGTGACGAACAGAGCCAACCATACCTCGCGGTTGGGTTGTGAAATTACGCTCCTAAATGTAGATGGAATAGAGAATGGTTGGTATAGATTTAATAGAACGTGCGTATTTCTCGATGCACGACGCCTCACGCATCGATGTACTCGCGCGGAGCGCCCCGCGCCCCGCAGTGGGCGGGGCTAGTCGTGTCCCACTTCGTCTGCTTCACCCCCTCAAATACCTAAAAGTTTGCTATTCACAGCGTCTTAAATTGATACATATAGATTGAAATACAATGTTAGTGCAACCAAGGCTTCACATTTCAACTCGTCGAGAATGTAAAAAACAAAAACAAACTTAATAAATAAAAACTTAACAAAGTAAAAACTCAACAGAAACAGTAATAAGAACAGGGGGTTTAAACAATTGTGACAAAGATGCTGTCGCTACTCAGCGCTTACGGCGACTGCGGGGCGCCGCGCGGGGAAGCGGGAGAGGGGTCGCATTCCAGCCAGATGCGAGTAAAGACTGATTTGTACGGTGCAATTGAATTGCTTATTGCATACAATAAAATTGCAGCAACAGATGTTTTGTATTGTCTAAATGGTGTTTACATAATGCAACTTTTATTGTTGCTTCAACTTAATTGAAGCCATAGGCAATTAAATTGCACCGTGTAAACCAGTCTTTATACGAGGCGGTCATGTTGCAGACGAGCGGCTGCAGCCCAGTTCGACGTGCGTTACCTGGCCAGCAACGCCGAGCAGTTCAACGAGGCGCACTCCCCCATCGTGCGGCAGGCGCGCCTGGTCACCGACCTACTGCTGCACATCATCGAGCACTGGCGCGAGGTGGACGTGCTGGCGCGCTACCGGGACCTGGCCGCCTGCTACCACAGCTCCGACGACGAGCCGCTGCGACCACCCGCCAAGGTAACTCCCGCAGACAGGACACAAGTCTCGACAAATATTTGCAGTATCAATAGTGAAAATGTGGTAGGTCACTACATCGGCTGCCGGCAGAATTTACCACCCACCGGACAAAGTCTAGTCGTCAAGCAATTCGTCGTGTTCCGACATGATGTCAGGTGAAGCCGTACGGAGGACGGGTCTAAGCAGTTGTGTTGCGATGTGTGCCGGGTACGATGCACCAAATGTTATTGTGTCGGGAGGTTGGTCGTGGAGGGTCTCCAGATCAATCTCCCTCTGGCGCAACATCGTTGGTCGTGTTATTGGGTTTAACATTGCATCACCTCGCTCAACTGCAGTCTTCCTCCCTATTCACTCAGTTTTTTTGAGTGAATAGGCACTTACTTAATAAACTGGCGCGCTTTACCGTCAACGATTGCATCACTGCTTACCATCAGGCGAGATTGCTGTCAAGCACTAGTTTATAATTATTTATTTTATTATTCGCTCAAACGTGTACAAAATGTGTTTGTCCAGGCACGGCGTGGTGGTGCGTGGCGCAGTGCGTGTGGACGTATTCTGGCCGAGCTGATGGCGTCAGTAGACGCGGGACCCTTTCGCCAGCCAGTGTCGCCCGAACAGGCGCCAGGTAACTACTCACTATAGCATACTGGAGATTTGCCTCATCTACGGCGCATCGCTTTTTGCATGTGTAGCACGTCGTGTAGCATTTTTACTATGGCGTAGTAGCTCCTGTAGCATTATTGCTACGGTGTAGCAGGTCGTAGCGTTATTGCTACGGTGTAGCAGTTCGTGTAGCGTCATTGCTACGGTGTAGCACGTCGTGTAACGTTATACCTACAGTGTAGCACGTTATGTAGCTTTATTGCTACGCTATAGCAGTTCGTGTAGCGCCATTGCTACGGTGTAGCACGTCGTGTAGCGTTATACCTACGGTATAGCACGTTATTTAGCTTTATTGCTACGGTGTAGCACTTCGTGAAGCGCCATAGCTACGGTATAGCACGTCGTGTAGCGTTACTGCTACGGTGTAGCACGTCGTGTAGCGTTACTGGTACGGTGTAGCAGGTCGTGTAGCATTATTGTTACGGTGTAGCACGTCGTGTAGCGTTACTGGTACGGCGTAACAGACAGCTGTGGTGCTGGGTAGTATGTTCCGCCACTTTTTCTTGCCAGCGAAAGCACTGGGAAGTGACGATGGGTGGGTTTTTTGGGGGACTGTCTTATGAAATATTGACGTTCAAAAAGTGCTGATTCTCAGCCTATTTTAAACAAATGATTTGATATTCAATAACCATGATATGTGTTCCATTTGCTGGTGGAGGCACCCTCCTCGCCATGTTCTACATTATGAAAATCTAACTTAGCAAGTACTTGGAGAAATGTTTCGTACGCGATCGTAGGGGTACTTATAAGTCATGTTACCAGCCAAAGATTTCAATAGGTAACGATAACCATCAAGTAATTCTACGATTTTAAATGTTCCCTTGTATTCCAGCCCACTAATCGGCGAACACATTTTTGTCAAATGATTGCGACTAGTTGGGATCAGTTGGTATCGTTCGGACCGCCCATTGGTCCGTTCGGTCCAAACAATCCCAACTAGTCGAAATCTTTTGACAAAAATGTGTTCGCCGATTAGTGGGCTGGATGGTGGGGTAGGTCTAATTTCGTAGATTTGTATTTTTTTCTTTCCCAATAAATTACAACAATGATCACTTGTCCCTCAGACTACTGCCGCGTGATCTCCGTCCCCATGGACCTGGGCACGGTCCGGTCCCGCCTGCTGGACGGCACCTACAGTCATGCGGCACAGTTCGCCAGCGACGTGCGGCTGGTGTTCGCCAACAGTCGGCAGTACAACACCAACAATCGCAGCCGGGTGAGGGGACCTGGTCTCATCAAATGACTTCACCCACTCCGGGTGGAGCGGAAGGGCGTCTCAGACTTGTACTGACTAAAACCCAGCCGTATTTCTTCACTTGCCTGTGCGACGGCCAGGGCCACGGTTAACCAACACGTAACCCTGACTCAGGAAGCATCGGTCGTCGTGGACCTCGTCACTTAGTGCTGACATCTCTTTGGGGCGCGCGTGATAACGACGCGCCGTCGACTCGGGCCTGGTCCTTACCGGGCGGCGAGCTGCCCACTGCACAAGCCCGTGCCTAAGTTGTCCGGGAGTTTGGTGTAGTCTCCCTCCCGGGCGTCCCCTGCGGCGGCTAGTAGCGTGAGGGCGCTGGGATTCCCGCTGCCTCACGCGCTTTGCCTCCTACTTTGCCAGCATCACGGCTTCGCAGAAGGAGGTGACGGCTTGCCAAGCACTCTCGTTCCGGACCATGGCCTGGACCAAGGTTGGACGTGGGAGGTCGCCGCCGAGCGACACCAGTCCGAGCCGGCCCTGTGAACTGACCGCGTGTTCTGTTACAGATCTACTCCATGACGGTCCGCCTGGCGGCGCTGTTCGAGGCGCTATGGGCTCGCCACAGCAGCGCCGTGTCCCGGCCCGCACGACCCGCACGAGCCGCCCGAACCGCCCGCAACGCGCGCCCTGCACGACGCACGCGCCGCGCCGCCGCCAACAGTGAGTAATACTTCAGTTATTGTCCCGCACGAGCCGCCCGCACGTTATGTAATTAGTTTTTACTGTTTACATTTCGATTTTAATGATATTTTATTTATTGTTTTGCTTTTCTGGTATTTTGGCGTGGCTAGCTGGCATATTTATATATTTTTTCTCTTGTATTACTGTACCTACGTAGTATTGTATAAACTAATGTGTTTTTTCTAAATGAACAGACAGCTGTGCTGCTGGGGTGGTTGTTCCGCCAGGTCTTCTTCCCAGCGAAAGCACTAGGAAGTGTCGATGGGTGATCGTTTTGGGAGACTGTCTTATGTAATATTGACGTTCAAAAGGTGCTGATTCTCAGCCTAGTATGAATAAATGACTTTTGATTTTATGGGCGGCGCTCGAGTTAGTACTGAAGGTAGACTGTAGGCACACTACACTCGGTAGGTAGCGTAGTCAGGATTTACAATTTAGGACGGCGCGCGGCGGTAGGACACAGAACATTGCAACCTCAAACACTCTTCATCATGTTACCGTTATCGTCGTGACATGTCTACATGCATCTCTCTATTCTGCAGACAGTTGTTCGTCCTAACACTATGATATGTTACTTGCAGAAGAGCTAGTGAACGGCACGACGCACGCGGACTCTGGTAGCTCGGACTCCGAGACGCTCGCCGCCACCTCGCGCCGCGTGCACGCGCGCTCCGACCGGCACGAGCGCGGGCACGGCAGCACGCGGCACGACCGGCACGAGCGCGACTCGTGGGACAGCGACGCGCCGCTGCACGTGCATCGGAAAGGTTCCACTCTCACATTGTCCTCTCCCCGCGACCTGTTACTATGGGTTCACATGATCTTGGATCTCCCTCGCGAGTGTAAAAGGTTGTAGCGGTGCCTACAACGCAACATGCGAACAACGCGTCATACGATCCCGAACCGATTCCGACCCGACCTCGAACCGATCTCGACCCGATTCCGACCAGACCCCGGACCGATCTCGACCCGAATCCGACCTGATCCCGAACCGTTCTCAACCCGAATCCGACCCGATCACGACCCGATCCTGACCCGATCGACGGCCGATACCGATCTCGACCCGATCCGTTTCCAGGAAGTTTTGGCGGGAAAGTTAAGGTGAATGTCACGCTCATTTTTCATTGGACTTAATTATTTTTAGTGTTGTTTACTAAAGTGCGTGATTTATGTAGAGAGAGAGAGAGCATTCAGTAAATAATTCATAAAGAACATTGAGATATCACAGCACAGTGGCCTCATCATGACTTTGACTCAAACTTCCCTTGAAGACGATTCACGCGATCGTCTTTATCGACATAAATATTTCATTAGGTGACATTGGCTAAATGCACAAACCGTGCGAAGCCAAAAAAGAAAGAAAAATAAATAACCGTTTTTTATACATACGGACGAGCATTATCTTATTTGAGAATAATTTTATCATATCTGGAGTAGTAATGAGCGCGGTTGTATCATAAATTAAACTTTATTCTGTGGAAATTAAAATGATTTTTCCATAAACTCCATAGTTGTTTACATTTTTGCCGAACTCGCAACAATCTTACAATAGATAGGTACAGCCTCAAGTTTCCAGGAGTTCTAAATCCTGTTTCCACCCAATAGGATAGTTGGCTAAAAAAAAAACTAATTAGTCCGTCAGTCACGATTTCCAAAAAAAATACTAGACACGTAGTACGTTGAAAACTCGTGTGACGTGACGTCACCAGCTCCCACTTCTGATATCTGATGCCTTTTATATTTGTCAATTTTAATTGATTTGATAAAACAAAATATACGTATCCAATATTTTTCTATAATCTGAATGACGGACTAAATATTTTTTGCCCACAAACCCCTATTTCTTAAAGATTTAACATTTTAATAATAATAGGCTATTTGACTGATTTATAATTTCTATCTTGAGTTACTTGGTTGCGGTTAAGAAGTTCATCAAAAGTATTTTTTTTTTAATTTTAAATACATATTTCGTAAGAAACATGCTAATAAAAATTCAAAATTCAAATAAGCTCCCAAAACGATTTATTCAGCAATATGGCATCGCGCCTTGTAAGTGACGTCACAGACGATATAAACGATTTTCGGTTCCGCAGTGGTGTTTGTATTTATGTTATTTGTTGTTGTTTATCTAATGAAATGGTTTGCAAGTGGTGTGCTGTACCGGGTTGTACAAATACATCGATAAAACACATGAGAACACAGAACAACAACAAGTGCTGATGCGCGAATGACGTCATCGTGACATTAGCCAATCCGGATCGCTTCACAATATGTGTGTGGGTGTGTTTGAAAAGTCAAACATATTTTTGTGTTTTTGGATATATTAATTGTTATTATTTTTAATAAAACTCATGTAAATGACATAAATAACCCTCATTTTATGTATTTAAACCAAATAATCACAAAAATTTCATACTGTCAAATAGCCTATTATAACATATAGTTTTAAAATACATTAATGTTGAGTAGTGGTGAGTGTTGACGGCTGCGACACTCGTCGGTCGCAGGTTCGAACCTTTATAATAGCTGTACGGTTTGATCGAAGGTTACGCTTCGCTTGCCGCGGTCTGATCGGGGATGGGTGAGCATCCTTCACATACAAACACCGCTCAGTGCTTCAGAAAGCTCGTTAAGCCGTTGGGCCCGGTTGTGTTTGGTGATCTTTAACATTCATTCTGGGTCCTCTACCATTCAATCTCATCAAGATTAATCTTTTTACGCTCTCATTTCTTAAAAGAAAGAAAGGCAGAAAAGGTAAGTTTTTTTTTTTTTTTATAAATTATAAACAAGTGCTTGACTGCAATCCCGCCTGATTATCATCAGGCTGGATCGTGGCTTAATAATCTGGCACGCTTTCCCATCAACGATTGCATCTCTGCTTACCATCAGGCGGGATTGCGGTCAACCACTAGTTTATAATTAGTAATAAAAAAAAATATTTTCCACGTTTTAAATATTTTCTTGAAGAATGTTGTTAAAAAGGTTGTTATACATACGGACGAGCATTATCTTATTTGAGAATAATTTTATCATATCTGGAGTAGTAATGAGCGCGGTTGTTATACATACGGACGAGCATTATCTTATTTGAGAATAATTTTATCATATCTGGAGTAGTAATGAGCGCGGTTGTTATACATACGGACGAGCATTATCTTATTTGAGAATAATTTTATCATATCTGGAGTAGTAATGAGCGCGGTTGTTATACATACGGACGAGCATTATCTTATATGAGAATAATTTTATCATATCTGGAGTAGTAATGAGCGCGGTTGTTATACATACGGACGAGCATTATCTTATTTGAGAATAATTTTATCATATCTGGAGTAGTAATGAGCGCAGTTTTTATACATACGGACGAGCATTATCTTATATGAGAATAATTTTATCATATCTGGAGTAGTAATGAGCGCAGTTTTTATACATACGGACGAGCATTATCTTATATGAGAATAATTTTATCATATCTGGAGTAGTAATGAGCGCAGTTTTTATACATACGGACGAGCATTATCTTATATGAGAATAATTTTATCATATCTGGAGTAGTAATGAGCGCAGTTTTTATACATACGGACGAGCATTATCTTATATGAGAATAATTTTATCATATGTGGAGTAGTAATGAGCGCGGTTGTTATACATACGGACGAGCATTATCTTATTTGAGAATAATTTTATCATATCTGGAGTAGTAATGAGCGCAGTTTTTATACATACGGACGAGCATTATCTTATATGAGAATAATTTTATCATATCTGGAGTAGTAATGAGCGCAGTTTTTATACATACGGACGAGCATTATCTTATATGAGAATAATTTTATCATATCTGGAGTAGTAATGAGCGCAGTTTTTATACATACGGACGAGCATTATCTTATATGAGAATAATTTTATCATATCTGGAGTAGTAATGAGCGCGGTTTTTATACATACGGACGAGCATTATCTTATTTGAGAATAATTTTATCATATCTGGAGTAGTAATGAGCGCGGTTGTTATACATACGGACGAGCATTATCTTATTTGAGAATAATTTTATCATATCTGGAGTAGTAATGAGCGCAGTTTTTATACATACGGACGAGCATTATCTTATATGAGAATAATTTTATCATATCTGGAGTAGTAATGAGCGCGGTTGTTATACATACGGACGAGCATTATCTTATTTGAGAATAATTTTATCATATCTGGAGTAGTAATGAGCGCGGTTGTTATACATACGGACGAGCATTATTTTATTTGAGAATAATTTTATCATATCTGGAGTAGTAATGAGCGCGGTTGTTATACATACGGACGAGCATTATCTTATTTGAGATCAATTTTATCATATCTGGAGTAGTAATGAGCGCGGTTGTTATACATACGGACGAGCATTATCTTATATGAGAATAATTTTATTATATCTGGAGTAGTAATGAGTGCGGTATTCCTCTTCCTCCTATCTTCCTCCGATAATTCTTCCAATTCCTTGTCTTCGTACGATTTCGGTCTTCCACTACGTTCTTTGTCTTCACAGTTTCTAAACTTTAGAAACCACTCACGACAACTTCTCTCTCTTAAATCAGCTTCACCAGAAGCTTCTACAAGCTATCGATGGGCCACAACTGCAGATTTTTTTCAAAATTTAAGAAGTAAATCAAAAGTTCCCGCAAATGACGCTTATTCGGCACAAAACTCGATATTTTTGCACAAAAATAAATATGTGATAGTGATACAGAGTCAGTAATACTCTCAAGTGTATGTTATTACCAGATGTCCGAACTTACGATATCACATGTTACATCAGACAATTTCAACGTCACCTCTTAGTGAGGACTAGGGGTCGCAATAGCGAATCATTTAATCATAACCGGTATTTTCGGTATTGACTCCAGACCAATTCCGAAAATCCGGTATTTTCGGGATTAAGCTAAAGTTAGCAGAGGTAAAAGCCAGTTTAAGATTAATAAATTCACTGTATTGTCTGTTTCTACAAAGGTAAGATTAAGATCAATTTATACTAGGATGAATGGTGAACGATATGGGATTATGAGTCACGCGCACGGTATGTCTCCGAATTACGTACTAAACTATTGCGGTGTAAATGCAATAATATAAATGGTCGATACATACCGAGCGTGTGGCGCAATAATGATGACCCAGGTAAACCTACTGTACGGTGATTGACCCGTACAGTTTTTTTATTTTATGAATCAGTTATCGATATCTAACAATACCTTCACGGATTGAACAGGGTTTTCTTTACATATTGTATAATTGGTGACAGTGATTTGAATATTATTCGTTAGTTGATGAGTTGTTCTGACGCGGCAGGTAAAGGCGTCGGCAAGAAGAGCAAGGGCAGCAGCACCAGCGCCGACCCCGCCCCCTCCACCAGCAGGGCGCCGCCCCCCGGTACGGACTTATTGTACAATCAAATCAAATCATTTATTTCAAATAAACCAGTTACAGGCACTTTTGAATTGTCAGAAGGTCGGTCAGTCAATAAGATGAAGCTAGTCGCCCATTCCAAAGAGTAGGTACCTATGGAGAAGAACGGGCAAGAAACTCCATGGACACTCTTTTAAATTTTCAAGCTATTGTTACACATACACTGATACTCACTCATTTTATTAAGTTTTACCATTTGGTAATTAGCTTAATACATAACCATAAGTGATATCTCAATAGTACTCATTCCTGCCAAGTTGTGTTACAATGACCATTTCCACGGGTAAACCGTGCTACAATTAAACTTATTATTTTTTTTATTTATATGAAAATGATATCTGTATTAGATATCATTATAGCGAAGAATAGGATATAAGTAATGCAACGTTGCAGTGGTCCGGGTAAATTACAACCACGGCAACCACGCACCGGAAGACGCAGCGTGGGTAGGCCCCCGACAAGGTGGACCGACGACCTGGTGAAGGTCGCGGGAAACCGCTGGATGCGGGAGGCGCCCGACCGGTCGTCATGGGGGAGGCTTCTGTCCAGCAGTGGACGTCTTTCGGCTGAAATGATGATAATCATGATGAATGCAACGTTGAAATACGACTTTTTACATAAACTTATGAGTCTGAAAATGCTATTTCCGCAGCAAAATGAAATTTCATTCAAAAGTAAAGAAGTAAATCGCTTTACACATTGTATTGGTCGTGAGTGATCGGTCACGTGGCAGCATGGGTGTAGCCACACTGGGGCAAGCTGGGACGCTCGCCCCACCCTGGCTCTCATCTATAAGGTGCCCAATTAACAAAAACAAAAACGGGAGAGGAGGGGGGGGGGGTGATAGGTTGACTGCTGCGCCCCACCCTGAGCCCAAGGCTGGCTACGCCCATGTGTGACAGTAGAATGGTTTGTGTACAGAACACGTGACAGTGAACGGGCCGGGCGCGGCGTCGTCGTGCTCCGGGGAGGAGTCGTCCAGCGACCACTCCAACATACAGGTTGTGGAGGAGGAGCTGCAGGACGACGAGGTCGAGCTCACCTACGAGGTCAGTACATCATCTCTACTTACTATTGTTACGAATGCACCTAATGTCGATGGCATAAGGTTCAATATTACGCGACATGCTGTACGTAACTTTTAAGCCCTATATATCGAGACCTAGGCATTGTAGAGGTACAATATAAAAACATATTGCTAGACCTAGGATGGCCTACCGAATGGTACAGGTTTCATCAATATTGTCACCGAAGTGTCTGCATCAACATTTCTAGAAACTCATCCTCGGGAAGTACCTGTAGGTACCTACTGAATGTACTCGAAACTATGTGCTATTATTATTGATTTTGGACGGGTCTGGAATGTTCGATCAGCTGGTCTTATAAGGCGCCTTGGTGCCAGTGCGGAGTCAGTCTGCATTCGACTATCTAGGCGAAACAAGCGACAGTTAAGAAGCGATAATTAAGAATACCTACTGCGCCAACTGTAACGAGAACTTTGAGTACTACGTGAAGTAACATCTGTAGTGTTGTTGTGTGTGTAAAACACGGACTTCGTGGACGTAAGGGACGACTTCAGTACGACATCAGCTACGTTCTACTTGTCATTACCTACTACCGACTGTACCTTCGTTGCCAATAAACTTCGAAACCCTTATAGCCTGCGCATACGAGGGATTTTTGACCGCTAAAATAGATCGCTTACAACTGTATCGAGTAACGTAAACAAGGAATTAAAAGTACCGCGTACAAAAAGTCCCCCGAATAACCGAGGACATGCAGAGAGCAGACCGGACACAAGTACGAGGGAGTCCCCGAATAATATAGAACTCGTGTGACTCGGCGAAGTAACGCACATGGCCGACTTTATTCCGCGTTGTGTGCTCTCACTTCTCCACATTTCTTTTCAACAAATGACCGCACACCGTGTGCGTTGAGTTCGATGTAAATCCGCGGTGGACTTTTTATTCGCGGAGCGTACCTTTTTCTCCGCCGCGGAGAAAATTCCGTCGTCTGCGCAGGCCCTTAACTGGCATTTTTTCAACAAACAAGAGCTCCTTTTTGGTGTACCAGAGCGACCGCTGCAATATTCTCTATACTATGGTATTTTAAAAAAATGAATCGTTATATATGACAGTACATAAATGGATCAGAAACCGAATTTGTCGATGTTTTGACTTTCTGGAGACAGTCATAGAAATCTTAATTATAAAGCATACTACACATCAAAGCCGGCGGCACAGCGCACAGACCGCCGACACAACCCGGCCGCTCATGTTGAAAGAAGCATGTCGGCAACCTTCGGCCGCGCGTGTTACGCTTGCCGGCGGCTAGCGTACACAAGCGCTCTGTTGTCCGGCGACATTTCAGCTGTAGTGTCGTGCTAGTATATTAACTGCCAAATAAGTTTCTGATGTCGAGCCGCCGACATACCGCCGGCAATGTTATACGACTTGCAATGACTGAAGCCGCCAACCTAGCCCGCCGGCAACATGTTGTCATCATATGCCGCCGGCTTTGGTGTGTAGAGCGCTTAAGGCAATAGAAGTCTCAAAGACGCGTGCCCTTGTTGCCGCGCATGTGTCTCATAGAACACAAGTACGCGTGTAGTGTTTGTAGAGGTTACTTGTGTTGTTTGGGACGCAAAGAGGCAAACATGGATGGTATTCCGCAGCATATTTAACTGCGGAAATTCTTCCTAAAATAAGCATTACGAGCTTTGCATTGGACTATAGAGTGAGCGCGTGATATCTTCTGTGTTTTTCGCACACCTTTATTATAATTGGTTGAAGGAGCCGCGCTCCTTGAGATTATACGTTTTTATAAAATGTTACTATATAATAAAGTGTGTATTAATTATTTGTTTGTGTATTTGATTCCTGCGAAATACAGTAGTTAACATTTCTGTTGCCTTATTATTAGGACTAGCTGCGCCCCACGGTCTCACCCGTGTACGTTTCGATAGGTTTTTTTTAAATGCCCCGCACCTATTGGTCCCAGCGTGGTGTTATATAGCCTAAAGCCTTCCTCGATTAATGGGCTATCCAATGCAAAAAGAATTTTTCAATCGAACCAGGATTTCCAGAGAATAGCACGTTCAAACAAACAAACTCTTCAGCTTTATGTATTGGTACAGATTTTTATGAATACAGGCCTTGAATTGTATGTAAGAATCAATGGTGTTGTCTCAGAGCGGCGGAAGCAGAGGTCGCAGCGCTCGCAAGCGACGCCTGCGGAGTTCCGAGAGCAGTACCGCCCAACGTCGCAGTCGACATCGGAAGCAAGCGTCGCACAACACGCCGGCCAAGCGGTGAGTACAGGGGCGGGCGAGCGAGCCGACTGGAGGGGGAGCAGTAAGGGATGAAACTAAGTTAAGCGGACGCCCGCAATGGGCAACATGCGGGCGGGCTCCGTTGGGAACGCGACGGTCCCCGTCACGAATACCTGTTGCGAGCGGGATACGCATGTATAGTCGCGTCAATGGAGAACTAAATATACTACTCGCGCGAGTTTCAAGGCTATTTGACAGATTTATAATTTCTATCTTGAATTACTTGGTTGCGGTTAAGAAGTTCACCGAAAGATTTTATTTATTTTAAATACGTATTTCGTAAGAAACATGCAAATAAAAATTCAAAATTCAAATAAGCCGCCGAAACGCTTTATTGAGCAATATGGCGTCGCGCCTTGTAAGTGACGTCACAAGACGATATAAATGATTTTCGATTCCGCAGTGGTGTTTGTATTTATCTGTTATTTGTTGTTGTTTATCTAATAAAATGGTTTACAAGTGGTGTGCTGTACCGGGTTGTACAAATACATCGATAAAACACATGAGAACAGAGAACAAGAACAAGTGCTGATGCGCGTATGACATCATCGTGACATTAGCCAATCCGGATCGTTTCACAATATGTGGCGCGAAATACAAAAAGTCAAACATATTTTTGTGCTTTTGTATATATTAATTGTTATTATTTTTATTAAAACTCATACTCATATTCAAGCAAATAATCACAAAAAATCATACTGTCAAATAGCCTATTGTGCACCTCGCTGGAATGTGACCCCTCTCCCGCTTCCCTGCGCGGCGCCCCGCATTCGCTGTAAGCGATGAGTAGCGATAGCATCTTTGTTACAATTGTTTAAATACAATTTAAATCCCCTATTGTTATTACTATTTCTACGACGAGTCGGGAAATTTAAAACGACGCGACGTCGACGCCGCATCGTGCGACGCGACGTCATATCGTGTTTATGTGTGGGAGCCTTAACAGTATTGTTGTTTGCAGCACACGCGAGCGGTTCGCGTCGGCGACGTCGTCGTCGTCATCGTCGAGCGGCTCGTCGCCGGGCTCCGGGCGGCGCTACGAGTCGGACCGCTCGTACCGGCCGCGGTACTCCACGGACGATGACGCGCCGCTACATCTGTACCGCTCGCGACCCGAGCCCGTCCGGACACACGCCGTGAGTCACTAACCATACTATCGTCGAGCGGCTCGTCGCCGGGTTCCGGGCGGCGCTACGAGTCGGACCGCTCGTACCGGCCGCGGTACTCCACCGCGGCCGCACACTCTGCCGGCCACCTGCTACTTGAATATTTCTCTGCCTAAACCGCGCCTTCGCGGAGTGAGTGGGCCGGAGCGGGGGACCAACATATTTTTTTTTTTTTTAGTTATCAACTAGCGCTTGACCGCAATCCCGCCTGATGGTAAGCAGTGATGCAATCGTTGATGGTAAAACGCACTACTTTATTAAGAGTCTATTCACTCTAGCCTTGAAGACACTCAAATTGTAGTCCGACGGAAACACCGCAGCTGGCAAATTGTTCCAGTCCCTCGGATGTACGCGGTATAAAGGAGGAGACGAAGTGCCTCGTCCGGATCGTATTTCGAACAAACTTGCTACGCCGGTAGGCTTTCATTCTGTTTGAAGGTGGTGGTACTGGCTATCCATGGACAATAAGGTCAATGTATCTTGCAGAGTCAGATATTGGCTGATGAGGCACAGTAGACATTATTTTTATTGAAGGGCCACCGTTTCTTGAGGAAGGCTTAGGTACGTACCTATATGATTTGTCCACGTGCGAAGCCGGGGCTCCGAATTAGAACATTATTAGGGTATGCAGTGCTTATCTGCTTATATGGAGCGCACGCGCCTGTTAGTAGTCCATACGGGAATATATTTTCAAAGGCCGCAGCCATCTGAAAAACTAATTTAAATATACTGTCGTGAAATAGCAAGACTGTAGTCACTACTTCAGACTACTTCTTGTTCTATTAATGACAGTGAGGTCCAGCAACTCATGTTCCATCCACAGGGCGCCGGAGTATCACTGCGGGCGCGACGCGCTCGCCGGCAGTACAACGAGGACAGTGAGGAGGACTCCGTAGCCGCCATCAGCAAGCGGCTGCAACACCATCACCACGCGCGGACCCACCTCGCGCACCAGGCCAGCCGCAGGAGGCACCACGCCGAGCAGGTACAGTACAACGAGGACAGTGAGGAGGGCTCCGTAGCCGCCATCAGCAAGCGGCTGCACCACCACCACCACGCACCTCGCGCACCAAGCCAGCCGCAAGACGCACCACGCCTTACGAAGCGTACCCTTTAACCATAGCAGGCAGTAATAATTATATGAAGCTGAAGATTTCTCTCCCCCTTTCTCTCTCCCTCCCTCCTCTGCCCTTTAATCTCCACCTCCAACCCCCTTTCTTTGCCTCTCACTCTCTCCCCCTCCTCTCTCTCTCTGCCTCTCATTCTCTCCCCTTCCCCCTCTCTCTGGCCCTCACTCTCTTCCCCCCCCCCCCTCTCTATCTGCTCCTTACGGCTGGACGTAAGCCTCTTACAATTTGCACGTGTGATTGTAGTCTTTCGGCGTCACATTAATGACCGTCAGTATGACGTAACTGTTCACCGATATGACGCAGTCGAGTGATGTGTGTGTTGTGTGTGCAGAGTGCGAGCGCGGAGGGCAGCGCGCACGCGAGCGACCACAACTACTTCAACGGACATGCGGCGCACGCGGCACACGCGTCGCACACGACGCACGCGTCTCACACGTCGCACGCGTCACATGCCTCGCATAGCGCGCATCGGACCAATGGACACGGTACGCATACACGAATACCATGCCTACTACTCGCGTGAGTTAACTGTGCACCTCGCTCTGTGACGTCATTCGGACCGGTACCATTTGCAAAAAATGTGAATTATTTGTTATTTTTTTTTTATATAAAGGGTGTATCTGACATCGACGCACAAACGAGTACCATGGATCCAGTACATGATTCTGAACCCCCAGTGGTGGAATTTTTCGTCGGCTTTTTCATGATTTAAAAAAAATGGATGTAGTTTTTTTTCACTTTACACCGTTCATAATTGCTATACTTTTATAACCCAATAAGATTTTAAAGTAAAAATTAATTAATTCGCTAATTACACAAAAAAGCGCAATGAAAACAGAACTCTGAAAACTATCTCATAAGCTGATTTAATAGAATTCACATCAAGGATCAACGTCATATCTGCAAACCCTCACGGCGGCACGCTTGCAACGTTCAAAGGCCAAGCCGACACTTTTTTTAAACACTGTGATATCAGTAACCGTTCATTAACGACATAAATGACTATCATAATTTTATTAGTGGCATGCGGTCTAGCCTTTTCGCGAAGTTTGCGTTACGATGTCAGATACACCCTGTATATATTAATAAAGGGTCGTTTTGATGATAAACCGTCATAATACTAGATAATTTTATTCATGACGTTTTGTAATTAAATTGATACATATGGACTGAAATATAATGTTGGTGCAACCAACATGCTTCACTAACGCATCCGGAATGTAAAAAACAAACTTAATAAAAAAAACTAAACAAAGCAAAAACTCCATAAAAATAACAATAGGGTATTTAAACTACACACATCAAAAGTGTCTAGGGATCAAGCATTTTTATGCGGATTTCTTGAGATTGAGATGTGGCTTTGTAATAAATTTATGATTTTATAAATTTATATGGATCCTTTTTGGTGCATTTCATAATTTGAATCAGGAACTGTGAATCAAATTCGAGTAAAAGATGAAAATCAGCTGTCAATATTTTCCCTATAAAAACATACAACGCATTGAAGACATTATTAGTGCTACTGTTTCCCTACTACTGATTAAAACCAACGTTATTATGGAGCGGCGACGTCATTTAAGCAGGGAAGAAATGCTCAGAGCCGTGGGAATGATAGAAGCTGGTTCCCGGCAACGTACTGTGGCTTTAGCTCTGAATACAAGTCAGAGTGTTATCAGTCGACTTTGGACACGTTACCGAAGCACTGGTACCGTGGCTGAGCGCCATGGAGGACGGTATCGCTGCACCACACGGAGACAAGACCGATACATTCAAATCTTAACTCGAAGAGCTCCAACAATAACCGCCATGATGTTAGCCGTGAGGCTTCATCACTCTTCAGGGAACTTAATTAGCGACCAAACAGTCAGAAACCGCTTGCATGAAGTGAACCTTCATTCCCGAAGACCGCTACGGGTACCACCTATAGCAATGCACAATCGTAGGATTCGATATCAATGGGCTCTTGAACACAGAAATTGGGCAGAAGAACAATGGCGTTTCGTGTGCTTTTCTGATGAGTCTCGTTTTGGTATGAGACCGGATACAAGACGTATACGACACTGGAGAACCCCTGGACGCCAACAGCGATTAAAATCCTGCCAGGAAGTCCATCCTTATAGTGGTGGAACCATCATGGTATGGGCGGGTATTTGGATCGGCGGAAGAACTGAGTTGATTTGGATCAGAGGCAACCTCAACGCTCAAATTTATGCTGAAACGATTGTATCAGACGTCATCGTTCCTCTACAAGTGCAAATCGGTCCCTTATTTCAGTTAATGCATGATAATGCACGACCGCACACCGCAAGAGTTGTAAGACAGACTCTCGCCGCAGCTAACATCAATGTCCTGCCCTGGCCTGCTCAGTCGCCAGACTTGAACCCGATTGAGCATGCATGGGATATGCTACAGAGAAGAGCTCTGCCGAATATGGAGGGTATCCAGTCGCAAGAAGACCTTTTTTTGTTGTTGCAACGAACATGGGCGGCCATTCCACAGCGTGATTTGGATGAACTCATTTTGAGTATGCCAAACCGATGTTCTTGTGTTGTTAGTGTTCGCGGTAGAAACACGGATTATTAATTGTTTAAGTTACCCAATAAAATTTTAGAGAAAACTGTTATTTCAGTCTTTTTTTCGAACTTTTGTGTTAGTGGTTCAAATGTCAAATATCCCTTTATTAGGAAAATGGCAAATTTCTTTATTAATGCAAAGGTGACTTGGTTTATCGTTACTGTGACAAACGAAAACACTTTATTTGATGAATCCTTAAAGAAAATTTTAATTAATATCAATCAGGAGAAAAGTTATTGCAAAAATATATGTTGATCCCTAGACACTTTTGATGTGTGTATATTTAGACAATTGTAACAAAGATGCTATCGCTACTCGGCGCTTAGAAGCGGGAGAGGGGTCGCATTCCAGCGAGGTGCACAGTTAACTCGCGCGAGTAGTAATTATAAACTGTCTGCTGTGACTCGACTTGCGAATCTTTAATATTAGAAGCGGGAGAGGGGTCACATTCCAGCGAGGTGCACAGTTAACTCGCGCGAGTAGTAATTATAAACTGTCTGCTGTGACTCGACTTGCGAATCTTGAATATTAGAAGCGGGAGAGGGGTCGCATTCCAGCGAGGTGCACAGTTAACTCGCGCGAGTAGTAATTATAAACTGTCTGCTGTGACTCGACTTGCGAATCTTTAATATTAGAAGCGGGAGAGGGGTCACATTCCAGCGAGGTGCACAGTTAACTCGCGCGAGTAGTAATTATAAACTGTCTGCTGTGACTCGACTTGCGAATCTTGAATATTAGAAGCGGGAGAGGGGTCGCATTCCAGCGAGGTGCACAGTTAACTCGCGCGAGTAGTAATTATAAACTGTCTGCTGTGACTCGACTTGCGAATCTTGAATATTAGAAGCGGGAGAGGGGTCGCATTCCAGCGAGGTGCACAGTTAACTCGCGCGAGTAGTAATTATAAACTGTCTGCTGTGACTCGACTTGCGAATCTTGAATATTAGAAGCGGGAGAGGGGTCACATTCCAGCGAGGTGCACAGTTAACTCGCGCGAGTAGTAATTATAAACTGTCTGCTGTGATTCGACTTGCGAATCTTGAATATTAGCAGCGGGAGAGGGGTCGCATTCCAGCGAGGTGCACAGTTAACTCGCGCGAGTAGTAATTATAAACTGTCTGCTGTGACTCGACTTGCGAATCTTGAATATTAGCTTAAAGTTCATTTTAAATGAAGTAGTTTATTCAGTAAATAGGATTTTCGAATCACGTTTACACATATGTATTAAAAAATAGGGCAGTTTACATGTGTATTGAGATGTAAAGCTGAACATGAGATGTTCGTCTCAAGAATACTTTTCGCACTAAAAGACGAGCCTTTGATTGCAAATACGTAATATAGTTGTACCTGCAGAGAGTCAACTTCAGAAAATAAATTATTTCATCGTACATATTAGGTTTGTTTTACAAGACACTTGAGGCTAACAGAATGCTTCGAGGCCGCCTTCTGGTTGTGGACGTTAGACAGCAGGCAGTTCACGGAAAATATCTAACTTTAGCCAAAATCAGCAGTTAGACTGGTAAAGCGGAACCCAGACTCCAAAGCTGTAAAGCTTCAGATGCGACTGGGATTAACGCTGAGATGATGATGATGACTTGAGGCTATGAGACTTTGCGGGTTGGTTAAACAAGAAACCGTGGCCCTGGCCGTCCCACAGGCAAGTGAAGAAACACGGGTGGGTTTTAGTCAGTAAAAGTCTGACACGCCCTTCCGCTCCGCCCAGAGCGGAAGAAGTCATTTGATGATTTCCCATCCTAACAAAAAAAAAAAAAGGCTATGAGACTTATATCTCCGCGATAGTAACGACGCGCTGAGTCTGTAAACAGCCGACTGAACTACTTCAAACATCACCAGTGATCGGAATAGGTAGATTGAATTGGGGTCATTGATCGGAAACGTATATATTAACTAGCTTTCCGCCTGCGGCTTCGCCCGCGTGGAGTTCGGTTATATCGCGCTTTCTAGATTTCCCTCGGGAACATCGAATTTTTTCGGGATAAAAGGTAGCCTATGTTCTTTCTCAGGGTCTAAAGATTGTCTGTGCCAAATTTCATCAAAATCGGTTAAGAGGTTTAAGCGGGAAAGCGTAACAGACAGACAGACAGACAGAGTTACTTTCGCATTTATAATATTAGTATGGATATGGATATTCCTCATTGATATTTCTCATTTGATTGTCTTTATTTTTCAACAAGTAAATAATACATTAGTTTTGTTACCTTCCTTTGATTTTTTTTTTTTTATAATTTATAAACTAGCGCTTGACCGCAATCCCGCCTGATGGTAAGCAGTGATGCGGTCATTGATGGTAAAGCGCGCTAGTTTATTAAGAGCCTATTCACTCTAGCCTTGAAGACACTCAAATTGTAATGTGACGGAAACACCGTCGCCGGCAAATTGTTCCAGTCCCTCAATGTACGCGGTATAAAAGAGGAAGCGAATCGCTTCGTCCGGATCGCAGTGGTGTCAACAACGTAAGGGTGGAAACTCGCCGTACGACAGGTCGTCCGATGGTGGAACGGAGATGGGGGAATTAAATCATGCAATTCCCTTGCACACTCACCAGAATGCAACCTATAGAACGAAAGGCTGGCTACTCTACGCCTGTGCTCCAGGCTTTGGAGACCGTTTCGAGTTAAGTCTGGGTCGCCAATCAGCCTCTTCGCACGCCTCTCCACTGAATCCAAAGTAGCCAGGTGACATTTCGCAGCACCAGCCCAAATGTGGCTGCAGTACTCCACACACGAGCGGACCTGTGCTTTGTACAACATTAGAAGCTGCCCCGGTGTGAAGTACCACCGGACCTTTGCGATAACGCCAAGTTTTCTGGCAGCCACCTTAGCCTTGAACTCAATGAACCGCCCAAAGTTAAGGTTCGAGGAAATCTCAACTCCTAAAAGCTGAAGGCGGTCGGTGCACTCCAAGGATACATTCTGAAAAGTAGGAGCCAAGATGATCGGGCTCCTTTTGGCGGTGAAAAGACACGCCTGTGTTTTGGCGGCATTGAATGCTACAAGATTGGCTTTGCCCTTTCCTTAACAATATTTACTTGGATCCGGAATTAAATTCCGGGAAAATGGCTTAAACACGTTATTCTTTCTGTGAACATTTATGATATAAGTACCAAAAATCAATCTACCTATTCCGATCACTGCTCATCACATTATAGCGTATATTATTATGTCCAGGCGCCGCGGCAGACGGGTCGGGCGGGTCCAACGGGTCGAGTGCCGGAGCCCCGGGCGCCGTCTCCATCTCGTCCCGGGGTCGCGTCCGGAAGCTCACGGCGAAGGCGCGAGGACTGCTGCGGGACTGAGCCAGGGCCCGCGCACAACGCGCGACCAGGACCTGACCCACCCTCAGCACAAAACAGTTCAAAAGCGCTTCGGGACTCACACGAGCGTCACAGCGCACCTCACACTACGCATAATAAGACACAGTGTTGTGATTTAATCAATTAGTTTTATCGATAAGTGAGATCCTCAATTAACACTAAAAGATCAGGACATTTTTTAGAAGTGCATAAAGTGGTTATTAAGTTTTTATGTGTATACTCATTTTTTAACGAGTATTTCCACGTTAGCAGCTCTATTGTTAGATCTCATCAGCGCGCGGTCGTACTTGCGAAGATCTCGAAACGTAAAGTTTTCTTTGGAAAGCTAAACTGTTCAAGATTATATGATACTTATTTTAAGTTAACTGTAAAATTAAGTTAGATAGAAATCAGTGTTTATTAAAATGTGAAGAATGTCAGTTTGTAACACTCAATACAATCCGAGAGTTCAATAATATACAATATTAATTTTGTTGTATAATGCGAAACCCGAAACACGTGTCCAGTATTTTTAAGTAAAGAATCTATGTACATATTTTCAAAAAGATGTCATGAAAAACCACAAAGTTATGAGCTTGTTATTTTACCTGGTTGTCTCAACAAAAATAACCATATTTTTGTTTGGACAGTCAACGCACCGCTCGCCCGCCCGAGATGAGCGTGGACCACCACGCTCCGCTCGGGCGGGGGAGCGGTGCGTCGACCTCTGGAGTCAGCAGTTGCGCGAACGTGCGTAGTACTATAATCTATCTTCCGAGAGGACTTTAAACTTAACACACTAAAATACGCTATAATGTTACTTGTTAAATGTGGTATGATTTATCGACACGATAGTGTTGTTTGACTCTCAGCGTAAGTGTACGGTATCGATATCGACAGTAAGCGGCTCAACCCTCTTGTGATATTACTGTGTAGTGTAGTTCAGTATCGCTTGACCCGTGTGGCTGCCATGAGTTTTCGTTACGAAGACTCGATCATCGATATCGAGCGCGTTTGACTCATCGATTGTTCCGCTTCTAGGTTGTAAGAACTCTCAACCAATGAGAGCGCCAAACGCGCTCGAAATCGACGATCGAGTCTCGTAATGAAAACTCATGGCAGCCACACTGTACTGCCGCATGGCGTCGCTCTTCAGTTATTTGTTTGGTTCAACTCAAACACTAGTGGGTGCTCCGCTACTTTCCTTGTCAGCCTGTGACGTTCCCGCTGCTGGTAAACAGGGCTTCCTCCATGAGGAATGGACTGTAATCCAGCGCGCGTAATTGTTGCTTGTAGCCATCGATCACTTATACACTAGATTCATAATCAGCGTAAAAAAAATGGTTGAACTGAACAAACGCACAACGCAGCACTTGGGTGCTTCTTTCATTTGTTCGAGCCATTTACAACCTTGGTCCTAGATTTCGAGCCATTTACAACCTTGGTCCTAGATTTCGAGCCATTTACAACCTTGGTCCTAGAGATTCTCTTAGAGAAAAGTTCAAAGAGGTGAACATTCTGACTGTAGCTTCACAATATATATTTGAAAATCTTATGTATGTTCATAAAAATATCTCGAAATTTAAGAAAATACGCGATATTCATAATATAAATACCAGGAACAAACACAATCTTGCTTTACATCACACTCGTCTCCACAGAGTAGGCAACTCGTTCATGGGTCAATGTATACACTTTTACAACAAGCTTCCCATGGACATTCGAAACTTACCCATTAAACGATTTAAGAACCATATAAAGGCCAAACTTTGCAAAAAGGGGTATTATAAAATCACAGATTATTTAGAAGACAAAAAAGCTTGGGACTGAGCTGCTCGCTCTGTTATGCATTGTTATTATGCAATATGCGTAATTATAAGGTAAATTATTGTAAACATTTTCATTTTTAATGTCTGGACTTGAAAAAAGACGATGATCCTTGAGTTTGTTTCGGCTATTTCTTCTCAGAGGTAGTCAGTTAGGAAATGCCGGCTTCATCTAGTTAAAAAAATAAAATAAAAAATAAACATGACGTGTAAAAGTGATCAGTCATCCTACTTGCTTAATAAATGATTTCATTTCATTTAGTACTTACTTTATAATTCTGACTTTAATGCATGCGGGTAAGGTTGAATTTGGTTTGATTTCAGACTCGGTCGTAAAAAATCATAGCTTTTTGTATTGCTTTGTGATAAGAACTTTATACACTGCACTTAAGGCTGATTTTAAATGAATGTATATTTATTATGACTACTTTAGACTGCTTAATACTTGTCGCCATTTTTGATAAGAGTTTTGTTCGAGACTGTGTATCTAGTGTGTAAGTGATCGATGATTGTGCTATCTTATTATAATAAACAAACTGGGCCAATACTCATGTTAACAATTAATTATTAAGTACATCAATAGTAATATACTATATAACATTTTTTTTTGTATATGCGAGACCTGAACACGTGTCCAATATATTTAAGTAAAGAATCTATGTACAAAATTTCAAAAGATATCGTGAAAAACCACAAAGTTATGAGCTTCTTATCTTACCTGGTTGTCCCAACAAAAATTATGGTGAACGCACCACTCGCCCGCCCGCACATTTACCGACGCGGCGCTGGGTGTGCTCCTAGTACTATGATCTACCGTCAGCTGTGTTGTGCGCTCGGTAACTACATTGCGACAATATCTAAATGTATTTGGGAAAAATATAACATGGTTTAAAAATGATTGGAATATATTCAGTTGCTTATTCTGAACAAACTATATTCAGGTTGCGTATAAAGATAAAATAACGTTGTTTATTGATAGGACCTCTATGTCGTAGTGTTAAAGGTGATTTTCCTAGTTGAATGCGGTTACCTGTACCTCTGCGACAATGTTCTGTTACTACATAGTTCTGTTCGCTCACGATATACAGAGTGGTGCTGACAATACGACAATAAATTAAACATCGTGTACCTCAACACATTCTCAGTCTATACATAAAAAATTATATAAATATATCCATTAGTTTAGTCACAGGAAATTAGTTTTAATTTTTCACATTTTTTACATGATGTACTTGTTGATAAGGCAGCGCTTAGAGGTTGATGACCGCCGCATCCAGCGGTACTAAACTTTAATAATAATGGCGCGAAAAAGCAAGTCGATACATGAGCGCGCTGTCGCCCGCTGATCGGAGGTTATTGAACCAATATTTTAAAGGATGTTCTATTCCGTTTGCAATTTTATGCGATTTAGTTTGTTTGAAATTTTCATTTTTTTATTTTTGATGCTAGGTTTTTTTCTATGGTTCAGGATTATTTAACCAGCATGGTCTGTGTTTTCATTTATTGTCGTATTGTCAGCACCACTCTTTATATACCTATACAATATGTAAAGAAAACTCCGTCCGACCCATGAGGATAATAAAGGCTAGGTGTAAACACATGACCAAATAAAATATGAAATTTTACATAATCATCATAGTAACAATACTAATGAATTTTGAAATAATCTTTTTTTCCGGGAATTAACTCCAACTTCCCCAAAAATAAGTAATTTATTAATAAGTGACAATTAAAGTCGTGGTGGCCTAGTGGTTAAAACACCAGCCTCTCAAGTATGAGGGCGCGGGTTCGATTCCAGGTCAGGCAAGTACCAATGTAACTTTTCTAAAGTTATATGTACTTTCTAAGTATATCTTGGACACCAATGACTGAAGGTGAAGGAAAACATCTTGAGGAAACCTGGACTTGTAAGTCTGAAATCGCCAACCCGCATTGAGCAAGCGTGGTGATTACGCTCAATCCTTCTCTATATGAGAGGAGACCTGTGCCCAGCAGTGGGACGATAAAAAGGTTGATGATGATGAAGTGACAATTAACACCATTTTTACGGTACACGGGGAGGGGATACAGCGACCGCGTGTTGCGTGCCCTGCCCCCCTTCGCCCGCGCATGTATTGCCGACCACACATGTATTAATTTACCTCTTTGTGCAAAATAATATTGTTTTAAGTTTAGCCAGTGTTTGTAGGCATTAGTAGAATCAGTTGCGGATACCTAAAAACCTACCTTCACGGACCGGACAGGGTTTTCTTTACATATTTTATGTCATATAGGTGGTTTTCCTAGTTGAATGGGGTCACCTGTACCTCTGCGACAATGTTCTGTTATTAGTTCTGTTCGCTCAATATACATTATACATATATAGTGAATGTTTCCTTGTGTAAGGGACGGCACACACTCGAGCGAGTTGTAGACAAATGTTTGTAGGAACCAGTCTCAGTGTCGAGTGTGGCGCGCCCCTTACATGATATGTTGACAACAATGTTAGTTAAATAACAATTAATTGTAAATATTATAAACTAGCGGCCGCCAGCGACTTCGTTCGCGTGGAAATAGTTATGCTCCGCTCCTATTGGTCGCAGCGTGATGTTATATAGCCTAAAGCCTTCCTGGATTAATGGGCTATCCAACGCAAAAAGAATTTTTCAAATCGGACCAATAGTTCCCGAGATTAGCGCGTTCAAACAAACAAACTCTTCAGCTTTATATATTAGTATAAATTGACAGCGAAGTACTTAATAAGTTTAGTTTTATTTATTTACACCATTATTTTTTGTTTCTGCGAAACTCGAACCACGTGTCCAGTATTTTTAAGTAAAGAATCTATGTACAACATTTCAAAAAGATGTCATGGAAATAACAAGGTTGTGAGCTTGTTATTGGCTGTCCCAACAATAATATGGTCCACGCTCCGCTCGGGCGGGCGTTGACCTCTGGCGTCTATCGTAACCGCTCGGTAACCACTCTGCAACAATTTCTAAATGTATTTGGGAAAAAATATAACGTAGTGTAAAAAATGATTGGAATTGACATTGGCATTGTATGTTCAGTATGTATGTATTTATTTTGTATATGTATGTATTTGTGTATCTACTTTAGTATATTGTAATACTAGCTTTCCGCCCGCGGCTTCGCCCCCGTGGAGTTCGATTATATCGCGCTTTTTAGATTTTCCCTCGGGAACATCATATTTTTCCGGGATAAAAGGTAGCCTATGTTCTTTCTCAGGGTCCAAAGATTGTCTGTGCCAAATTTCATCAAAATCGGTTGAGAGGTTTAAGCGGGAAAGCGTAACAGACAGACAGACAGACAGAGTTACTTTCGCATTTATAATATTAGTATGGATTGATGTTTGCACCAACGACAGTCCCATTTGTGGTTCGGGAGAATCTGTCCATTCTTTGGTTGCCTGGAAGAGATCGGAGTAGCGATAAGCCCGCCCATTGTATGTTTTTTGTGTTGAATGTATTTTGTTCTGTGTTTGATTGGTGTACAATAAAGAAAATAGAATATGTAAAGAAAACCCTGTCCGACCCATAAGAATAATAAAGGTTAGGTAAACAAATGACCAAATATAATATTAAATCTTACGTAATCATTAAGTAACGATACTAATAAATTTTAAAATAATCTTTTATTCCTGCGAACTAATTCCAACTTCCCCGAAATTTGGTAATTTTTAAAAAAGTGACAACACTTTTTAACGGTACGCTTATGCGATTCGACCACGCGTCGCCCGCGGAAGGGTGTCCTACCGCACATGTATTAAGTTACCTCTTTTTGCAAATATTTATTTTTTTAGGGGGATTGTTTTTTAAACTTTAGTCAAGCTTTGTCGACATTAGTAGAATCAGTTATCTATACCTAACAATACCTTCACG
The DNA here is from genome assembly GCA_017933935.1 of Sesamia nonagrioides. Classification (NCBI taxonomy): domain Eukaryota; kingdom Metazoa; phylum Arthropoda; class Insecta; order Lepidoptera; family Noctuidae; genus Sesamia; species Sesamia nonagrioides. Next base: position 407,014 of record JADWQK010001612.1, read on the forward strand.
GATCGGACAGGGTTTTCTTTAATTATTGTATAAATAAATAACTATATTCAGGTTTCCCATAAACTAAAAATAACTTTGTATATTATTGACGTCGACACTTTAATGTTATAACAAGCTCACGTCACACGTGTCGCGTGCGGGTCCCGAGTCAGTGTTGAGGGTTGCCAGTTAAAGTGTTCTCTCGGTGGTAGGCCATAACATCGGCTGCCGGCAGAAGTTACCACCCACCAGACAAAGCCTTGCCGCCAAGCGATTCGTCGTGGTATGATGTCTGGTGAAGCCGTACGGAGGACGGGTCTGAGCAATTGTGTTGCGATGTGAGCCGGGTACGATGTGACAAATGTTGTTGTGTCGGGAGTTTGGTCGTGGAGAGTCTCCACATCAATCTCCCTCTGGCGCAGCTTTGTTTGGTCGTGTTGGTCTTGGGTTTAACATTGCATCACCTCGATCAACTGCCGTCATCCTTCCTATTCCTTAGTTTTTTAAGTGAATAGGCTTAATAAGCTAGTGCGCTTTACCATCAACGATTGCATCACTGCTTACCATCAGGCGGGATTGCAGTCAAGCACTAGTTTATAATTCATAAAAAAAAGGTTCGCCAACGGATCTTCAAGCGAACTGTGAACTTGACTTTCACACATGAAACAAATGATTGCACTGGACGGACATTAGTCTCTTATAATTGTACCTCAGAAAGCAACCTTATGGCAACGAGAATAAAGTCGACTGTGATACAAGAACTTCTATAATGGTCACATGGCTTTTGTGAGCCGTGGAGTCGGCCTTCTATTAGTGCTATCTCTTTTTATGAAGCCGATCATCAGTGTGATGTCAGGCTTAGGTCCAAAATCGTATTCAAAATTGTTTATTTCAAATTAACCATCCGTTGGTGCGAATAGTCAATGTCGGTCAGTCCAAGAAAAGTGAAGCTAATTGCACGTTCCAAAGCGTAGATCTCTATGAACAAGAACATGTAAGAATCTGCGTGGACGCTCTTTTAAAATCATAATATGGGTTTTCCGCATTCTAAAGACTGATTATCACGGTGCAATTTAATTGCCTGTGGCTTTAATTAAGTTATAGCAACAATAAAAGTTAAGTCGTGGTGGCCTAGTGGTTAAAACACCAGCCTCTCAATTATGAATGTGCGGGCTCGATTCCAGGTCAGGCAAGTACCAACTTAACTTTTCTAAGTTATATGTACTTTTTAAGTATATCTTGGACACCAATAACTGATTACAAGGTGAAGAGAAACATTTTGAGGAAACCTGGACTTTTAAGTCTGAAATCTCCAACCCGCATTGAGCAAGCATGGTGATTACGCTCAATCCTTCTTTGTATGAGAGGAGACCTGTGTCCAGCAGTGGGACGATAAAGGTTGATGATGATGATGAACAATAAAAGGTTTATCTAAACACCATCTAGACGATGCAAGTAATTTGTTGCATCAAGTTTATTGTATGCCAGAGGCAATTTAATTGCACCGTGTAAATCAGTCTTTACGATAGCAGAGCTCTAGCAACAAGCTGAACAAGATGAATAGTGCTGTAGTGCATACTTATAATACACATGCTTCATCTAATGTCACGTGTACACGTGCTGACATACCTGCTGATCGGTTCAGTAAGAATCTCACCGAGGAAACTTAGGTAGAGTATGTGGAGTGAATAGATCGCTCTGCTGGGGAACATTAGTTGAGGGCAGCTTGTTATTAATGTAATTATAATTTATTGATTTATGTATTATATTATGTTTTGTAATATTAATCAAAAAATGCATTTCACCGGACTGCGGTGACCTGTATATATGTACTTGTGAGTCGATATCATTGTAAGGTAGGAATATTTTGTGAAATGCGATCAGAATTTATTATCATTATGTAAGCAAAATAATCTCTTGTTTAGTGAATATTATATCAAAAATGTTCATAGGCTCAAGCCGGAAGCAGTGCTATCAAGAGTTGGAAAGAAAAGGTACTCCCTTCCAGTTGTGTCTTAATTTTAAATAACTCGTTTCGATTGTGTTTATTAGCCGCGCCGCCATCTTTAATTAGTACCAATTAGATCAATTTATATGTTAGTAGTATTTTGTTATTAAATGTATGAATAGGACGTATAGCCATAATTATGTAATATGTCTTGATACAACTTGTATAAGGCGATTTTCACACTGCCCCGCATCATGCTGCATATTGCGTGTCGACGCACCTACGCGCGTTCCTGCGAGAGTGCAGATCTGCATCATCGTGCGGGTTTTTTGCGCAATCACGCGCGTAGGTGCGTTTTGTAGACTCATCCACGGCGGCTCTCATTTATTCGCCGTTCTAACATATTTATTACTTCCTCCCATTGTTTCACTTTCTGCGCTCTGTCACTGTATTCATCACATTTCATATTCCAGATAGCTCGGTGGTTTTCGATTTCGAATATAAATCGATCGATATCGAGATGCATTTTCAAACACACACGTCACGCCCATTCAAAATTACGCGCGGCACTGCGGGATTTGGATGTGCCATACCTTGCGTCTCGCCCCGCACCTACGCGCGGGGGTGCATGTTTCTCCGCGTGTATGCGCGTGATCCGCATGAACGCGCGTGGATGCATTTTCTGTGTGTTAGACTGTGCGTGTTTTCCATACAAACGGAGATACAAGCAACGGAAGAACACGCATCCACGCGCTACGCTGCATCATGCGGGGCAGTGTGAGAATCGCCTAACAGTAATGTAATTAATTGACCATGTAATGGCAACACTAGAGTTGGGTTTTTATTTATGACAACATTATTTACAGTTAATTAATGTGAATATTTTTGTAAAATATAACAAATCCATAGTTATAATTTATCATTGTGATATTAAGTATGGAGCCAGCAGTTTGAGTGACCTTGACAAGTGTTGTTATCATTATAATTAACAAAATCATTAATCATTATTATTATCATTATACAGAGTGGTGCTGACAATACGACAATAAATTAAACATCGTGTACCTCAACACATTCTCAATCTACCCATAAAAAAATTATATAAATATATTAGTTTAGTCACAGGAAAATATTTTTCATTTTTCACATTTTCTACATGACGTACATGTTGATAAGGAAGCGCTTACAGGTTGATGACCGCCGCATCCAGCGGTACTAAACTAATAAATAAAAAGAATAATAATGGCGCGAAAAAACAAGTCGATACAGGAACGCGCTGTCGCCCGCTGAACGGAAGTCATTGAACCAATATTTTAAAGGATGTTTTATTGCGTTTGCAATTTTATGCGATTAAGTTTGTTTGAAATTTTCATTTTTTTTTTTTGATGCTAAGATTTTTCTATGGCGCAGGATTATTCCTATTAACCAGCATGGTCTGTGTTTTCATTTGTAGCCGTATTGTCACCACTCTGTATATGTGATACGAACAAAATACAACATCGCACAAACCATGGTATCATTAGTTTGATAGGAAAATATTATTAACAATGTACATATGTATGCTCTATGGAAAACCAAAGAGCAATAAGTTGGGGTTAATTACAAACTTTGTGACTTGCACCCGTCGCTAGTAAGAGCACCAAGATCTTATTAGAACTGGCAACACAACGCTGTATCCAAAGCTTACAGATTAATCTCCACTACTATTTAAAGCTGTGTGTTGCCAGTTCCTAAAATTTGTATAGGGTATGTTTTTGTAATTCTCTGTGTTAAAACAATGTAATAATTGTAAATAGTGAATATATAGCTATAACAGTTACTACAATATGTAAAGAAAACCCCTGTCCGATCCGGGAAGGTATTGTTAGGTATCGATAACTGATTTTACTAATGCCTACAAAGCCGGGCTAAACTTAAAAAAAATCTCCCTAATAAATAAATATTATTTCGCAAAAAGAGGTAACTTAGTACAAGTGCGGTAGGCAATACATGCGTGGGCGACGGGGGGCAGGGCACGCGGTCGCATCGCTCATAATAATACTGACGAAAATGTTATTGTCACGTTTTAAAAATTACCCAGTTTTGGGGAAGTTTCAATTAATTCGCGGATAAAATCATTAGTATTGTTTACTATGTATAATGATTATGTAAAATTTCATATTTTATTTGGTCATGTGTTTACCTAACCTTTATTATCCTTGTGGGTCGGGCGGGGTTTTCTTTACATATTGTATACCACAAACATCAGTTGAAAACCGCGTGCTTTGTATCAAGTCACTTTGTTTAATGCACACTCTAATGTTTAACTGGGTATAAGTGTCAGTTCTAGAACGCTGAACCGCGCTAGACGTCAATAGCCCGGTCGTTTTGTTAGCAGTAACGTCTAGGCTAAGTGTTGTTTAAGAGTTGAAGGCGACTCAAGTCACTCAGTGTACATTGTACCTATGTATATATATATTTGTGTGTGAGAATGTAAATGCGTCGCGGCCGTGCATCGCGAGTTGATACCAAACAATAAAAAGATTATTTTGGAAATAGGAGTTTTATTTGAAATGAAATGATTATTTTATGAGACTGTATTTCGTATCTAATTGGGAGAGTGTTGGGGGTTTACATGACCTCTTAACAAAACGTTACGTTTATGAGACTGTATTTCGTATCTAATTAGGGGAGTGTTGGGGGTTTACATGACCTCTTAACTAAACGTTACGTTTATGAGACTGTATTTCCTATCTAATTGGGCGAGTGTTGGGGGTTTACATGACCTCTTAACAAAACGTTACGTTTATGAGACTGTATTTCGTATCTAATTGGGCGAGTGGTGGAGGTTTACATGACCTCTTAACTAAACGTTACGTTTATGAGACTGTATTTCGTATCTAATTGGGCGAGTGTTGGGGGTTTACATGACCTCTTAACTAAACGTTACGTTTATGAGACTGTATTTCGTATCTAATTGGAGTGTTGGGGGTTTACATGACCTCTTAACTAAACGTTACGTTTATGAGACTGTATTTCGTATCTAATTGGGCGAGTGTTGGGGGTTTACATGACCTCTTAACAAAACGTTACGTTTATGAGACTGTATTTCGTATCTAATTGGGCGAGTGGTGGAGGTTTACATGACCTCTTAACTAAACGTTACGTTTATGAGACTGTATTTCGTATCTAATTGGGCGAGTGTTGGGGGTTTACATGACCTCTTAACTAAACGTTACGTTTATGAGACTGTATTTCGTATCTAATTGGAGTGTTGGGGGTTTACATGACCTCTTAACTAAACGTTACGTTTATGAGACTGTATTTCGTATCTAATTGGGCGAGTGTTGGGGGTTTACATGACCTCTTAACAAAACGTTACGTTTCCAGTCAGTTTTTAAGTAGCCTAATTTTACGCTGCTAATAATCGTACTATCATCATCATCAACCTTTTTATCGTCCCACTGCTGGGCACAGGTCTCCTCTCATACAGAGAAGGATTGAGCGTAATCACCACGCTTGCTCAATGCGGGTTGGCGATTTCAGACTTAAAGTCCAGGTTTCCTCAAGATGTTTTCCTTCACCTTCAGTCATTGGTGTCCAAGATACACTTAGAAAGTACATATAACTTTAGAAAAGTTACATTGGTAGGTACTGACCTGGAATAGAACCCGCGCACTCATACTTGAGAGGCTGGTGTTTTAACTACTAGGCCACCACGACATTTTTTGTCGTCGTAATATGAGAGTATTAAAATTGAACGATTATAGAACGAAGTTCACCGATGTTGAATCGTTATGCTTACTGTGGCCTGCTGTAATGTCATTGGCTTTTTAAAACTTTAATCTATACTAATATATAAAGCTGAAGAGTTTGTTTGTTTGTTTGTGCGCGCTAATCTCGGGAACTACTGGTCCGATTTGAAAAATTCTTTTTGCGTTGGATAGCCCATTAATCCAGGAAGGCTTTAGGTTACATAACATCACACTGCGACCAATAGGAGCGGGGCATAACTAATTCCACGCGAACGAAGTCGCTGGCGACCACTAGTCAAATTATATTTTTACATTACCGGTTTTTTAAAATAATAGAAACACACGTTTGTTGGGTACATACATATTTTAACTAAGATTAAGTGTGATTGTTAGGTACGTTAGGAGTCATTAGAAAAAAGAGCTCAAAAGCTCCGTATCTAGTATGAACACGTAAGTTAAAATTAAAAAGTTAATTTTGACAGTAGATCAACAATGACGGTGACACACGTCACTAATCATTTGTTGAAGCTCTTAATCGTTGGAAAATATTCTAGAATTTTTTCAGGAAAAGGTTAATTATATTTGTTTAAAAGTAATTAATTATATATGTCATACATTGAACTTCAATTATTTACATAAATTAACTCCCCGTAACGTCTCTATATCACAGTAGCGAGTCGATCATAGGTGGGTGTTGATATTGTGAATTTATATCCTGTTTTGTGTGCGAAACTGAAAGTCTAATCGTTGACATGGATCCGCTGATCGAAGAAGAGATAATGGCAGAAGAGGAGCCGTCGCGGTTCAGTATGGTGAACCCGCTCAGCTTCAGTAAGTACTTTCACTAAGATTATACATAACTTAGTTATTGTTTCTTCCTTATAAAGTTTGAATGTTATCAACATGTATAACTTACACCACGGTCATTATGTTATAGCAACCGTAGAATAGCAACAGAAAAAATAAAAAAAAAAACATGGAAATTAGGTTACCTGTATTATAATTGTTGATGTGGCAATACAGTAGTCAGTCAGTTAGAATATTTATTTTATTAGGGGGAACTTTTTTTAAGTTTAGCCCGGCATTGTAGGCATTATTAGAATCAGTTAATGATACCTAACAATACCTTCACGGTTCAGACAGGGTTTTCTTTACATATTGTATATTCAGGTTTTGTATAAAGATTAATAATACATAACAGGTTGTGTATGCTGGCATGCACAACTCGAGTACGATCAACACTGTTGACATTAAAAATGACACGCAAACTTGTCATAATGTTCCCCTGAGATCATTTCCAACCTCCATTTCAAGAAAGCCATGAGCAATAGCTTGTTTACATATTTAAAAAAAAATATTCACACAGACCAACATGGGTACTTATGGAATCCCAGAAGCTAGATGCATGGTTTCCTAAGGAGAAGCGCGGCCATGAAACCCCACAGTCACTGTTCTAAAAATATTGGAATCATATAGGCCCTTATACTTTGGACAGTCATTGATAACAAAGTCAATCTAAACAAAGAAAACTGTATGTTCGTTTTGAAAGTTAGCAGTTTATACTAAAGATACTAGCAGCTAATTAGGTGATGTTTGTGTTTCAAATAACTTGAGATATTGAGTCTGACCTGTCGGTTCCTGAAGCAGTTGAGTCTGGGAAACATCACAGCATTTTCCTCGAGCCTAAAGCTCTGTACACACCAAAGCCGACGACCCGCCGACACAACCCGGCTTATGTTGAAAGAAGAATGTCGGCAACCTACGGCCGCGCGTGTCACGCTTGCCGGTGGCTAGCGTGCGCAAGCGCTCAGTTGCCTGGCGACATTTGAGCTGTAGTGAATATAAGTTTGTGATGTCGAGCCGCCGACATGCCGCCGACAAAGTTTTACGACTTGCAATGACTGAAGCTGCCAACCTAGCCCGCCGGCAAAACGTTGGCCACATATGAAGCCGGGCCGCTGTGTCGGCTATGGTGATGGTGTAGTGCGCTTAATGCATTATCATGCTGTCACTAAGTATTTGGTTAGACAAAAATTTATCCAGAGACTGTTCCTTTAATAAAAATATGCTCATCGCTTTAGAGAATTTCCATACAAATGTTTTTGTTGATATTCATATTTTTAATATTTTTTTGTAAATGTTGCAGTGCTTCAGTTCCTAGCCTCATACGGGTGGTTCCTCGTGGGAGGAGCAGCACTGGCTCTGTACATCGCACACAGACTGCGGCCTGTGCTAGCCAAGTGGCAGCAGGCGAGGGAAGATGCCGAGTACCATAAGAGTAAGTAAATGATTGGCCAACAACTGTTAGTATAGACAGCACAAATCTCGATTTTTTGGTCTTTTTTATTACTATTTTTATTTCGTACCTACTGTGAGTTTTGTTTAGTGCGAAATAAACTATTTTTCTTTTTTTAAGTAGATCTCTAACGGCGCCAATTACCTTGTTAAGATATTCCTTAAACAGTTTAGATGTGATTAAAAACATCATCATCATCATCTCAGCGTTTAATCTCGGTTGCATTCGCGGCTTTCGCGTTGGTGCCCGGGGTCCGCTTTCCTATATACAGCTCCATTTCGCACGATCTCTGGCATCCCGTGGCGTGAGATTGTTGGGTTGAGTGATCAGACGGCAGTCGCACTCGTAAAAGCCAAACATGAAAAGGAACTTGATTAAAACATGGCGACCAAAAATACGTCAATATACGTCAGGCGCGGACTAATTTGACAGGACCATCGATCACTCATACACTACAACTAGATACACAGTCTCGAACAAAACTCTTATCAAAAATACGTCAATATACGTCAGGCGCGGACTAATTTGACAGGACCATCGATCACTCATACACTACAACTAGATACACAGTCTCGAACAAAACTCTTATCAAAAATACGTCAATATACGTCAGGCGCGGACTAATTTGACAGGACCATCGATCACTCATACACTAGAACTAGATACACAGTCTCGAACAAAACTCTTATCAAAAATACGTCAATATACGTCAGGCGCGAACTAATTTGACAGGACCATCGATCACTCATACACTAGAACTAGATACACAGTCTCGAACAAAACTCTTATCAAAAATACGTCAATATACGTCAGGCGCGGACTAATTTGACAGGACCATCGATCACTCATACACTACAACTAGATACACAGTCTCGAACAAAACTCTTATCAAAAATACGTCAATATACGTCAGGCGCGGACTAATTTGACAGGACCATCGATCACTCATACACTAGAACTAGATACACAGTCTCGAACAAAACTCTTATCAAAAATACGTCAATATACGTCAGGCGCGGACTAATTTGACAGGACCATCGATCACTCATACACTACAACTAGATACACAGTCTCGAACAAAACTTTTATCAAAAATAGCGACAAGTATTAAGCAGTCAAGTAGTCAAAATAAATATACATTAATTTAAAATCGACCTTAAGTGCAGTGTATTAAGTTCTTATCAGAAAGCAGTACAAAAAGCCATTATTTTTTACGACAGAGTCTGACATCAAACCAAATTCAACCTTACACGCATGCACTAAAGTCAGAATTATAAAGTACTAAATGAAAGAAGCACCTAAGTGCTGCGTTGTGCACTATAAGGGAGTTCAGTTCAACCAATTTTTACAGTGATTGTGAATCTAGTGTATAAGTGATCGATGGACAGGACTAAAATAATATTTATATTTTGTCCTTTTCTTAATAAATTAAAAAGAATGAGATGCACTCAACTTAAATCTTATCGTCCAAGATCTACAGTGTCTCAAGACTAAAGTCTTTGACCAGTGTGTGTTGCCAGTGATGACTTACGGAACTGAAACGTGGTCGCTCACAATGGGCCTCATACGAAGGCTCAGAGTCACACAAAGGGCAATGGAAAGAGCTATGCTCGGAGTTTTCCTGCGCGATCGAATCAGAAATGAGCAGATCCGCAGAAGAACCAAAGTCAACGACATAGCTCTGCGAGTCGCTAAACTTAAGTGGCAGTGGGTGATGCTAATTGCTAGTAGAACCGAGTGGCGGCCACGTACCGGAAGACGCAGCGTAGGGAGGCCTCCAACAAGGTGGACTGATGACCTGGTGAAGGTCGCGGGATGCCTATGGATGCGGGTAGCACAAGACCAGTCATCGTGGAAAAGCTTGGGGATGCCTTTGTCCAGCAGTGGACCTTTATAGGCTGAAGAAGAAGGACTTACATTTAGTTTATTTTGTTTCTAGCGCGCTATTACATCAACGATTGCATCACTGCTTACCATCCGGCGGGATTGCAGTCAAGCACTAGTTTATAATTATATATTTTAAAAAAAGGAGCAGGGTATCGCGGCCAAATTCTGGATTGCGCTCTTGATTATCCCATTGTCAAAGTTTATCCATGATTGGTTCGTTCTTAAAATGTGTAACATTTATTTGCCAGACCCGGATGTGGCCCTCGCTCGCTTGGAGGCGGTGCAGCGTGCTCGGGAGCTGCAGCAACAGAAGCTCCTGGAGGCGTCACAGAGGGCGCTCGAGCTGCAGAAAGAGGTACACTAGCATCTATATTGTTGTCATTTTTGGGAGGGAGAATGTATGTGTGTGTGTGTCAGAATAACACAGCAGTCGCCTTTCTCTTACAGTTCCACTGTTAGAAATCCATACTAATACTATAAATGCGAAAGTAACTCTGTCTGTCTGTCTGTTACGCTTTCCCGCTTAAACCTCTCAACCGATTTTGATGAAATTTGGCACAGGCAATCTTTAGACCCTGAGAAAGGACATAGGCTACCTGTTATCCCGGAAAAAAATGTTGTTCCCGAGGGAAATCTAAAAAGCGCGATATAACCGAACTCCACGCGGGCGAAGCCGCGGGTGGAAAGCTAGTTTTTTATATGTTAGTATGTCGCTATATACAACTTTATTTTTTGTTTATCCGAACCACGTTATTATTATTACCACGTGTCCAGTATTTTAAGTTTAAATAAATAAGTGTGTAAATCTACATGTACTAAACTTAAAAAAGGTTGTTATCTTACTTGGTTGTCCGTACAAAAATATGGTCAGCGCACCGTTCGTCCGAACGCGGCGTGAGCCCTGTCTCAAACGCCTAGCACTAATGATCTACCGTCAGCTGTTGTGCGCTCGGTAACCACACTGCAACGACTTCTAAATGTATTTGGGAAAAAATATAACATGGTGTACAAATTATTGGAGTCGATTCAGTTATTTTTTTGATATGGCATCTCGTGTGTGGCCATTAGAGGCCGTAACTACTTAACCGGACTTTCCTGTGGATGCCTTAATTAAAAATTAAAGCCTCCAGCCAGGGGCACTTAAAACTAACTTAAAATTAGGCGACTACGCAGTAAGGGCACCCCCTGTGGGGTACGAACCTCGGCTTAGGGCGTCGCTAGAGAGGACAGCAAGGGACGGCTGGATCGAAAGTTATACTTAATGGTTTGATGACCGCGGCGTTTCCTAGTACTAGCTCTGGGAAGAAACGCCGAAACAAACTCAGAGGTTATTGTTGGGACATTATGATATTACTGGCTCAGCTGCGGCGCGGGCTGGCCTTCATCGGACAAGGGACGGGGGAGGGGATTACTACGTGGAGCGCGTCGCGGTGGACCTCGGCGGCGAGGTCGGTAGGTCGGTCTGTGTTTGTGTAATGTGCTGGTGGCCCTATTGGCCTCTTGGAGGAGGGTAATGGGGTCATCGGGGTCTGTGAGAGCATGCCGAGGGCGGCGAAGTCGGGAGAATCGATTCAGTTCCTTATTCTGAACAAACTATATTCAGGTTTCGCTTAAACAAAAAATAAAGTTGTATAACGAAATATAGTTAAATATTTACCCCTTTATCCATAAACGTTGCTTAAAGTTAACTAGGGAATAGCGACTGTTGTAAAATGTATGTTTAATACATTTTTGACGTTAGCACGTCACCTACCTTTAATCATTGATTATGATTAAACTTCTTAATGTTTCTTTTTTTCATCTAAATTTTTGCAAGGCTTCAGTACACATGGAGTGACTATGCCAGCCTCATGGGGACCTCCAATACTAAAAGGAATCCTATTTCCTTCATTATTTGTCTCCACAAACGAAAACGGCCCTTGCCGCATGTGAACATGGATTGCTCAACGCTATGTTCAGCAAAACATCCCACAGCGGCACGCCAGCCAAAAACCTCCTTAATGTTAAGATTTGTAATTTACAACAAGTTCAACATTATTTCTGATGAGGTTACTGCACTAAGTAGGACTTTTGGTTGTTGTTGTTAAGTAAGTGTAAAGTGATTGTTGTTACAGCGTGAGGAACGCAAGCGCGCGGAGATGGCGGAGCGCCTCGAGAAGTACGGCGCCGCGGCCGGACGGAAACTGGGCGGCGGGGAGAGGGGAGACGGTACGTGTGCTGTAAATGATGTTCTAACGAATTGGAACGAATCTCTTTGGAGTCGTCCCAATTCGTCAAAACAACATTTAATCCCATCAAACTTTTCTGTTGCAAAGGCAAGAGAAAGGTTTTAGAGCTATTACCCACTGAATTTACTATGTAGCATATATTATGAAAAATATCTTCTACGACCATTTGGTAATTAGCTTAATACACTAACCATAAGTAATATCTCAATAGTACTCATTCCTGCCAAGTTGTGTTACAATGACCATTTCCACACGGGTAAGGGCTCCCGCACAAAACCGCGAATTCGCATCGCATCACAAATACCTGCGAATTCGCACGAACGCACCGCAAGAATTTCCGATCTGCTTCGCATCCCACATTCCTGTGATATTACGTCATCCTTGGTGACGCCATTTTAGTCCGCTCTAAGACAGCTTTTAGAGAAAGACGCGCGGCGCCTGCACTGCCTTCTTTGTTTATAAAAAAATGGTGGAATATGATATAATTTTTTAAATACCTTTAATTGAGGAGCGTCCCGTCTTTTGGGACACAACTTTTGAGTAAAATAGTTCCCATCAGAGTTCATAATCGTAATAAATGGATGAACCCAGAATCTTCTTTTTCTTTTATATCTATTTAACAATAACAGCAGTGCAATAATCTTTTTGCGATCCATCTTACGCTTTCTAAAAACACGTCTAGTACGGCTGACTACACTTGAAGAAATGGTCACCCTACCAAACGGTTTGCCGCACTAAATCGTGTCGCAGAAATTCGCATCGCAAGTTCCTGCGATGCGAAATCGCATCGCATCGCATTGCAGTTTTGTGTGGAGCCCTAAGCCGTACAACAATGAAACTTTAATTTTTTTTTATGGTTATGCTATCAAAATATCAACTTATGATTATGCCAAAAAGCGCGCGTATTTGGGTCACGACTAATCATCGTATGTTATTAGGCTGTATGTATGAATGCCTTTGTCTTACATTTGTGGGATTAAATCAACAAAACAACATCACGCTGATGGCGAGCGCCGCGCTATCTTCTCAACACTGACGGTTTTTTGTTTATTTTATTTTAAGGTCGTAGAAAAAGTTTAGTATGTCACTGTCGCAAACAGTTATTGTAATACTCGAGCTGAACTATTGTGTATCACAAACTATCACTCATGTTACTATAGCTATCATTGCTCGACAGTGGCATAAATAACTATTCTTGTGACTAAACTAATGGATATATTTATATGACATTTTATGTGTAGACTGAGAATGTGTTGAGGTACACGATGTTTAATTTATTGTCGTATTGTCATCACCAATTTGTATATTTAAACACTTCTGTTTTACTCCACAGACTACATGCCACTGAGCGCGGGCGCGTCGACGTCTTCCTACCGACCTCCCAAGAAGTCCAAATGCGGCGGCGGAGGCTGCGGACGATAGACCGACATCCGAACACCCATCACCCATCCCGACTGAGACAGATATCTTACCATCCCCACACAGGCGTCCGCACCGCACCGTTCATCAAGGATATACAGGAATATGCTAAAGGCGCACTACACACCTAAACCTGGCGGTACAGCCCGCCGACAGAACCGGCGGCTTATCTATACTAATATATAAAGCTGAAGAGTTTGTTTGTTTGTTTGAACGCGCTAATCTCGAGAACTACCGGTCCGATTTGAAAAATTATTTTTACGTTGGATAGCCCCTTAATCCAGGAAGGCTTTAGTCTATATAACATCACGCTGCGACCAATAGGAGCCGAGCAAATCAACCTACGCGGGTTAAAGCGCGTGGCGCAGCTAGTGTTAAAAAAAGCATGTCGACAACCATCGGCCGCGCGTGTTGTGCTTGCCGGCTAGCGTACGCAAGCGCTCTTTTGTCCGGTGACATTTCAGCTGTACTGACGTGCTAGTATTTTAACTGAACAATAAGTTTGTGATGTCGAGCCGCCGACTAAGATTTACGACTTGCAATGACTGAAGCCGCCAACCTAGCCCGCCGGCAGAATGTGGCCGACATATGCCACCGGGCAGTTGTGTGTAGAGCGCTTAACCGCTGATAATCCATCACTGTCTACTGTAGTAGGTACTGCAAACTGTGGATGAAAGCCTATTAAACTAACACCGGTGCCGGAAGAAACAACTTGAACTTAACCACAAGACACATTAAAAAGTCTTTGATCTTGAAATACTGAATTTTGTTAATTGAGAAAGTCGTCCAATAAATTATAATAACGAGATAACTGTGCACCTCGCTCTGTGACGTCATTCGGAGGGTACCGTTTGTAAAAAATGAGAATTATGTTAAAAAAAATATAGATTACATTTTTTTAAATATTAATAAAGGGTAGTTCTGATGATAAAGCGTCATAATACTAGATCATTTTACTCATGACGTTTTGCATATGGACTGAAATATAATGCTGGTTCAACCAACAGGCTTCGCTAACGCGTCGAAAATGTAAAAATCAAAAACAAAATAAAAAACGACTTAACAAAGCAAAAACTCCACGGAAATAGTAATAACAATAGGGGATTTGAACTATATTTAAACAATTGTAACAAAGATGCTATCGCTACTCAGCGCTTACGACGAATGCGGGGCGCCGCGCGGGGAAGCGGGAGAGGGTTTGCATTCCATCGAGGTGCATAATTAACTCACATGAGTTGTAAATCGGTTGTTAATACTCTTATCAACTATACTTAGCTATAATAAGGTATTGTTTTCAATGGATCCTTGATAAAAGTGACCAACTGATATAAAAAGAAGTGTCGTTTGCACTGGTCTGGTCGTGCCTCGGAAAGCACGTTAAGCCATTGGCCACGGTTACCATACGAACATCTAATGGTAGTCGTTACGGGTTGTTGGAGTCCTCAAAAGTCCAAAAATAGGGATGTTTCCTGGGTAAAAAAAATTAATTCCATATTTAGTCTATCATTCAGATTATAGAAAATTATTGGATACGTATATTTTGTTTTATCAAATCAATAAAAATTGACAAATATAAAAGGCATCAAAGATCTGGAGTGGTGGCTGGTGACGTCACTGCTCGCTAAAAGGAGCAAGGAGTGACGTCACACGAGTTTTCAACAACGAAAAAGAAAAAATTACGTGTCTAGTTTTTTTTGGAAATCTGACTGACGGACTTATTAGTTTTTTTTAGTCAACTACCCTATTGGTCTAACTACAATGCTTCTATATCGCCTTCGGGTTGTGCAAATCAGACGGCAGTCGCTTCACGGAAAATATCGAAGTTTAGACAAAATAGCAGTTAGTAAAGCGGACCCCGGACTCCAAAGCTGAAAAAGCTTCGGATGCGACTGGAATTAACGCTGAGATGATGTAATGATGATGTGATGCAAAGTTCCATGTTCAGCAGCCTATGGTGTGGCTGTGCTGTGTCAGGGAATTCAATGACTTTAACATTTATATCTAATAATAATAATGAAACCGCTGACATAAGATTTGACAACAGATATAAATATTAGAGATGTGTTTCATTGGTTGTGGGGTGTTACAATAGTTTGGTTCCACGCTACGTTTTAGTAATAATAAATCTTTCTATATTGCTGTTATCTTAATAATGGCCTCGACCGTTCATAAACTAATTTAAATTTAAGTCCCTTGCATCTTTATTTCTATTTCTTTAAGAAAAGGACAGAAGATAAAATGTTTCTTTAGGGTGGGGACACATCTGCGGAACGTACGGCGCCGAAAGCTCAGCGGCTGAAGTTTTAGTCGCAATATTCAGTTGTTATGACAAGCCAAACGGTCAAAACGCGGCGTCTTACGCGACGCGACGGAAAGTTACACTTTCCGTCGCGTAGCGTTTTGAACAAGTGGCGTCATCGTCAGTCTGTCTGTGTCGACACTTTATGGTGTGCGGAAAAAAAAATGGATTTAATTAGAATATTAGATATTATAGAGGGCTTAGAAGACGTTGCCGCTATTCGCTACCGCCACGTGCGCGATGCACAACACACGCCGAACGTTCAGATACGCCCGCTGAACGTAATTTCGGCTGATGTGTGACGGAGTACTTGAAATTGAAATACACTGAGAGCGTATTTAGCCGAACTTTCGGAGCCGTACGTTCCGTGTCGCGACACCGAGACCTGTCAAATTAGTCCGCGGCTGACTTAAGTCGACATGTTTTTGGTCGCCATGTTTATAATCGCGTCTAAACTGTTTATGGAGTTGAGGTTTGGCGGGAAAGCTAAATGAGTGTCACGCTCATTTTTCATTGGACTTTTTAAATTATTTAAAATAGTGTCGTTCAATAAATAAAAGCGTGTGATTTATGTAGTAAAAAGTACATTCAGGGAATAATTTATAAAAAAACATTGAAATATCACAGCATAGTGGCCACATCATGACTTTGCCTCAAACCTCTCTCGTAGACGGTTCACGCGGCCGTCTTTTTCGACTGTCATCGGCGATATCCGCCATTATTGTGAAATAAAATTTTCAAAGAGTTTCTATAATTTGTTACACGTGTTATTGGCAAAATTGTGGTCTCTATTCCACGGGGCCATTGATCAATAGTGGAGTTGAGTCTATGGAGTATCTTTTAACAATTAATTGACAGTATTGAACTAAAATGTTATCTTCTATCCTTTTCTTAATGAAATAATTATATAAAAGGATGCACTTAGCTTAAAATTTGTTTAGTTTCTGAATCGGCGCCACCGTCTCATATCTGTGCTATATTCTATACACTGTAATACTAAATAACAGACCTCGCAGCAGTTGCTGTGACAAATAATTATAATATACTAATATTGGTGATGTTAATAATTAATAAATATACTATAGTTATGTTGGGTGTGATTATTGCACTGCGTTAAAAGTCGCGCGGCGATAGAGGTTTCATAAAAATAAATAATAATTGATTGTATTTTGTTGTTTTTCTTTATGATCATCAACCTTTTCGTCCCACTGCTGGGCACAGGTCCCTCTCATACAGAGAAGGATTGAGCGTTATCACCACGCTAGCTCAATGCGGGTTGGCGATTTCAGACTTATAGTTCAGGTTTCCTCAAGATGTTTCCTTCACCTTTTAATCAGTCATTGGTATCCAAGATATACTTAGAAAGTACATATAACTTTAGGAAAGTTACATTGGTACTTGCCTGACCTGGAATCGAACCCGCACACTCGCACTTGAGAGGCTGGTGTTTTAACCACTAGACCACCACGACTGGATGATGACGATGTTACCTATAGCAGAATGTAAAGGCGCAATTCTTCAACTGCGTCCCGCACTGGGGCCCCCCCTGAGCCCGCGTGGTAGATGAGGCCCGCTGTCTCACGGGGAGGAGGTCGGTACCCCAGCTAAACATTGTTTTCTAACTAAGCTTGCGCAGCTCAGCTTTGAGCAGTGAAGTAAAACATTAAAGCACAAATAATACACACACACACACTAATAAATGAATTGAATAAACTTGTCATACAGAGCAGGACCAATCATGGATCACACGCTACTACAGTACCTTATCTCCACGCTAGCATACCATCTCAAAACCACACTAGCACACCAGCATGCTAGCACATCACATACCACCACGCTAGCATACCATCTCAAAACCACACTAGCACACCAGCATGCTAGCACATCACATACCACCACGCTAGCATACCATCTCAAAACCACACTAGCACACCAGCATGCTAGCACATCACATACCACCACGCTAGCATACCATCTCAAAACCACACTAGCACACCAGCATGCTAGCACATCACATACCACCACGCTAGCATACCAT
>JADWQK010001197.1:0-62032 GCA_017933935.1 Sesamia nonagrioides
TTGGAGCATCGTACCCACCACACATCGCAACATAACTGCTCAGACCCGTCCTCCGTACGGCTTCACCAGACATCATGCCGGAACACGACGAATCGCTTGGCGGCAAGACTTTGTCTGGTGGGTGATAACTTCTGCCGGCAGCCGATGTTATGGCCTACCACCGAGAAAAAAAAGAGAAAGGAAAAAGATATGGGTGTCACATTTTTTTTAATGGCTTAATGGCCATTATAGGTTTCCCTGTGTAATTTGGATGTATAATTTTAAAGCATGTGAACAGACTAATGCCAAATAGTTTCAATTAAAAATAATAAAACAATACATAAGGTTATGCAATACATGACATGGCTATAAATATATGACAATTATGAAATAAACTTAAAACAAATAAGGTTAGGCATTGACAGCAGAAGATAGAAGAAAAGCATGAAGTGGAATAGCTGCTTGTCACTTGTCTGCGTATATACTTTCCACAATTCGTTTTCTAAATGTCTATTATAGTAAAATGAATCAACTACAATCATAATATGGACAGATTGGCTCAAAATCAGAAGTCATTTTTTCAAATTAGGCGGAGAATCAGCACTTTTTGAATGTCAAGAATACATATGACAGTTCCGTAAAACGCCCACCTTCTATCTCTGAGATTCTTAATCTAACATTGGACAATTTCTACTGGCACACATCATACAACCATCCATTGATGACCTTTCCATAACGATGTTGGGGTTGGCCTACAGTCCAACTCCAACCCAATACAGCTGAATATTGGTATTACATGGAGTGCCTGCATATTTAACCCCCAGAACCCAGTAACATGAGCAATCCATGTTCACATGCGGCAAGGGCCGTATTTCTTTTGTGGAGAGAGATAATGAAGGAAAGATGATTCCTTTTAGTATTGGAGGTCCCCCACGAGGCTGGCATAGTTACTCCATGTGTACTGAAGCCTCACAAAAATCTAATTTAAAAAAAAATACAGTAACTGGGTAAAATTAATTAATTACCCCTTAACACACCATCAACATTTTGTATACAATGTGGTTGTATCAATACTACATCAAAATTGGTGTCTATGGGAGCAAAAATTTCAAATACTGGATGTGGTCTTCCCATCTGAATATAATTTAAGTGTCTTCAAGGCTAGAGTAAATAGGCTGTTAATAAACTAGTGCGCCTTACTATGAATGATAGCATCACTGCTTACCATCAGGCAGGATTGTAGTCAAGCACTAGTTTAAAACATTTTAAAGAAATGTGGGCAACCTAAGAGTCTTCTACAGAATAAGCTGAATGGTGACGTAAGTGAGGCTGCCATGATAAATAATTAATGGTGAAATGCTGTTGTTGCTGTATCATGATATAGCGAAAATATTGGCTCTATGGTGTAAAAATGTGCAAATATTATTTGACAAGTGTGGATTTGAAATAGGTTCCAACTTAGCCTGAAGACTATCTGATAGCAGTATAATATCTAAGACTGTTCCGTTAATTACTTATTGTTAAAAAAAAACGATATAAATGCCCAGCACATTTCACACAAGTTTGGCTGCACTTGATAATACTTTTATGTAGGTATTGTAATGTAGACATACTTCTCCATCTCATAGTAGCAGGCTGCAGACATCCTATGACTTCCGTCAGGCGTCGCTCAAATGCCTTCAAGTCTGAAATCAGTATAAAATCATATTTGTAGCAGAAAACTAAGATTATACTAATTATTACATTTTGTATTAACTTTTTAGGAAATCTTTATCTCTAGGGAGATGCAAAATTTTTCATAAAGAACATTCCGTAGGTACTTGCAACTATGCCGGCTGAGGGCGACTACTTCTCTAGTTATTATCAAAGTATGATTATAAAATCAGAGAACAAACAAATTAAGTCTTGAGAAATTATCTAAGAAGTCTTTAAAAAAATTCAAATATCAAGAATGGCGCCTAAACACAGGTCAAGACTAAAATAGTGATTAGTTACCATCACAAGCCGTTTGTTCCAATGACATCTTGTTTTCACTCGTATAAACAATGAACAAGAATGTTGTTTAATATCTTTCTACATATTGATCATTGATTTTGTTCATCGATGGTCGATTAATCTATTCTATTAATTTTTTAGAAATGAGTAAATAAATTACTGTTGTTGAAAGGAAACTGACAGTTGCAAAAAGAAAAACGAGATGGCTGACATTGACAATAACAACTACCGTAAAAAAGAAACTGAAGAAATGGAACACCAGTCTTTATAGTATAAACTCGTAATGGACCGAATCATTTAGTTTTTTTTTTTTGATATGGCATCTCGTAGATGGCCATTAGAGGCCGTAACTACTTAACCGGACTTTCCTGAGGATGCCTTAATTAAAAATTAAAGCCTCCAGTCAAGGGCATTTAAAACTAAAAATTAGGCGACTACGCACTAAGGGCACTCCCTGTGGGGTACGAACCTCGGCTTTTTTTTTTTTTTTTTTTAAGGATGTGGGGGGGATTGGATGCACCCGCCATCACAGGGCATTATGAGCATGGGGAACCCGGATTTCCTTCCAGGATTATAGTACTACGGGAAGGGATGAGAGGATGGATCTACTTATTTATATCATACAGATTCACATCTTATATACTAACATATTTTTTACTTGTTACATTTGTACCTTTTACTTATGACAATAATTTTACTTTATTCTACTTATCTATTTTTTATTAATACTATTTATTTGACTGTATCTTATTTCTACACATTTATTCTTAAATTTATTTAACTAATAGCAACATTTTGTTAACGTTTATATATTATACTAAAATATATAATTTAACAATCTTATTTATCCATCACTTATTTCTATTGTTTACAATAATACAGATATCCGTGCAGTAGTCCACAAATTGTTTACGACTCGTTTCACTAGTAAGTAGTTCCGACAGGTTTTGCCTAACTAATTTTACTTTTAATTTTTGTTCTAGGGCGTACCTTCGCGTTGCGTGAACGGGGCAGTCGATAAGAATGTGCACGACATCTTCCACGGCGTCTGGCTCACAGATGCATGATGGACTCTCCTTTAACTTAAACCGGCTTAAGTACTGGGAGAATCCACCATGCCCCGTCAGCACCTGGGTGAGCTTCCCCTCGGGCTTGACCTTGAGTACAAAGCGGTGTGCCACTCTGACATCGGGAAGGAATGTCTTAGTGACCGACGCAGTGTCCCCGGCTATATACCGACTGTTCCATTCATCCAACGATGACTGACGTATAAGCCGCTTCACGTAGGATATGGGACACTGGTCGTAATCAGGCTTCCTTCTCGATGCCAGAGCCGCCTCCTTAGCCAAATCGTCAGCACGCTCGTTCCCTGGGAGTCCCGCATGGGCCTTGACCAAGTACAATGACACAGCCTTGCCCTGAGCCAAGGCTTTCCGCAGGTTCTCCCTCGTCTCCACGGCCAGTGGGTGGAGTGACCCATGGTTAACGACCGTCTCCAAAGCGGCTCTCGAGTCGCTGTATAGACCATAGGTCAACTCCTTACCCTTGAGGACGACGCTCGTGGCTTTACATATGGCCAGAAGCTCCGCCTGATAGACAGTGCAGTACGCGGACAGATAAAGCTTGATGTTCCGGAATTCGGCCTCGCTATTCCACAAGGATAGCGCGGCTCCGACCTTCCCATCAATCTTACTGCCGTCGGTGAAGATTCGCACCTGCTGCACATTACACCTGTCCACAAGGCTTTGGTCTATCAGTTGGGTGAATTCTAAAGCCATATGCTCTGCCGGGTGAGGAGTTTCTGCAAACCCCACCGGACGCTCCGTCTCCCTATCACACAGCTCCAGCGGGGGCGACCCTCTCTTTGCCTCGTACAATGCGGCTGCTTCTTGTACCCTGAGGTCGAGAGGAAGTATCCCCGCTAAGACCAGAGCGGAGTGTAGAGAAACCGTGCGGTAAGATTTGCAGAGCTTCTGAGCGAAACCTCTCTGGACCGTGTTGAGCAACTTACGTACCCCGATTTTCATAGCCGCGGGTGCCCACACAGCAGACGCGTACATTATAATCGGCTCTACAGTGGCCGTATAGATTGAGCGGATTACGTCGGTGTGCAGACCCCAGTCTACCTTGGCAGCCTTGGATAGTTGTTTGTAAATATTCAAGGCTTTCCGGCACTGCAACGCTACATGCGTCTTAAAATTCAGTCGGTCGTCAATAGTCAGTCCTAGGATCTTGACTTCCCGCGACATGCCAACGCTGACCCCTCTCATGCTCAACTGCGGGGTGTCATACTTAAGTTTCCTGGTTAACACCATTGCGCAGGTTTTATGTGGCGCAAACTTTAACTTATTTCTGACACCCCACTGCTGAACATAGGCGAGTGCCACGTTCGCCTGCCTCGAGACGCCAAGTCCAGTATCTCCGTCAAAAACCATAACGACGTCATCCGCGAAAGCCTGCACATACACCCCCATCGCCTCCAGTTCCCGCAGCAGAGGATCCAGTAGAAGGTCCCATAGGACAGGACCACCGATTGACCCCTGCACACAACCTTTGTTGGTGCTCCTCGTGCATTCTTCCCCGGCGTACCTTACACTGACTTTTCTGCAGTCCAGATAGCTATCCAGTAGCCTCCTGATATTAACCGGACACTTTTCCTCAGCCAGACGGTTTCGGATTTTCGGCCACCATGCGCTATCGAAGGCCCCCTCTATATCCAATGACACTAGGGTAACTAGCTTTTTCTGCTTTATCAGACCCTTGATTCGGTGTATTAGAGTATAGAGGGCGTCCTCGGTGCTCTTCTGGGGCATGAAACCAAACTGGCGAGTACTAATCCTCGGTATGATGTGCCATTTAATTCTTGCTACTGTCATCTTCTCCAGGACCTTCCCCAAAACCGGCAACAGACCAATAGGCCTGTAAGCTTTGGGGTTCGTGTAGTCATCCTTGCCCGGTTTTCTCAGGACTACCACGGTTGCCTGCTTCCAGATGTCCGGAAAGTGACTTATCTCTAGGCACTTGTTGAATAGGGCAAGGAACGCGTCCAGGTCCTGGTAGATAGCCCTGCTGCAAATATCTGCTGTGAAGCCATCAGCTCCCGGGGCCTTCTTGGGATTGAAACTGCCCGCCGCGGTCTTCAGCTCTAGCAGCGTAAACGGTGGGTCATGAATTTCATCATGCCGCCAGTCATTTACCCGCTTTGCCGCTTCTCTAGCGCAGCGATGGTCTTCATCGTCAGTTTCCTCCAGGTCTTGTGGGTAGAATGTCTCCGCAAGTAAGGCAGCCGACTCTCTTGGGTTAAGGAATGCACCCTCTTTGGTTAGGGTCAAGTCTTCTTGTCTCCTGGTGGTCCTACGGATGATGCGGTATATACCGTCGCATACCCCTTCCCTGTCCTGTCTTCTACAGAACTCCTTCCAACTTTCTATTTGGGCTTTCTTGGCTTGGCACTCATATTCTTCTTTCTTTTTCAGGTACTCAGTTACCACTATTTCCTTGCGGTACGGTGCCGCGTTTCTAATTTTTCGCCTGAAGGTAGTGGCCACTTTCTTCAGCCTTGCGAGCTCATCATTCCACCATGGGACCTCGAGTACCTCTGTACTCTTCTTGATAGGCATGCTGATTTTGCATGCTTCTGTGATGGCCTCGGTGAATTTACTAACAACATTTTCTAGTGTTGATTTACTGTCTATGTTTCCTACTGACTCTGCGTTAAAATTGTTAGACAGATTGAGTTCCCTAAATTTCTTGTTAAAGAGGTCCCATTTTGCCTTCTTAGTGTTGTATATCCTCGTGGTTCTCTGAACTCTGAGGCCTCTACTCGTGCGGAGATTTATATCGAGTAGGATGGCGTTGTGGTCCGAGCTCGTCATATCCTGGTCTACCCTCCAGTTCTCTACCAATTCCAGCAGATCTTCTGAACAGGCTGTTATGTCTACGAAACTGGTGTACTCCCTGTTACCTCTCACGGTGTCGAAAGTGGGAACGAACCTCGGCTTAGGGCGTCGCTAGAGAGGACAGCAGGGGACGGCGGAATCGAAAGTTATACTTAATGGTTTGATGACCGCGGCGTTTCCTAGTACTAGCTCTGAGAAGAAACGCCGAAACAAACTCAGAGGTTATACTCAGAGGTTATTGCAGGGACATTATTATATTACTGGCTCAGCCGCGGCGCGGGCTGGCCTTCATCGGACAAGGGACGGGGGAGGGGATTACTACGTGGAGCGCGTCGCGGTGGACCTCGGCGGCACCGGCGGTCATTTGCATTGACCTAGAAATGATTCTAGTATAAAATAATTATTGTGCCACTTGGTTTTATTTTTTTCAACAAAATCTTCGAAAATATATTCCGGACTAAGAATCACCCAGGTACTTGGCTTGTTTCTCCCAAGGGATCGGCTTGCCGTCCAAGGTGATGGGTCGTGGAAGGGTGACACTGACCCGCGGTTTCCTGTAGAGTACCGCTTGGCTTTTTAGGGGGTTGACTTCAATCCTCCATTTCATAAACCAGTCAGCGAGCTTATTGACCGCGGATTGAAGATGGAGGCGAATCCAGACTGGACTGTGTCCCGAGCAGTAGATGGAGAGCCCTGGGGAACACCTGCACGGATGGGGCGGGGGGAGGAGAGCGCTCCTTCGATTTTATAGCGAAAGGTGCGGTTTGATAGAAAGTCCCGTAAGATGAGGACGAGACGATCAGGCACACCGAGTTGGTACAGCTTATAGATTAAGCCGTAGTGCCAGACTTTGTCAAACGCCTTCGCTATATCGAAGTAAACTACGCCTGTGTACATACCACGCAGGAACCCTGCGTGAATATGTTCAGTGATGCGTAGGATCTGTTGCGGACAGGAGTGTTGGGTACGGAACCCGAATTGTTCTAATGGGATAAGGCCCTTGATCTCGGCGTAGGCTCTGAGACGCTTATATATAAGCCTCTCATAGATCTTACCGAGAACTTTGAGTAAGCTGATGGGACGGTAACTGAACGGTTCGGCTTTAGGCTTACCGGACTTGGGAATGCCTATGACTGTGGCTTCTTTCCACGTTTGTGGGAAAATGTAATTCCCCAGTGCACCATTGAGGATGGTGGTCAAGAGGATGATTGCAGAGGATGATTGGTGGGCAGGGAAGATGCGGATCACTCTGTTGGTGATGCCGTCAGAGCCGGGCGCTTTCCTGGGTTGTAGACCTTTGACGATGTCCTGCACTTCATCAGGGGTGATGGGAGGCAGGGGTTCCTCAGGGTCGTCAACGGGTGGGAGGGAGGTTCTACGTTCGACTTCAGCGTCAACCTCAAGGAGATGAGCTTGGTCTACTGGTAGGAGGCTGGGGGAGCACTGGGCTTCCAGGCAGGACGCAAGGCATTCAGCCTTGTCATCGTCATCGAAGGCGATGGAATTGTCAGGACGAACTAGGGGAGGCATGGTCACAACTTCATTGGATTTTAGTTTCCTCTGAAGGTCCCAGAAGGCTTGATGGGTGGGCTCTAGCTCATCCAGCATCTTATCCCAGCCAGCCTCACGCTACTCCGATATGCGTCTTTTTACAGTTCTCTGTAAATAGCGCATATGGGTTTTGTTAGCCGCGCATGGGAAGCTGCTGTATGCACGGACCGCCGCGTTCTTCTCGGTCAACAGTTCACGCAAGTCAGCAGGGAGTTTCCAGCGACAGTCTTCTGTCACTGTAACCTCCCTTGAACATTCGTTCAGGACTGACTGTACGTGATCCGTGAACAAGTCGATCGCGGCTGTCGTGTCAGCGATAGAGTCGAGGCGTGCAGGTATGGAGTCCAAGTGGGGGGATGTGGTGGATTTCAGCCGATCGCTTACTTTCCTCCAGTCCGTTACCACTTTCGTCTGGGGTGCTTGACCTGGGTCAGAGAGGCCAGTACGGGGAACCAGTCGAATGATGACTGGGCGATGGTCAGACGAAAGCTCTGATAGCGCTTCTATAGAATCTAACCGTAGGTTGACGTTCTTTAGGAGCGCTACGTCGAGGACGTCTGGGGTGTGGTCGGGTTCATAGGGGAAGTGAGTGGGGGTCATGGGGCCCACGACATCGAAGTTTAAGTGGGTGGAGAGGTCAAACAGGAGTCTGCCTCTGGAATTGATCCTGGTGCTATTCCAGGCAGTGTGTTTGGCATTGAGGTCGCCCGCTATTATAACGGGGTCACTCAACCCAAGAAGTAGGGCAATGTCGTCTGCTAAGAGTTGATGATTCTCTGCAGCGGAGATGGGTGGGAGATAGGCCGACACTATAGTAATAGGTCGGTGGCCTGTCATGCCGAGACGGCATATTGAAACTTCGAGTCGTGAGAGGGGTGGGGGGTCCATTGGGATGCAATGAAGAGCCCTTTTGAAATAAATAAGGGTACCGCCTTTGTGGCACCGCAGCCTGTCGTTGCGAACTACACGGTAGTTAGCAATTAGGGTTGTGCGGTGACTAGGCTTGAGAAAGGTCTCTTGAGCGAGGAAGATGTCTATCTGGTGCTCTCGAAGGAAGGTTGAGATCTCGAACTTCTGATCTCTAATGCCGTCGTAGAAGAGCCCTTTTGAAATAAATAAGGGTACCGCCTTTGTGGCACCGCAGCCTGTCGTTGCGAACTACACGGTAGTTAGCAATTAGGGGTGTGCGGTGACTAGGCTTGAGAAAGGTCTCTTGAGCGAGGAAGATGTCTATCTGGTGCTCTCGAAGGAAGGTTGAGATCTCGAACTTCTGATCTCTAACGCCGTCGGCATTGAAGTGCCCTTTTGAAATAAATAAGGGTACCGCCTTTGTGGCACCGCAGCCTGTCGTTGCGAACTACACGGTAGTTAGCAATTAGGGGTGTGCGGTGACTAGGCTTGAGAAAGACACTATCTGGTGCTCTCGAAGGAAGGTTGAGATCTCGAACTTCTGATCTCTAATGCCGTCGGCATTGAAGTGAGCCAGCTTGAGGGATCGGGGCTTGGTTCTCTGTTTGGCCGTATTATCCATAAATTACTTATTGGATGCAAGGGAGGAAAGGGCGTGCGTAATTTCTGGGTACGCATTGTAAATGTTAATAATGGCTTGCAGATTGCCAGCTGCCATAGCGACTTTTAAGTCGTTTGCCATCTGTCTGGCGCGAGGCGACATAAAAATAAGAAAGGTCCCCGAGATGATATTAAAAGCATCTGTGGGACCGTTTCCTGACATTGGGGTCGAGGGAGGGGGTGAGGGGGTTGTTGCTGCAGCCATAGGTGCAGGGGCAGGAGGGGACGGGGCCGCCTTTTGGGCCGTGGTAGGACGGATACGAGGATCCTTGTCATGCCAGGCGGGGGTGGTTGGGGGGGTCTGGGGAGCGGACGCCACGAGGGCCGGGAAGGCCCTCTGGTGGTTTAGTTGATTCCAGGGACTGGGCCTTTGAGGGCTCAGTCGCTCTGGGATCTGACTCCCTGGGGATTCACGCTTTTGGCGTGCGTTAGCCCGGTTGGCTAGCTTGGAGGAGGAGGATTTGGGGGCCTTGGGGCACCCGCGATAATTGGCCGTGTGGCCGGTCGCGCCGCAGAGGACGCAACTAGGTGGCTCTTTGCAGAGCGCACGGTCCTTGGGGCGGGGGCACTCTGCCGTGCCATGATCGCCTAGGCACTTAACGCACCTGGGTTTGGCGTGGCAGTGAGCCTGGGAGTGCCCATAAAGTTGGCACCTGTGGCATTGGCCAACAGTGCCGCTTTAGTGGGGCTTTTCAATGAGGATCCCGGTGAGGGAGCAGATGCTCTTCACCAGGAAGATGGGGTGGTGCGTGGATCCTTCGACTGGGTGGCTGATCACTAGGACCATGTCGTAGGGCACCTTACCGCGTGCCTTGTGCATACGGTGGACCTCTTTCACAGGGATTTCCTGTGAGAGGAGGTCCGCCTTTATGTCGTCGGAGGAGATCTCCTTTGGCACGCGGCGGATTACTACGCGAGTAAGGCGTTCCTCTGGTAGTGAGTAGGTGTAGAAGGCCACACTTCTCTGTCGAAGGAGCTTGGTCAGGTCCCGGTAATCTTTAGAGGACGGAACGGTCACCTTTATGCCAGTCTGTGTAGACCTGGCATTGGTGAAGCTGATCTTTTGATCAGAACACCACGCGGACAAGTTAGTCCATTTCGCCTTGTACTGAATGAAGATAGGCGGGGGAGGGGGGATTTTTGAGGCGGCTCTGGGGGCCGAGCGGGTGGGGTTGGGTGTCGCGGCACGCGGGACGGTGGCAAAGTTTGGGGGGGCAGGGGCGGGGGTGTTTGAGCCGCTAGCGGAGGCAGCGGCCGCCAACTTCGGGGCCTGGTTTGAGGAGGATTTCTTCCTCCTCCTCTTTCCCGAGGCAACGATGACGTCAGCTTCATCGTCCGGGGACGAGGGTGAAGACTCCTCGGAGGAATCCAAGGAGTCAGGGATAGGCCTTTTTGCCAAGAATACCTCGGTGTCCATAGACACCTCGGTTTCAGCGGGGACGGGCTGGGGTACGGGAGCTAGCTGCTGAATAGCAGCTAGTTTATCGCCATACTTGACGCGAATTTGGGGGTCCTTTAATAGGACATCGTAAACCAGGGCAAGGAGCGCCTGGTAATGAGGATGGGGACTTGGACTTGCGTCCATGATTCCTAGTCCTCCGGGTTGGAGGGCCGGGGGGTGTGTAACCCTCCCTGTCGATCGGACAGGGAGGTGTGTACCTAATGTAACGCGATGATCCGCCGCAGCGCAGCTACAGCACACCACACGACACGACACTGCATACACACACACACACACACGACGATCGGACTCTTGCGAGTCAAATCGGAAGATCCGACGCCACACAGATTCGTTGGCACCGTTAGGTTTCACTGGGGCGCGTTGGTGCGGGGAGTGACTACTCGCCCGGTAGTCGGAGGAATTTACTCGCTTTCGTGAGCCAATCCGACCGACTATTGTACGTTTTTGATCAGTATTCCGCTAGGAATAGGATGTACGTTTTTTGACCAATTCTGTAGAAATAGGATATAGCGTTGCTGCAGCTTTAGATGCAGGGCGATACACTGCTCGATAAGTGCAGCAACGTAGACACTATCACAGAACACTGACACACCCGAGAGGCACGACGCACATGGCACGAGCGAGAGCGCGGCGAGGCCAGCGAGAGCGGCGGTCGCACGGAGCGAAGGTGGGGACGTCCGCTCGAGACGAGC
The DNA here is from genome assembly GCA_017933935.1 of Sesamia nonagrioides. Taxonomy (NCBI): domain Eukaryota; kingdom Metazoa; phylum Arthropoda; class Insecta; order Lepidoptera; family Noctuidae; genus Sesamia; species Sesamia nonagrioides. The sequence continues at coordinate 11,148 of JADWQK010001197.1, forward strand.
GCGCGGCGCGGAATCATTTTTGCAGTTTTGCACCTTACACACGTAAGTAACAATAACCTGGGGTTTACTATAACATGTTAAAACCAGCTGACAAAGATCATAGTAGGACCCATCTGTATGTACATGCGATGAAATGCTTGATAAAGCCTCAAAGAAATAAATAAAGGTAGTGTGTTTATTAGCGGGTATGTCAGGAGTATACCCCACATGGGTATGTGGGGTATACTCCTGACATACCCGCTAATTCCATAAACAGCAGCGGATGCTACTGTTTATGGAACATTATTATTTTTTCAACCAAAGGACGTCCATCCTATTGCCTCGATTCGATATGGATATATGAATTTTAATGGATCATGTCACAAAGTAATTGTAGGGCTGACTGCCAATAGTGCGCCCGACGCAAATCACTACATGATAACTTACGCTTCGGCGATCATATTCCTACCTACCTCGGTAATACTTTCATCGCATTACATAATAATTAGTACAGCCGCTGTTGTGTATAGTCTTTTATAATAATGAGTGTTCTTTCCCACAATGATTACTGATAATTAGCAATTTAGTTGCATTATATTTAATGATTTTTAATAACTTACTTCAACTGGGAATCGAAACGAGAAGTCAAGCAAAAACAATCGAAACTCGAAAGAGTTAATGAAGATTATCAAAGTAATGTTGGTTTTATTATGACTTAAGTTTTTTTGTAAATAGCGTTTCCAATGCAGCAATGAAATGTGAACCGTTTAACAAAAGTATTTGTTCCAACAAAGCTTGAATACAACGCGACTCGACAGTACCTTTAACTTTTGCAGTTGACAGTGACACTTGTAGTTTGTATGTACAACAGCAACTCTATTTGCAAGTGACCATAAAATAAAGTACTCTGTGCATTGTGCAAGTGACTGTAGTTCTACAACAAAAGTCAAAACTCAAAACAGACTAGTGAAGTGAACCCAGTTGCGAGAGTAGGTACAAAGTTCAAAAACTGCAGAACTTCTATAAATTATCTAATTGTACTTTGAAACTAAATATAGATGATACAGTGACCTTATTATTTCACGTTTTATTTTGTACATAACGTAGGTTATCTGTTATAAATAGTTTTTAACTTAAAATAAATCATCCACTGCAAAATTTATGTGCTTCAGAGTCATTGATAAAATATTTAATAATAAATCAATGTTCAGAGTATTATTTATAGAATAAACAAGTGTTACATCAACTTTAGTTACACGGCTATTTAATATTTAGAAAATTAAAAATAGGTTTAAAAAGTAGATGAGTCAGTAGAATTTAAAGTCTAGATAATAGTTACAGTACCTATATGATTGTGTTTTCAGAATGTTTCCTCTCAGGCAATTAGTAGGCAATGCCACCAGAAGAGTTGTGCCCAGTATTAGGGCCATGTCAAGCAAAGGTCCTCTGGTCGACACAGCAGTAGACAATGAAGGAATAGCAACTGTTACCATGCAAAGGCTACCAGTGAACAGCCTCAACTTGGACCTCCTTCAAGCAATGGACAAAGCACTGGATGAAGTAGTTGCAAAGAAATGCAAGGCAATGATCTTGACATCTGTAAGTTGCATACATTTCTTTCTGTGATAGGTCTCCAATTTGTAGAGACTGTTTCATGTAAGAATTCCCTTCGGCGTTATGTTGATATTCATTTTTGGTCACTATCGTAAACAAGGTAGACGCACTCTGCGTCTCTCTCTCTCACACTAAGTTGCCGTCATGTTGGCACATGGCAAAGGAAGTCTTAGATGAAACACACTTTAATTCAAATTATCTACTAAATTGAAACTAAAGTACAAATAGGATATGATTAATGTTTTGATTAGACACTTTTCATAAAACAAAGAAGAAAGATAAATTGTTTACTCTGCAAAAATAAGTTTTTTTTTATAACATATTAATTATATGTTTATTATTTTAAAAAATTGTATATAAAATGCTCACAGTCATCTATTTTTTAACATTATTTTGTCATTTTAGGCCTCGCCAACAGTATTCTCCGCTGGTTTAGATATAATGGAGATGTATAAGCCTGACATGAAGAGAGTGGAAACATTCTGGACGACTCTACAAGAAGTGTGGATTAAGCTCTTTGGTGCTAACTTCATCACCGCTGCAGCCATCAATGTAAGTCTAACCAAGATTTATTTAATAAGGCATCCTTAATTATACCTGTTCAAATAAAACATTATGAAATAGCTGTACAAGTAATGCATAAAATAAATAAATTCAAGGAGCATTCAATTAATATTTGACTCATCGACAATTTATGTTATTAATTACTCAATTTGAACCCTAAACATGTTATTTTAATATTTACATGCTGATCAAGATTTCAGAAATGTAAGTTTTAAATTATAGTAATAGTTTTTGCTAATTTTTATTATTTTGTAAGCAAAACCTCACCTTGAATACCTAAAGAAAAGGTGAACCGTCTTCTTTTTTCCCAGGGCCATGCCCCTGCTGGTGGTTGTCTCCTTGCTATGTCATGTGAATACCGTGTGATGATGAGCGGCAAGTACACTATCGGGCTTAACGAGACAGCCCTTGGCATCGTTGCCCCCAACTGGTTCATGCACACCATGACCAACACCATACCACAGAGGCAGGCTGAACTTGCCTTAACCACTGCGAGGATGTTCTCTGTTGATGAAGCTTTGAAGGTAAGGCTTATTTATTCCTGTGAAATATCAAAAACCAACCAAGTGAGAGTCAGACTCACTCATATACCTACAATAAAAAATCTATTATTAGTATTTATTGTTGATGCAATAGAAATATAGCATCTGGGAATATTTTAAGTGTCTAGCTATCTACCGTTCATGGGAAACAGACCGGTAACAGATAAACAGACTACTGGAGTTTTAGTAATGGGGTCTCATTTATATCCTTTGGGTATGAAACATTAAATACTAGAGTATAACAATGTAATAGGGCACTAAAAAATATTGTCTCATTTAGAATTGAAAATTAATTACTGGGATTTATTCGTTGGTTGTAAAGTTAAGATATGTCAAAGTCAAATCATTCATTTCAAATCAGCATATAAATGGTTAAGGTCAAAATTAAAAACAAAAATAATTGGCTGGGTAAAAATGTTATGTATGTAAAATCTCTCATCAATCACTCTTAAATACATATTTTGTATACTTATGTTAATTTTATGAATAGACCATGCATCATTACCGCAAATACACTATACTTAGGTAACAATGACAGGATTTCCATATTTATGTTATAAATATTCTAGAAATAGATGATTTAAAAAAAGAATAATAGGTAAAAATTTATTTAAGAATTGCCCTCGACTCGCTTGTTTGTGGAACAAACACTCGTTGTTTTACTTACTACACTTAATTTAAGTTCAGTGTATTTCTTTTTATTCCATTCAGAAAAGAACAAGATAAATATTAGTTAATTCTTGTCAAATTAGTCCGTGACTGACGTAAATCGACGTATTTTTCGCTATATTTTTAGTCACGTCTAAACTATCTATGGACTACTTATCTTAATTTGACAGGACTAAACTAATATGTTATCTTCTATACTTTTCTTACTAAAATAGAAAGAAAACGAGGCACTTAAAATTATGTAGTTACGTTTGTGAACACAAGAATCGACACCAATAAAACTGTAAAATGAATGTCATAAAAATTACAAAACCAAATAAGCAACTGAAGAAAGAAGCCAAAAGCTTTATTTTTCTAGATTTTAATACACACGTAATCAGCCTTCAATGTTCCCACTGTTGGGACACAGGCGTCCTTTCGGTGAGAGGGAGTGGGCCATAAACTACAACACTGGCCTAGTGTGGGTTGGTAGATTTTGATAGGCTTCATGTGAAATAGTGATATCAAGCTGCATCCAGTTGACTGAAAGCCAACCTCAGCAAAGTTAGCTAGATTGTGAAGTTAAAAGGAAAGGCAGATGATGAAAATGATAACTGTGATTAATTTAAAACAATTCCCGTAATTTCAGGTTGGTCTCATAGACGAAACTGCATCGGACAAAGCGGATGCCGTTGCCAAATGCAAGCAGTTCATCAAGAAGTTTGACAGAATCCCACCTTTAGCGCGTTCGCTCACCAAACAGAAGATCAGGGCAGGGCCCTTGACATGGATGTCGGATAACCGCAAGCAGGACACGCAGGAGTTCCTAATGTTTGTGGGACATCCTAAAGTACAGAAGTCATTAGAAATGTACATTCAGGCTTTAAAACAGAAGGCAGCCAAGTGAATCTAATTGTGAGATTTATTATATATAGTATTGTTATTAATTTGTGTTCTATTTTGCTCTTGTATATAAGTAGCAGCTACAGCTTGGCAAAAAAGAGTAGAAAATAATAGGAGCGCTACTGTGCTGTTCGTATGGCAACCCACTATTAACTAAAAATAGTTTTATTCATTATTTGTGTTTATTACTTAATTTTCTAAACGTAAATCGTTTAGAAAATAAAGTAATTAAACACTAATTTTAATTATAAACAACTAATGAACTTTGCATATTTAAGAAAAGTCATTACTTTTTAAAATGTTGCCAATAGACAAAAAATTTGTTCCGTTTCTAGACTTTTTTGCCAAGCTGTAAAATGTAAGATAAGCATATTAATTCGATCCGCAAATAGGCGAGAACTTTGACTACGATGAAATTATGTTATATTGTACGTGCGTAATGTGTTTACCTGTGTAACATGCGTATATGTTTATACAAAATATACATTTGTACATACTTATGTTATGTGGTTTCACTTCAAACATAATCAAAATAAGTTTCTTAAGGAAAATCGTAATGACCATTTAAAATTGAGACTGAGCTACTCGCTCTGCTAAGCTTTGTTATTATGCAATATGCGCAATTATGATACAATTGTGACCTTTTAAACACTGTGTTTTTAAATCTCATAACTTATATAAGGCTCACGTAAATTAATTTAGGCTTCACTAACTCGATAATGTAAAAAACAAAACCCAACCTCATAAAAAAAAAACTTAACAAAGTAAACACTCCACAGAAACATTTTTTTTTTTTTTTTTTGATATGGCATCTCGTAGGTGGCTACTAAGAGACCGTAACTACTTAATCGGACTTTCCTGTGGATGCTTTAATTAAAATTAAAGCCTCCAGCCAGGGGCACTTAAAACTAAATTAAAATTAGGCGACTACGCACTAAGGGCACCCCCCGTGGGGTACGAACCTCGGCTTAGGGCGTCGCTAGAGAGGACAGCAAGGGGCGGCTGGATCGAAAGTTATACTTAATGGTTTGATGACCACGGCGTTTCCTAGTACTAGCTCTGAGAAGAAACGCCGAAACAAACTCAGAGGTCATTGTTGGGACATTATGATAATTACTGGCTCAGCTGCGGCGCGGGCTGGCCTTCCTCGGACAGGGGACGGGGGAGGGGGTCGCGATGGACCTCGGCGGCGAGGTCGGTAGGTCGGTCTGTTTTTGTGTACTGTGCTGGTGGCCCTATTGGCCTCTTGGAGGAGGGTAATGGGGTCATCGGGGTCTGTGAGGGCATGCCGAGGACGGCGAAGTCGGGAGATGGTGGAGGGAGTGTAATTGGCGGCCGCTGCTATAAGAGGATTGCGGTGCTTGATGGCAGTATCAAAGAAGCGTTTGGAGAGACGTTTCATGAACTGCTGGATGGTGGGGATTTTGAGATCAAGGTGGAGGATCTCATTACGGACGAACCAAGGGGCGTTTGTGGCTTTACGGAGGAATCGGTTTTGGACTACTTGCATCCTATGGATATGACGTGGCTTGGCATGTACGAAGACTGGACAAGCGTAGGTCATTATCGGGCGTATGCAAGCTGTGTACAAGCGCATTTTGCACCTGAGCGATAACTTGCTACGCGGGTTGAGGAGGGGGTGGAGTCGACCTAGAGCGAAGGCGGCGCGAGCGCGGACCGTCTCAATGTGCTCTGAGAAGTTGAGGTTTTGATCGAGAATCACACCTAGGTACTTGGCTTGCTTCTCCCAAGGGATCGGCTTGCCGTCCATGGTGAGGGGTCGTGGAAGGGTGACACTGACCCGCGGTTTCCTGTAGAGTACCGCTTGGCTTTTTAGGGGGTTGACTTCAATTCTCCATTTTCTAAACCAGTCAGCGAGCTTGTTGACCGCGGATTGAAGATGGAGGCGAATCCAGTCTGGACTGCGTCCCGAGCAGTAGATGGCTGTGTCGTCTGCGAACAGAGCGAGTTGAGCCTTACTGCTTTTCGGGATATCGCTAGTGAAGAGCGTAAAAATGAGTGGGGCTAGTACAGAGCCCTGGGGAACACCTGCACGGATGGGGCGGGGGGAGGAGAGCGCTCCTTCGATTTTATAGCGAAAGGTGCGGTTTGACAGAAAGTCCCGTAAGATGAGGACGAGACGATCAGGCACGCCGAGTTGGTACAGCTTATAGATTAAGCCGTTGTGCCAGACTTTGTCAAACGCCTTCGCTATATCGAAGTAAACTACGCCTGTGTACATACCACGCAGGAAGCCTGCGTGAATATGTTCAGTGATGCGTAGGATCTGTTGCGGACAGGAGTGTTGGGTACGGAACCCGAATTGTTCTAATGGGATAAGGCCCTTGTTCTCGGCGTAGGCTCTGAGACGCTTATATATAAGCCTCTCATAAATCTTACCGAGAACTTTGAGTAAGCTGATGGGACGGTAACTGGACGGTTCGGCTTTAGGCTTACCGGGCTTGGGAATGCCTATAACTGTGGCTTCTTTCCACGTTTGTGGGAAAATGTTATTCCCCAGTGCACCATTGAGGATGGTGGCCAAGAGGATGATTAGGTGGGCAGGGAAGAGGCGGATCACTCTGTTGGTGATGCCGTCAGAGCCGGGCGCTTTCCTGGGGACCTTTGACGATGTCCTGCACTTCATCAGGGGTGATGGGAGGCAGAGGATCCTCAGGGTCGTCAACGGGTGGGAGGGACGTTCTACGTTCGACTTCAGCGTCAACCTCAAGGAGATGAGCTTGGTCTACTGGTAGGAGACTGGGGGAGCACTGGGCTTCCAGGCAGGAGGCGAGGCATTCAGCCTTGTCATCGTCATCGAAGGCGATGGAATTGTCAGGACGAACTAGGGGAGGCATGGTCACAACTTCGTTGGATTTTAGTTTCCTCTGAAGGTCCCAGAAGGCTTGATGGGTGGGCTCTAGCTCATCCAGCATCTTATCCCAGCCAGCCTCACGCCACTCCGATATGCGTCTTTTTACAGTTCTCTGTAAATAGCGCATATGGGTTTTGTTAGCCGCGCAGGGGAAGCTGCTGTATGCACGGACCGCCGCGTTCTTCTCGGTCAACAGTTCACGCAAGTCAGCAGGGAGTTTCCAGCGGCAGTCTTCTGTCACTGTAACCTCCCTTGAACATTCGTTCAGGACTGACTGTACGTGATCCGTGAACAAGTCGATCGCGGCTGTCGTGTCAGCGATAGAGTCGAGGCGTGCAGGTATGGAGTCCAAGTGGGGGGATGTGGTGGATTTCAGCCGATCGCTTACTTTCCTCCAGTCCGTTACCACTTTCGTCTGAGGTGCTTGACCTGGGTCAGAGAGGCCAGTACGGGGAGCCAGTCGAATGACGACTGGGCGATGGTCAGACGATAGCTCTGATAGTGCTTCTATAGAGTCTAACCGTAGGTTGACGTTCTTTAGGAGCGCTACGTCGAGGACGTCTGGTGGTCGGGTTCGTAGGGGAAGTGAGTGGGGGTCATGGGGCCCACGACATCGAAGTTTAAATTGGTGGAGAGGTCAAACAAGAGTCTGCCTCTGGTATTGATCCTGGTGCTATTCCAGGCTGTGTGTTTGGCATTGAGGTCGCCCGCTATTATGACGGAATCACTCAACCCAAGAAGTAGGGCAATGTCGTCTGCTAAGAGTTGATGATTCTCAGCAGCGGAGATGGGTGGGAGATAGGCCGACACTATAGTAATAGTTTGGTGGCCTGTCATGCCGAGACGACATATTGGAACTTCGAGTCGTGAGAGGGGTGGAGGGTCCATTGGGATGCAATGAAGAGCCCTTTTGAAATAAATAAGGGTACCGCCTTTGTGGCACCGCAGCCTGTCGTTGCGAACTACACGGTAGTTAGCAATTAGGGGTGTGCGGTGGCTAGGCTTGAGAAAGGTCTCTTGAGCGAGGAAGATGTCAATCTGGTGCTCTCTAAGGAAGGTTGAGATCTCGAACTTCTGATCTCTAATGCCGTCGGCATTGAAGTGAGCTAGTTTAAGGGATCGGGGCTTGGTTCGCTGGGAAGGTCTGCTATCCATTATTGGTGGGATGCGAGGGAGGACAGGGCTTGCGTAATATTGGGATACGCATTGTAAATGCTAAGGGTAGCATGTAGATTGCCAGTTGACCTGGCGGCTTGTAGCTCCTGCGCCATTTGTTTGGCGCGGGGAGTCATAAAAATGAGGAAGGTCCCCGAGATGACATTAAAGGCATCCATGGGACGATTCCCAACCGTTGGGGATGAGGGAGGGGGTGCGGGGTTCGCTGCCGCAGCCTTAGTGGCGGGGGCGGGGGGTGATGGGGCCACCTTTTGAGCCGTGGTCGGACGGATGCGAGGATCCTTGTCCTTCCAGGCGGGGGTGGCTGGGGGGGTCTGGGGAGCGGTCGCCGCGAGGGCCGGAAAGGCCCTCTGGTGGTTCAGCTGATTCCAGGGACTGGGCCTTTGAGGGCTCAGTCGCTCTGGGATCTGACTCCCTGGCGTTTCGCGCTTTTGGCGTGCGTTAGCCCTGTTGGCTAACTTAGAGGAGGAGGACTTGGGGGGCCTTGGGGCACCCGCGATAATTGGCCGTGTGGCCGGTCGCGCCGCAGAGGACGCAACTGGGTGGCTCTTTGCAGAGCGCGCGGTCCTTAGACCGAGGGCACTCTGCTGTGCCATGATCGCCCAGGCACTTGCCGCTGGCGGAGGCAGCGGCCGCCAGTTTGAGGGCCGGATTTGAGGAGGATTTCTTCCTCCTCCTCTTTCCCGTGGACGAGGGTGAAGACTCCTCGGAGGAATCCGAGGAGTCGGGGATAGGGCGCTTTGCCAAGAATACCTCGGTGTCCATGGACACCTCGGTTTCAGCAAGGGCGGGCTTGGGGGCGGGGGCTGGCTGCTGAAGGGCAGCTAATTTATCGCCATACTTGGCGATGAAATCTGGGTCCTTTAGGAGGACCTCCTTGAGCAGGGCTAGTAGCACCTGGTCGAGGGAAGATGATGGGCTATCCATTCTCCTAGTCCTCCGAGTTGGAGGCCCGGAGGGTGTGTAACCCTCCCTGTCCTATCGACAGGGAGGTGTGTACCTACCTACCTACTAACCTGACAAGTCCAGCGCCGAGCAGCTTCGGTGCACGACACGACACTACACGACACACACACACACACACACGCGAGGATCGGACAGGAGTACCGACGCCACCAGTTTCGTTGGCACCGTTAGGTTTCAGTGGGGCGCGTTGATGCGGGGACTCCACAGAAACAGTAATAACAATAGGGATTTAAACTGTATAGCGCCACAGTCTAAAATATCATACAGTCGTTCGACGAAGACGTCTAGACAGAGCAATCGTGCGGGGTGTGAGGGGCGAGACGCGGGTAAGCGGCACCCGACTTGCGAACAAAACGATGTTCGTAGCTCGGTATCTATCATTAAGGGCTGACGCGTGTTTGTTTTTTTATTTGTTTATTAAAAAATGGTGCATACGAAGTGTGCTGTGAGTGATTGCAAGTCTTCATCTTATATAAATAAAGAACTGCAGTTTCATCAGCTTCCACACACAGAAGAAAGGTAAATAAATCTGTTTTGATATTTTAAAGTGCATAAATAATTTTATTTCAAATGTCGTGCCACGTTGATAACGCAAATAAAATGGCCGACCCGCGCACGGTAGAAAAAAAAAATTAATAGGTTATTGCATAGGTCATGTGTTTGGAAATCCTAATACTTAATATTATAAATGTGAAAGTGTTTGTTAGTATGTTCCGTGTCAAGATGGTGGATTTTATATCTATTATGGGTGAATTTTGAGATGGTGGATGTAATTTTTTTTATTAAAAAGTTATGGATCTCAATTTTGAGTTTAATTGTAAGCACTCTAATTATATATTTTATAATCTGATATGGGTGTCAATTTTGAGTACAATTGAGGTGCTTGTTACGAAAAAGTTATCCTTTGTTACGAATGTACCTTATGTGAATGGCATAAGGTTCAATATTGCGTGACATGCAGTACATAACTTTTAAGTGCTGACAAGAGTCTCGTTTAAGTCTCGAGATCTAGGTATTAGAAAGTTACAATATAAAAACGCATTACTAGATCTAGGGTGGCCTATTGAATGGTACAGGTTTCATAACTATTGTTAACAAAGTGTCGACATCGAAATTTCTAGAAACCCGTTTCCGGGAATTACCGTAGGTACTTACTGAATGTACTCAATGTTATGCGCTATTATTATTACATCTAGACGAATCTGGAATGTTCGATCAGCTGAACTATACAATATGTAAAGAAAATCCTGTCCGACCCGTGAAGGTGTTGTTAGGTATCGATAACTGATTCTACTAATTCATACAAACCCTGGCTAAACTTAAAAAAAAAATTACCCCTAAAAAATAAATATTATTTTGCAAAAGATATACTCATGAATGGCAATACAATGCGCGAGTGACGAAACAGGTCACGTGCTTATCCGTGGCGGTGTTAAAGGTCATGTACTCGCTTGACCTCATGCATGACCTTCCACACTTGCATATGGTTAGTGCCCAGCTCTCGTGCCACAAAACGAGTACTCACACACGGGACCGGGATACAAAACGGATCTCATAATCTCTACGAGCTTCTGCATAAAAGCAGTCACTAATCACACCCAGACACATGAGCATGTTAGAATACTCTACCTACGTTAGAAAACGACTTGATCACACAATAAACGACACGTCTACATGGACGCAATGCCTACGCGAAACTAATAAATAGAAGCGTTTTACCTACCAATAAAACGCATATTAATTTACTTACCTTATTCGAAGCTTATTTAATTGAGATAGGCCCTACGTTTCCCACCTTCAACGTTTCTATATATATCTGTCTCTTTCTAGTACGTCACTTCCGCGTGGCAGTGGTAGGAGGCTAGAAGGCTCGCTAAGCGAGACTTGCCATCTTGATTTCATTGAGTCTAATTACCAGGCAGAGCTTGACCATAAGCTTCGAATAAGGTAAGTAAATTAATATGCGTTTTATTGGTAGGTAAAACGCTTCTATTAATTTGACTTGACCGTTATTCGAAGCTTATTTAATTGAGACGTGTTTGTTATCGCCTGGTGGAAGTGACGAAGACGCCAATGTGAAATAGTACAGTCGCCAGGACATCAAGCTACCACAAACTGTCAGATTTCTTTAATGGATTTTCAACTTTATCGATAAAGCATTAAGATTCAAGTTTGATTGGGAAAGTTTGACAGATTCGGGTAGCTTGACCTGCTGCTGCTGGTCTCCGTACATTAATAAAATGTACTAGTTGTGGTGTAGTAACCAGTAACTAAGATCTAAAGTGTAAGTACATATATACAGGTATATACTACATATCAAAAATTATGATCGATGTAGGCATCGATAAATAATACTTAGTGTAATTAATCAAACATAAAAATATATTTGATTCAAACAAAAAATCCATTGATAATAACATTTCTTAGGTGCATCATTTAATTTCTAATCAACTGGATTAAATAATGTAGTTACAGGGAGACGGTTTACAATTGGTCTAACTTCTGGTTTATAATATTTGCAAAAGGTATTTTGCTATCGTCAGTTGCCCCTAGCAAGAATTTCCTCAAGAGGAAAATTATCGACCCAGTTTTGTGAAGCCACAGCTGATCTAAACCTCCCAGGAGATGCCTTAATACCAGCTTCGACTAAAAGCTACTTGATCCAGCCTGCAATTAGGGTTTTTGATGCAGGTTTAGGTTCACCTCTAATATTTATAAACAAATTGTTACAATTTGTAGCATTCCTACGATTCTCAAGAATCGAGATCGTATGCTTAGCCCAGTAGACTGGATCTAAATTTTTATTATGTTCATTAGAGATTAACCTCCAACTAGAATGTCTATAATCTACAGAATCAGTTTTTGATCCAAAAACCGGCCAAAACATTTATTACGTCATTTTGGTTTGAATAATTATCCGAATCAACTATGAGCAAAGATAAATCATGGATTTTTCTACCAGAGCATTATAGTTGAAAAAGAGCAGCTGTATGTCTCTGCACTTGAAAATATTGTTTTCATCAACACGTTTAGTCTCTAAGAAACTAGCGAGATCATTTATATTCCAAATCGGAGGCTTGACATTGTTGCTCGGTTTATGTAACGCGATAGATTTTAGAACATGTTTTACTAGAACATTTGAGCTTAACTGGCCGGATAAGTCAGGGTTGCAGAGGGTTGCGACCACAGATTTATGTAACAAAATAGTATTGTACGATAAACTATTAATTAAATGGAGATCAGATAAAAAAATCTAGCCAAATCACTTGCTACGCTACGACTGGGATAAACGCTAAGATGATGATGATGACAGCGTGAATGGGGCTGCTAGAGAGCGTAACTTGATGTCGGGGCGCCAAAAAACTCGCTCCCATCGTGGAACTACCAGTAGGTACGTTCCTTGTGCTTGATTGAGATAACTTAGGACCTTGGGAATCAGAAAGGGTGGAGGAAACACCCATGCTAGGTTGTAATTCCACGTCTGGGAAAACGCGTCGCAAAAGAGGGCTTGGTCGTAGTTTTGGTCCAACGACACGTAATTCGTCACTACATGGGCTCGGTTGGACGCAAATAAGTCGATCAATGGAACTCCTCACTTGAGGAATATTTTGTTCGTGCATTTTGCAGACAGGTGCCACTCTGGAGTCATTCGAAACCTCGACAAGTGATCTGCGTGGGCATTGTATATACCTGGTATATAAAGGACGTTCATGTGAATTTGATAGTCCTCCAATATTTGGAAAACTTTGTAGGTTATATCCAGGAGAGGAGCCGACTTGGTGCCCCCCTCGTGACGGAGATTTGCGACTACCGACTTGTTGTCGCTCTGAATCAAAACTATTTTGTGACTCAGGAGCTGATAAGGATTTTCTAAAACTCTTAGGATTGCCAACATCTCCTTCTGGTTGCAATGAAGATCTTTCTCGGCTTCTGATCACAGACCCGAGAGAGAAGGATTGTCTAAACGGGCTCCCCAAGCGATGTCGGATACATCTGTTGTAAGGAAAAGAGACGGAGACGGCCTATGTATTTCCGATGGAAGATGACAATTCTGACTCCACCATATCAGATTGTCTTTGGCAGCATGAGGTAGGGTGTGTCCTGACCTGTGTTCTGACTTCAAGATTGCGTTCAGTAGGTTCAGAAGTGCTCGAAAGTTGAGCCTTCCTTTTGGTACTACAAAACTGGCAAAATTGAGGAGACCAACTAAGCTCTGGAGCTCCTTGATCGTTATGCGTTGCTTCCCTAACAAATGACAAATTTTGTCTGCTAGTCGCGGAAGTTTCTCTTCGGGAAGGCGCTTGCAATTCGACCATGGATCTCAATGAATTCCTAGAAACCCTAGACTTTTCGACGGGGTGATAATCGACTTTTTGTAGTTGATCAGCCAACCCAACGTCGTTTCCAGAGTGTCAACCACAATCTTTACGTGATTCCGAAGTCTGTCTTCGTCCTGGTGAGCGATCAAGAAATCGTCGAGGAAACTATTATCCTGACACCTCGTTGCCTGAGTGTCTAGGCTATTCAATTCGTAAGCGCAGCAAAGGTCTTGGGCGCTGTGCTCAGACCAAAAGGTAGGCAAGTCATTTCTAGTAATTCTTTGCGATAAATTAAGCGCAGAAACCTTCTGTGGCTGCGAGCCACAGGTAAATAAAAATACGCCTGCGAGAGGTCGACTTTGCATAGCCAGTCCTGTGGTTGCAGAAAATCAGGAATGCGACATGCATTTATTAGCTTGAATCGATCTGTTCTGATGTAAGAATTCAGAATTAAATTTAAATTAAGGACAAGAAACATTGATGACAGGAAACTTGGTGAAACAATGGCTCCTTTCAGAATTCCCTGTTCTATCATTTTGTTTATGACAGGTGTCATTTCGGCACTTTCTGAAACATTTAGGTTGCTTCAGACAACGCTTGGGTGAACAAGCGGAGGCTTCAGGCAAAAAGGGTATGCGATACCCCGTTATTATTTTTAAGGTGTGATTTTGTGCATTCATTTGTTCCCATTGATCTCGAAACTACAGGAGACGGCCCGCTCTGAACGAGTCAATACTTACATCGTTTGTTGTCATTATTTTGCTGGGAGGGCGATGACACGCGTTTTCGCCCATTTCTTGGTTGATTATTTTGTCGTGTATTCGACCGGCCTCAAAAGCTATTACGGTTACTCGGTGCGACCGAATAATAATGAGCAGCATAAGCATTACAGCCACCTTGCGGAGGTAGGTTACCGCTGCTACAACCACCTTGCGCAGGCGGGTTACTGCTAGCACATTGCGAATGCGTAATATTGTGCTGGCCAGCCGGAGCTGTATGAGCATAACCCTGCGAGGGCTTTTTGTTAGGTTTTGGCCCCTGCGAGGGGCCATAAAACTTTTGCATCCACCTGCGAGGTAGATCTTATATTAGCCTTTTGCATTGGCCAAAACATTTTCTTACACCCTCAGCTTTTTCCAAAGCAGCAGTAAATTTCTCTGGGTTAAACAGGTTGATACCTGTCGGTGGAATTTTCTTTAAGTTTGCCTTCATCAGGGGGTCCTTTGCCTGTTTAATGACACAGTCTCTCCGCATTTGGAGAATCTCAGCACGATGTCCACAAACGATCTGTAATAAGTCTGAAGAACACTTACTAAAGTCCCCTGTGGGAAAATATCATTAACTTCCTGAAATAAAGCTTAGTTTCAAAATTTTAAGTCAAATCTTGATCACTATGAACACACTAACATTATCAGGTTCCACATCAAGCATTTATTCATAACGATTTTCAGTAACACCGGACATAAGTGAGATGGCATCGTAATCCATATTGGTACTCACGTGTTCACTGGTGCTCTTGCAAATCATTTGTTATTGAAGACTACTTACCCGTTTAGCCAATTTCCGTACCTGTAACTGGAACAGCTTGAACTCGGGCTACTAGAACTGCTCGACCGAGCCCGCCGCTTCTGTGGCGAAGAAAGGCCCGGAAGAACATCACTACCAACCCTAACGGCATTATCACAAGAATTTTCTATACTGGATATCGAAAGATTAAACTTTATTCACTTATTTAAAATTGATTCGTAATAAAAATCGTTACGATATTTAAAATTTGAAAATAAGAAAAAATATAAAATCACTTTGAAGGTAGTGTCGCAGCGACACGACCGTTGACGGCGGGAAAGAAGACGCCAATGAAATCAAGATGGCAAGTCTCGCATAGCGAGCCTTCTAGCCTCCTACCACTGCCACGCGGAAGTGACGTACTAGAAAGAGACAGATATATATAGAAACGTTGAAGGTGGGAAACGTAGGGCCTATCTCAATTAAATAAGCTTCGAATAACGGTCAAGTCAAATTAATTTAAAATTAAAATGATTTTTATTTCATAAAAATAGGTAGTCTAGCGGCACGGCGGTACCCTTTGACTGAGGTGAGAAAGTATTCAAAATATTGATAAATTTTGGTATCGATTTAGTATTGCAGAATATCACGCAGCATGATGTTGACGATTCAACATCGCATGGCATTCTTTAGATTTTAGAACTTTCACATCACTTAAATTAGGTAAAAAGGTTTACATTGTTTATAATACTTCACTAAAATCGTACTTCATAAGACCTTTATAGTTTCTGTTTACTAATACCTGTGTAATAATAATGTTATTAGTAACTAGCTTTCCGCCCGCGACTTCGCCCGATAGAATATCAAATTTTTCTGGGATAAAAGGTAATCTGTGTTTTTACAACAAATCATTGAACCAGGTACAAGTTTCGATTAATAGCGATAAAAAAATGTTATTACGCAAAAAATTGGGCATCTCTAGTCATTCTTTTGACATCGCCGACATATGCTCGCCGCGGCAAGATAAATAGACGCCGACAAAGAATGAAAGGAAAGCCGACAATTATACCGTCTAAAATGGTGTTGTCACTTTTTAGAAATTTACCAGATTTTGGGGAAGTTAGAGTAAATTCGCGCAAAAAAAGGATTGTTTCAAAATTGATTTCTATTGTTATTATGATGATTATGCAAAATTTCAAATATTATTTGGTCATATGATTACCTAACCTTTATTATGGGTTTTCTTTACATATTGTATATAGCCCGTGACGCCACCGCAGAGTCAGTCTGCACTCGAGACTATCGATACGAAAACAGCGACAGTTAAAAAGCGATTTTGAGAATACCTACTGCAACAACTGTAACGAGAATTTTGAGTACTACGTGAAGTAACATCTGTAGTCTTATTGTGTGTTTACGACTTCGTGGACGTGAGGGAAGACTTCGGTGCAACGTCAGCTACATTCTACTTGTCATTGCCTATTACCAACTGTACCTTCGTCGTCAATAAACTTCGTAACCCATAACCGGCGTTTTAGTACCCCTAGCCCGTAACACCTTATTGAAATCCAAGTTGGCGGACGTCGTTTTTTATAAGTTAAAATAGGTGTCAATTTTAAGTATAATTGGGGTGCTTGTTACGAAAAAGCCATCCTTTTTGACATTATTTTGCAAAAGATATACTCACGAATGGCAATACAATGCGCGAGTGACAGAAACAGGTCACGTGCTTATCCGTGGCCGTGCTCCTCCGAAACGGCTTGACCGATTCTCATGAAATTTCGTATATACATTCGCTAGGCATGAGAATAGGTTTTTATCTACTTTTTATGTCAATACTATTTTTGCGGGTGAAACCGCGGGGCGCAGCTAGTTTTTTTTATAATTGAATATGGGTGTCAATTTTAAGTAAGTATCATTGGGGTGCTTGTTACGAAAAAGCTATCCTTTTTGAAATCAAAGATGGCGGACACCAAATTTAATGTATTTACAATATGATATGGGTGTTAATTAAAAAACTAGTTATCAAGACTGTATCAGTTCAATTTTTAAATCTCTTTATATACGCCTCAACTGCATTTTTTATTGTCATACTAAACTCCTTAATAATACACACAGTAAAGAGCGGGTTAAAAATTGTTTCCATTATTATATTAATATGTAATATTCTTTTATTTATAATACAGCTATCGATGTTCATCTGCAATAAATAAATAATTTCATAAATATTGTTTATTTGTGACAACCCTGGCCGATGCGTTACTGTCTAGACGATGTCGGCATTTTACACGAGATCAAAGGCGTCGACCTACTGTATGATTTTTATACTGTGATAGCGCTGTGTAGCGCTTACGCAGGGTTCCCAACTTAGGGGTTTTCCCCCAGATTTAGGGGGTAAATAAGTGAGATGGGATTTTTTTAGGGGTCTGAAATGTTTAGGGGTATTTTCAGGGATTTTTTGACTCTTTGTTATTTTTGAAATTTACTGTATTAATATTTATTTCTTGCCTAGTGACTGCTGGTCCGATTTATATTAAATCGAAATGATGGATCTTGTGTAACATTTAATCCATCCAATAAACGGTTAATATTCAATATCAATATGTATGATTCAAAAAAATCTGAATCTTCAAATGAAGACGAAATATTTAATGTATTAAATAACCTGCAATAACGATTTTGAAACATATTACAGTCATCATCATTTCAGCGTTAATCCCAGTTGCATCCAAAGCTTTTTTCAGCTTTGGAGTCAAGTCACTGTAGTCTAACTGTTTTTTTTTGAAAGCTAAACTTCGATATTTTCAAAGTAGAAGATTCAGAGGATCAACAACCCGTAACGACTGCCACTAGATGTTCGTATAGCAACGGCATGACGTGCTTTCAGACACGACCAGACCTCAGAAAATATTCATATTCATGCACTTCAAATATTTGCACTTTGCGGAATCGAACCATTATCGAATATGAATCATTATTCGAATATGAATCATTATGAATTTATATGCATTTTGAAACAAATGAATTAGGGCGATTTTAGGGGTTTGACGCAACTTTAGGGATAAATATTTTTAAGAGTTGGTAACACTGCGCTTACGGCGAATGCGGGGAAGCAGGAGAGGGTGCATTCCAGCGAGGTGTACAGATAACAAAGAATGTAATTCAATTGCTGACAGTTAATAGCGCGAGTTTTATGTCAATTAGTTGTGTTTAGTCCGCCGTGGTGTCAAATAGTGAAAACAACATGAACTCCCTTTTGTATTCGCGAGTTTGGTCTTTAATTGACGATAGTAGTTCATCTGATGATGATACAAGTAGCGTAGAAAGAAAGAGAAAGGTATTTAAAACACGTATTAATAATTCATTTGTTTCCCCCCTAAAAATTTAGGGGGGAAACAAATGAATTAGGGCGATTTTAGGGGTTTTTGACACCAACTTTAGGGATAAATATTTTTAAGAGTTGGTAACACTGCGCTTACGGCGAATGCGGGGAAGCGGGCAAGCGGGAGAGGGGTTGCATTCCAGCGAGGGTGTACAGTTATCAAGGAAAATATAATTAAAATTCTTTGACAGTTAGCTAGCGCGAGTTTTATTTTTATGTCAATTGTGTTTAGTCCGCCGTGGTGTCAAATAGTGAAAACAACATGAACTCCCTTTTGTATTCGCGAGTTTGGTCTATAATTGACGATAGTAGTTCATCTGATGATGATACAATTAGCGTAGAAAGAAAGAGAAAGGTATTTAAAACACGTAATAATTTAAACCTTTTGAATGATCAGGAATTTATTGCAAGATATCGTGTATCAAAGGAAGTAGCATTATTGTTAACACGCCAAATCGAAGACGAGAGATAAAATTGGCTAGAAAAGTAAGTAAGTAGTTAACCTACCACAATAAGTACCATTGGTTTTTTCATTAATTTAGCATTCCTGGCATTTTAATTTAATTTGCAGGTACAGGTGTAAAATCTGAAAATTTTTCTCGAAATAATAATGATGAATAAAATCAATGATTATTATTATTTATTGATTTATGATTATTGTAGATGATTGCAACGTATTCAAATAACTAATTAAAAAAGAAACAGAGCATTGCTGGGTTAAGTCCTTACTTGTATTTTTAAATTAATTTGTCCATTATATTTCAGAAACTTTGCAGTAAAACCCATAGACCAGGTACTAGCAACGCTGCAGTATTATGGCTCAGGATCGTTCATGAGATGTGTTGGTGACATGTCAGGCTTGCATAAATCAACAGTATGCCGTATTATTCATAGAGTGACTCGGGCTATAGCTAAATTGCGTCCTCATTACATTAACATGCCGGCTGACGAGGAGGAGAAATTGGCAGTTGCGACTGACTTTTACAAAATAGCTGGATTTCCGAAAGTGCTGGGTGCAATTGATAGCACTCATGTTGAGATTCATTCTCCGGGTAAGAAAGACCACTTATTTTACTTATGTATACCTATCACACTATTAGTTAAGAATAACATTGTTCAATATTTGCAGGTGGTGAAAACGCAGAAGGTTTTAGAAATAGAAAAGGGTCATTTTCAATTAAAGTGCAAGTAGTTGGAGATGCAAATTTATGTATAAGAAACATAGTTGCTAGATGGCCAGGTTCAGTTAATGACAGTCACATTTTTAATAACTCGTATTTAAAATACAGATTGGAATCAAACGAATTTAATAATTATTGGCTTCTTGGGGATTCTGGCTATGCTTTGAGACCATACATGCTCACTCCTCTAAATCATCCTCAAAATCAGGCAGAACAGTATTATAATGAAACCCAAATACGAACAAGAAATACAATTAAAAGGTTGTTTGGACTTTGGGAACAAAGATTTCCAATTATAGGAACCAAACTACGTTCTAAAATAGATAATATCCAGTGCATAATTGTTGCAACGGCAGTATTGTACAATATATGTCGAAAATTAAATGTTGCACAACCACCAGAATCATCATCTCAGCAATAATCTCAGTCGTATCCGAAGCTTTTTCAGCTTTAGAGTCTGGGGTACGCTGTACCGTTCACAACCACCAGAATATTATCCTTTTAAATTACAGATTCTCATTTTTATTTGGGACCCTATAAAGGGAGGCTATAAATTGATTAATTGGATGTCAAGGATGGAAAAAAGCAGAAAAATGTATTAACTATTGATTTATTTAAGAATAGAATAATTTATTGTTTCCGGTATGACAGCTAGAAGTAGTATACATCTTATATATAAAATTCTCGTGTCACAGTTTTCGTTCCCATACTCCTCCGAAACGGCTTGACCGATTCTCATGAAATTTTGTGAGCGTTTTGAGTAGGTCTGAGAATCATCTATTTTTCATCAACCTAAATGTTAGGGGTAGTCCACCCCTAAATTTTCTTATTTTATTTTTTAGACAAAAATTTTTAGTTTCTATTATTTTATGATACAACATACAAAAATACCTACATACAATCCTAAATTTTCATCCTTCTATGATCAACCCTTATTTTTTAATAGCCATTTTAGTAATTCAAGCATTTTTCATCTCCGGTCGAAAACTGATCAATCGTCATTTAATTAGTTTTATTCCCGAGGGAAATCTGAAAAACGCGATAAACCAAATTCCTCGCGGGCGAAGCCGCGGTTGGAAAGCTAGTAGATCTATAATACTGAAAGCAAAATTAAATTATTTTAGTTCCTAATAAACTTATTTCTAAAAGAAGTTTCTGTTTCTTAATTTCTAACAACTCCATTTTCTTTTCATTTTATGCCTTTTCCTCTTTTCTTCTTTCCTCCATGCGTTTTATTTGTAATTGATACAAACTATCCCTAGTTGTTCTATGTTTTTTTAAGCACTGCAGCTTGAAATTCTTGACAAACTTTTTTTTTTATTAAGCATTTTGCGAATTCCTGGAACAAAAGATGAAGTGAGTATTTATTAATAAATTCTCTTTAATACAATGAAACAACATAACTTAATAATTCTATTGGATTGTACTTACGAAGTGGTTTTGATACCGGTGTTCTGAGTAATGCTGATGGTGATGTTGTGTCAAAAACATTGTCCAAAGGATCCGGAACACTTATAATGACCTTATAATAAAATAATGAAGTTGATTGAGTTTAAATTAAACGCTATTGAACAATTATTTTATTTAAATAAATCTCAATAGGTGTCTTAGATTTTAGTTTGATTTATATTTTCTTTATGTCCAGCAGCTTGGCTCAATTCAATATTTTCATTGAGAATGATGACCTAAACAAATACAAATCATTATTAAAGCAGATTTTAATCATCCCTTATATACCTCTACAAGGTAAATAGGTTGAAATGTCTCACTTATTGCATGCTTATGTACAGTCAAGACCAAAAGTCGAGTTACAATCTCACAAAACTATGGCCAAGCAATACTAGTTGTAGTTACGACCTTCTTCTATAATAAAGTTTGATACACACTTATACACTTTGACAACTTGCTGCCCGCTTATGATTGTTAGGTACTACTTACTAATTTCAACGCTCACAGTAAGTGTTTAAATAGCCTAGCGGTTCTCGTCTTGATAGGTGTTCAAGGTGGTTCGAGTTCAAATCTAATAACTTACAAAATATTTTTGAAATGTTTATTGGTGAGTTATGAATGCTGACAACAAAAATATGTAAAAATACCGATCCGCAACTTAACGATGATACTTTATTTTAAGATTTTTTCTATATTAGAGTCATTATAAAAAGATGACGGTAGATTTGAAACAAACTGAACAAAAAATATTCCACTACCTACAATAACTATTAATAACTACAATAACTCAAATAATATTACTTAGCTGTTGTTGGTTGGTGAACATATAGTTACGAGTTCGTGTTATTAGTTTTACTTTTTTAATCAATATGCAGGCATATGCAGCAATATATCTCAAATATCATAATATGAAACCGGCTTTTGTGTAAGTTGTTTTTATTATTATTTGGGTAAGGTGCAAACCAATCTCTTGTTGAAAGTGTGTAATAAATTTGTTATTGTTTTAGAGAAATACTGTAAGCCAAAGTCAAGAGGTTGGAGGACGAAGGTGGCTTATGTGTCGAGACAAGTGGAACGAAACAACAATATTTACCGTTGAATAAACCTTTAAATCTTGCGAAGAAGAGAGGTTGCATTTGTGGTTTAAAAATAAACTGGCGATACTGGTGGAGACTTATCGAGCTAAACAAAAAAAAAAAAAACAATTTATAACAATCACAGTGCAGAAGTGTCCTACAAAGTGTTTTAAATATATGTCATTATATATCGTAATAACGGACTCTAAACCAACTCGTAAAGTAATTTAGCTAAGTGACAGTAATATGTTCGGTTGGCTTAATGGCTAACAGATGTCGCCTTTTGCAATTTCAATACAAATTACTTTTGGTAAATTATAAAAACAATAATTTCGGAATTCGATAACAAATAAGTTCGTTTACTTTTGAACTAAGAAAGCGCTTGAAAATTATAATCTCATGCCTTCAAACTCCGAAAAAAGGCACTGCAGGATGGCATGCTATACACGCAAAAAAATTGTAAATGTAATAAGCACTGTTTTGTGTTCTAAGTATAGATTATTTTATGATTGTAATAATATTCAGGTTAAGCTTCAATCCTCTTTTCTTTAAGAAAATGAATAATTAAGCTATAACCTCTTTAATGATAACATGTAATACTATAACTTTCATATCTAAAAACAAAAAATGTTTTTTATATTTTTTACCATAATAATATCATAAGTTTGTCAAGGATTACTTTTATATAAAATATTACAATGCTGCCATTTCAACGTTTGTTTCATTTATTAGTATATATATCTATACCGAATAATATATAACTTTATAATATATTGCATTATATTATTTATTATATTACATCTATAGTAAACTAAAACATATAATAAAACCTATTTTGGTATAAATATTCAGTAAATTTTCCTATTCGTTTAAATATTATTTGCAAACATTTTTATTTTAAAATACAAATCAGTTATCATAATTTTAAATTATGTGAAACAACAAAAAGATTTGCCGTTATTAAGGATCGAACCCACAATCGCTCGCTTATGATAGACCATTGTTAAGTGCGGCCGCTAACTTAACTTCAAATGAAGTAACGAAATTTTGTAAGTATATTATGGCCTTAAACATAGTAACCATGTTTAAGTGTATGTAGTACCTACCTATAGTGTAGTAATAGTTGCTTTGGTGTATATGTATCCATTTATCGTCAAAGTATAGCTTTTCTATAGGTACACAATTTTTACAAGTAGGTATAAGCAGACTTGATTTTTAGAAATGGCACGAAGTTATTTCCCACAACCAAAAAGGATAGTTATCATATTTAAATTTTGAATTAAGTATATAGGTTAGCAATAGTTCCCCAATAAACATATGTATACTTTTTATTCCTCTCTATCCTTTCCTGCAACCAATTGGAAAGTCTTCAGAGTACATAGAGGCAGAATGCCCGAAGTTCAACCAGTACCTATCATCTCTGCGAAGAAGAGTCAACCATGAACCAACGATAGGACAACTGGACTGCATCAAGGACTCATCTGTGCGTTCGCGCAGCCTGAATGTTGTTAATTTAAAGATTTTAAATATTTAATTAATATAACGTCGATGTAATTGTGTATGGTAAAAAAATTGTGCATGCAGCTATTGTGGAGAAATTCACAAAAACTGATTCCGCTGGGCAGACGTTGTCCTGGCGGAACTTTTTAATCCATTGACTTAGAAAAAAGAGATGTGTCAAAATTAGTGTGTATTTGTGTGTAATTGTAATAATATGAATAAAATTTGTGCATGTATAGACTTCGGAGAAATTCAAGTTTCCGCTGCGCGAACGTTTGGCCATTAGCTAGTTTTCATATAAAGCGCTTACATAGAGAGCTGTAGATTTTTACATACGTTGTTTTGAATTTGTGCATATTTGTGTATAAAACAGATTTAGAAAAAATCGTAGGGCTAAAAAGATAAAAATATAAACGTAAAACACGCTTTTTAGGTCATAGTTCTTAAAGTATGCACTTTGGGGTCTAGATTTTCACGTTTATACAAACCTTGTAAGTATCTGCAACATATTGCCAAATATCAATGATGTTCCTTTAGTAATTAAAGAGATATAGGACAATTTACCATGACAAAATCACTGTTTACAAAGCAGTCAATAAGCAGTCAGTATCTACTTTGTCATAGTCAAATACATTTAAAAAAGTAGGTGTACAAAAATAAATGACCTTTATATTATATCGAAACAATTATGTTATCACCTACACCAATTCAATACCGGTATTATACTGTAAATTTTGGGATGTTACCTAAATATATTGCACGGCCGCTTTTTTGTAGCTATCCGAACTTGGTCGGGTTATGTAGGTTTTCGATGCTTCGTCAGTATTTTAATTGTTTTTCTTTAATTACTGAATTTAATGACATGAAATTTTGCATGTGAATAAATGAATGAATACACTAATTATTGGCATACATTTTACCATGCAATTCCTTTAGAATGTCGTGATATTTGACTGCTTTGTAAACAGTGATTTTGTCATGGTAAATTGTCCTATATCTCTTTAATTACTAAAGGAACATCATTGATATTTGGCAATATGTTGCAGACACTTACAAGGTTTGTATAAACGTGAAAATCTAGACCCCAAAGTGCATACTTTAAGAACTATGACCTAAAAAGCGTGTTTTACGTTTATATTTTTATCTTTTTAGCCCTACGATTTTTTCTAAATCTGTTTTGTACACAAATATGCACAAATTCAAAACAACGTATGTAAAAATCTACAGCTCTCTATGTAAGCGCTTTATATGAAAACTAGCTAATGGCCAAACGTTCGCGCAGCGGAAACTTAAATTTCTCCGAAGTCTATGCATGCACAAATTTTATTCATACATACACAATTACACACAAATACACACTAATTTTTGGACACATCTCTTTTTCCTAAAGTCAATGGATTAAAAAAGTTCCGCCAGGACAACGTTCGCCCAGCGGAATCAGTTTTTGGTGAATTTCTCCACAATGGCTGCATGCACAAATTTTTTTTTACCATACACAATTACACGACGTCATACACTAAATATCTGCATATTTAAAATCTTTAAATTCAACAACATACCGCTGCGCGAACGCACACTCATCTACCTACAACCAATCTCTGGAGAAATCATGCCGACCCATGAAACTCACACTGACCAAAGAAGCCATCGAATAACTAGATGATAGACGCTATACCCTCATCTTTCCAAAACCAAACAGAACCGTGCTACAATGTGAACGTCGAGAATTCATCTCCCTGCATGGAAGTTATCTCGCCACCATACTGCAAAAATGTCTACTATACTATGCACTAACCAATTTACTATCATCAACACTAATGACCGCATCAGAGGACAACCGTTGAAAATCACTGAAATACTTATGAATCTGAACATCACCGAAGAACCTACACCACATTTGCAACTGAACTCACTACATCTGAAAAGTCTACATGAAATTGATGATAAAATCTTAATCAGTACAAATAGATCATGCACATAGGACAATCCATCTACCATACACGACTATGCCATTAGGTATATGTGAAGTACTATCCGGTGCAACTGCTGTAAGCTGATCGTTATTATCACAATACAACGGTACAACGTTTTCACAAAGCTCAGACAGCCATAGTCAATTAATTCGAATCCTGAAAAACATCAAAATGAACATCATCATAGAATCTACTACAGACAAGTAATATGTACCAGCAACATTCTCGCTGAAAGTCCTCCAATAGTTGCTGTTCTGAGAATGGAGGTGTTACGTGCTCTGCTACACCAAATAAGCTGCACCAGCGACATGATTGCTATTTACGTCAATCGGATGTTTCCACATAAAACTGCAACCACCGCACTCTGCTGACTCGACACCTGGAGTCGCCGATCACCTACTCTCGTCACGCTGACGCCGCCGCAGCCGATTTTACTCAATTTTGCAATCGATTATTAAATTGTAAATAATAAATCAATAATTAAATTTCGACACTTCGGCACTAGCATCGTCCAAGTTTAGACATAAAATTTAGCCTAAGTTAATATTGTAATTTTCGAATAATCAAATCATTATTCAAGTAATTCCGTTTTTTTTAAGTTCTTCGGCTCTCACCTTCATAATTGGTGTCATTCTACGTAATAATTAATTATTACCTCACTCTCACTCTGATATCGATCTTATATGTACATCAAAACTTGAAAGTTCAACCATCTTGTTCGCCCTTTCTCTATCATAGAGATTATAATAGTTCTTAGATTCGTGTTCATGTTCTGTCACAGATATTACTTCTATATGCATTAGGTCAGTGATATACGTAGTGATTGATTTAGGAGCTCGTGTTTCAATTATGTTTTTAGGGTTCCGTACCTCAAAAGGAAAAAACGGAACCCTTATAGGATCACTTTGTTGTCCGTCTGTCTGTCTGTCTGTCTGTCTGTCTGTCTGTCTGTCACCACCCTTTATCTCAAGAACGCGTGGACGTATCAAGCTAAAATTCACATGAAATACTCGGGTCTATTGTCCCTTTAAGCTGTAAAAATATCAAACTTCTAAGCCAAGCCAATCAAAAGATACAGCCGATTATGTCGATATTTTCAACAAATTTTCGACACTCTCAAAGGAATCAAAACCTACAGGATACTTCCCGTAAACTCAGAATCTTGAAATTTGGCATGAAGGATTGTCATATAATGCAAATATAGGAAAAATTGCGAAAATCACATTTTTTTAGTTATATAATATAATAAACATATTTTAATAAAATGGAACTTACTACCTTATTTCTCACGAACGAATAAAGTTATCAAATTGAAATTTATACCAAATACCTAGGTCTATTGTCCCTTTAAGCTGTGAAAATATCAAACTTCTAAGCCAAGCCAATCAAAAGATACAGCCGATATGTCGATATTTTCAACAAATTTTCGACACTCGCAAAGGAATCAAAACCTACAGGATACTTCCCGTAAACTCAGAATCTTGAAATTTGGCATGAAGATTGTCATATAATGCAAATATAGGGAAAATTGCGAAAATCACATTTTTTCAGTTATATAATATAATAAACATATTTTAATAAAATGGAACTTACTACCTTATTTCTCACGAACGAATAAAGTTATCAAATTGAAATTTATACCAAATACCTAGGTCTATTGTCCCTTTAAGCTGTGAAAATATCAAACTTCTAAGCCAAGCCAATCAAAAGATACAGCCGATATGTCGATATTTTCAACAAATTTTCGACACTCGCAAAGAAATCAAAACCTACAGGATACTTCCCGTAAACTCAGAATCTTGAAATTTGGCGTGAAGGATTGTCATATAATGCAAATAGAGGAAAAATTGCGAAAATCACATTTTTTAGTTATATATAATATAATAAACATATTTTAATAAAATGAAACTTACTACCTTATTTCTCACGAACTAATTAAGGTATCTAATTGCAATTTATACCAAATACCTAGGTCTATTGTCCCTTTAAGCAGTGAAAAAATCAAACTTCTAAGTTAAATCGATCAAAAGATACAGCAGTTTATACCGACACCTTAGACGAATTTCTGTCACACGCTAGGGAATCAAAACCTACAAGCAAAGACATTAAAATTATATTTACAATAGACAGGACATCACGAACAAAATCGTAAGCCAATACTTTTATAGACTTGGTTAAAAGTCGCTCAGTCTAGTCTGCGCGTCAGGACGTAATTTGTGTCTACCAAGAATAAACATTTTCTAAGGAAATATGCCATGTTGCGCTTTGTGTTACTGTACATCTCGTTATAGTAAAACGACTGGACCTAACTTCGGAATGTTTTTCTATGAATTGTTTATATTTCGTCTGCAATTCAAATTTAAAAAAAAAATCTTAAATAGTTCTAGAAAATTTTCCATTATTGTAATAAGCGCCCTCTATTGTTGAGTAGTTTTACTATTTTCTTGTAGAGATATAGTAATGTTGTTTATCGATTTAGTTATCGATAATACTTATTAAGATGAATACATTTTGTTGTATTTTATTGACATTTAAAATATAGCTAAATAAACTTAAAATATTACTATATTTCAAGTTTATTTATTATTAACTCTATTTAAACATAATCATGTCATATTAATAAACAAAATTGAATGAACAATTACTATTCATTTATCTAGGTTTTTGTTATTTTTGGTTTCCGAATAAAAATAATGTCGTAGGGAAAAAGTGGATACGATTTGTCCAGATAGACCGTAGAGAAGAAATGTGGCTTTCGTCTCATTCATCGAAATTATGTTCAATGCATTTTAAAAGAGAAGTTATCTACTTTGGAAAGACTTGTCGATCAAATTTAAAAAAAAAAAGAATCGGTACCTTGTATTAGAAATGAAATAGTAAGTTATTAATTTCAGTACTTTTCAACTTACCGTAAAAATTGGAATAAAATTTACGGTTAAGTGGATAAGTACATAGATTACATAACTTATTTATAATGAAATATATTCATAAAATATGTAGGTACGTATATGTAGTACAATGATTGCGAGCTACTTTGTGATTTTGAGGATTCCGTACCTAAAAGGTAAAACGAACCCTACTCATGAGACTTCTCTGTTCGTCTGTCCGTCTGTCACCAGGCTGTATCTCATAAACCGTAATAGCGAGACAGTTGTAATTTTCAGAGATTGTGTTAGTATTTCTGTTGCCGCTATAACAACAAGTACTAAGAATAAAAATAATAAAATATTTAAGGGGGCTCCCATACAACAAACGTGAATTTTTGCCGTTTTTTGCTCCATAATAATAACGGAAACAGATAGACGCTTAAAATGTTCACAGAATATTTGGTTATATATTCAAATTACAAATAAATAATTAAAATAAAATAAATACTGAAGGCGGGCTCCCATACAATAACCTTGATTTTTTTGCCGTTTTTAAAGATAATGGCGTACGTATCTGGTAAAGGTCTTGCTCCAGCAGACTACCATTTTTGTCGTGATTTGGACAATTATCTACATGACAAGAAGTTTTCTTCCCAGGAGGCAGTTCTGCTTTCACACAGTTTGTGCAGTCTAGATCCTCAGAGTTCTATCACAAAGGCATAAACGACCTTCCTATATATTGATTATAAATGAATTATTTAAAAATTAAAAAATAAACAATTATTTAGATTTTCAGTACTAATCGGCAATTTTAAACTTTAACGCCTATTATTAAAAGAATTATATAAATAAGAAACTTGTAAACTTGAAATTACCCATAATTATTCTGCTTCCTAATTTTTTGTTTCAAGCTATCATAATGCAACAAAACATCGTCGTAGTAACTTCTTTGAATATTATCGATAACTTTATATCGAAATGATACAAACCCTACCACAGTTTTTTGCATTGCCATTTAAAAATATTTGCAAACAAACGTGTAAAAAGAATAATTTTGCTAAAAACGAAATGCAAACGAAAATTGCAAAACAAAATGCGCTTTATGGCCTAAAAGGCATAGAATAAAGAGGGGAAGTAGGTTATCTGCGACCCAATCCGCGATTTAATTGCCTACTGTCTTAGGGTTGACGACTGTCCGCGCTTCGTCGGTTACGGTTGTCGCCCAAACCGCTAACAAATATTTATAGACTAGAGCTTATGTTTAAATTATTTGCTTAGTATTTAGTTTACATATACTAGTCAGTTTTTTTTTTTGTAATTTTTATTTTTAGTTTTGTACACATAAAGAACCATATTTATTTTTATTTTTAATTAATACAAATATAAATAATACAAACATAACATCTATTGAATCACACATTTAATACAAAATTACAAATTAGCTACAGAAAAATACCTACTTTCTTCGGTTTCGACTATTACGAAACGCGTTGTTATTAAACTTTAATGTGTAATATATCCGTATCCTTGTAAATAACTTTTAGAAATATAATTTGAAAAATATAAGTCTTTTATTTGTTCATAAATAGACATACCAACTTTACAGTTTATGTGATCATTTTTTAAAAGCTAATGTGCCGAAAAGCCGTGACGCGCGAACCTCGTTCCGTGCTAGCCGCGACTAGCGCAGTCATAGGCACTCTAATATTGTGTTTAGGTGTGCGTGCGGCGACGCATAGATAATAGGGCGCAAACATACAAGCCGCGCGCGGTCCGTTTGTATGAAGATAACGTACTTCCCTATCTTTATTCTATGTAAAAGGTCTATCACACTCAAAAATCGCAATAAACTGAGTGTTAAAATAATTCGTAAGCATAAAACATCTAAAATGTCAATAGACGGTGTCACGGTAAATGAATAGTAGCGAATAAAATTCTAAAACAGTTTTTGTTTGTACAAGACAAGTTTCACTTACTTTATTTACTTTTCAATATTTATTTACCCGATTTGAACTATACTAGGATATTAAATCGGATCTGGCAACATAGACCACACTGGCCACCTACCGGGCAATAGCTGAATATATTTTATATAAACTTATTTCATTTTTACTATTTGATGTCTCCAATTGTCGATCTAATTTTGCTATATTGTACTAGATGGCGGAACTGAGCCATGGGATCACAGTTTTTCTATGCCATTTTGACACATTCTCTATATATTTTAAATCTCTTTGCCTACAAGGTACTTCCCGTGAACTCAGAATCTTGAAATTCGGCACGAAGCAACGTTATATTATAGTACAGACAGATAAAGGAAAAATTTTGCAAAATGATAAATTTGAAGTTACATAAAATATTAAAATATTATTTTTGCTTACATGACATAAAATATTTTTTTAATAATTATAAACTTACTACCTACCCTTTTTCACATGAACGCGTAAAGAGATTAAAGTTGAAATTCATATCAAACACTTCTTAAATCTAATTGCCTCTAAACTGTGAAAAATTCTAAATCAATGCTAGTATTATAAATGCGAAAATAACTCTGTCTTTCTGTTACGCTTTCCCGCCAAACCTCTCAACCGATTTTGATGAAGTTTGGCACAGACAATCTTTAGACCCTGAGAAAGAACATAGGCTACCTTTTATCCCGGAAAAATTTGATGTTCCCGAGGGGAATTTAAACAGCGCGATATAACCGAACTCCACACGGGCGAAGCCGCTGGCGGAAAGCTAGTACGTCATAAATTGTAAACCGCTACGTTTGTACGGCGGAACCCTCGGTGTGCGAGTCCGACTCGCATTTGGCCGGTTTTTGCCTCCGAACTACCTGTAACCCAATGTTGTCCACTTCAAATTCGATACAGCCCTGACGCCAGCACATCCAGACGTTGGTTACCGCCCGAAGTATCAAGGGTTCGTTGGGAAAATTTTTGCAGTTTCAGGTAGGTTGGCGTCTATGCGTCTTCCAATCTCGAATAAAACTTTAAAATTCAGAAAGATCTTTGAACTTAGCGGAACTTAGTACGCGAATGGGTTGTCGTCGATCAATTTAGAAATTCAATTTTCGGCAGCCACGGTGTGATGCCAAAATAAAAAAAAACATTGTTTCATTTCGCGAAAATATACAATATGTTGAAAACTGTCCGACCAATGAGGGATAATAAGTTAGGTAAACACATGACCAAATAAAATATGAAATTTTACATAATCATCATAGTAACAATATTAGTGAATTTTGAAATAACCTCTTTTTCCCGCGAATTAATTCCAACTTCCCCAAAATTTGGTAATTTTTAAAAAGTGACAACATTATTTTTGGCGGTATAATTCTGAGCGAATAGCGACGCGGCCGCGTGACGCGTGCCCTGCCCCTCTTCGCCCGCGCCTGTATGGCACTACCGCACATGTTTTAAGTTATCTCTTTTTGCGAAATAATATTTATTTTTTTAGGGGGATTTTTTTTAAAGTTTAGCCCGGCTTTGTAGGCATTAAGTAGTAGAATTAGTTATGGATACCTAACAATACCTTCACGGATCGGACAGGGTTTTCTTTACATATTGTATACATAGCGTGAAAAAAAAATGGCAGCATCGGTTTTACTAAGGAATTGGTATATGTAGTTAAAATGCAGTACTTCCACTTCTTTATTAAAATCCTTAACAGACTTTAACATCGATCCGTTCGCACTTGTGGGATTGGGCAAAAAAATAGTGACTATCAGTGCTGGAACACAAAAATCAGATTCGCGGTTACCGCATCGTGCAGCGCTTCGATGAATGAGCACCATTTAGCGAAACGCAAACGCTGCGGTTTTTACTACTAAATAAATTTTGACCTTGAGTAACCTACAAATAAAGGTGAAAATAGTGCATTAAACTGATCAGATAAGCTTGTTTCTATTAGGGTTGTAACGGAGGCTTGTTAGCGGAGGCGGAGGCGGATGCGGAGGCGACGAGTCTCACCTCCGCGGATGCGGAGGTTAACGGAGGCGGAGGCGGAGGTGAAAGTACATATAGAAAAAAAATGAAATTTATGGTTAATTAAAACAAACTTTTTATTTTAAATACGTACATTAATTAATACTTGGCAAAAAAAATATTACCTTCTTGTAATGAAAATTAAGGAGAAACAAATTGTGTTTGCCGCATTCCCGCCTCGCACTAGTTGATTCTTGACCATTTCGCGCTCAAACGCGGCCGGACGGTTGTCGAGCGCCGCAGCTTTCGCGTTATTTATTTTATAAATACGTAAATAAACCTCCGTTATAACTCCGCAAAAAAATTGTGCGGAGGCGGAGGCGGAAGCGAAGATACGATTTCTTGCGGAACTTCCGCAGTAACGGAAGCGGAGGCGAAGCTCCGTTACAACCCTAATTTCTATGACTATTTTAAAAATAGGGTGCAGTCATAGTTTCCTATTTGTCTTACACGTAACACGTATAGTCGTGTTTCCCACGGAACATTAAGATAATGCTCTAACAACAATATTTTATCTTATATTTTATTGTTACAAAAAATTATCTGTTATCGTTCTTATAATAATTCCCACCATATCTATGTTTTTATAAACAGTATCAGTATTTAACGAGGAGCAAGAGTACCGACTCGACAAAGTGTTTTAATAAAATGTTTTACCTGAGGAAAATACCAAAAAGTTTCGGAATGTGTTGTAGGCTACTATCTTGTTCGCAAGCCAAGCCTCTAGTAGGTTCATTAGTGGATAACGAAGGAATAGCAACACTGCAGCTACAAAGGGCACCAGTTAACAGCTTCAACCTTGAATTATTACAGGCCTTACAAGAGGCAATTTGTGAAGTTGAGAAAAATAATTATAAAGGCATAGTTCTGACTTCCGTAAGTAACTACAGTTTTTTTTATATTAACGCCTACATCATACCTAGTAATTTAAGTACTTTATTTAATACTAGCAGCCGCCAGCGACTTCGTTCGCGTGGAGTTAGTTATGATCCGCTCCTATTGGTCGCAGCGTGATGTTATATAGCCTAAAGCCTTCCTGGATTAATGGGCTATCCAATGCAAAAAGAATTTATCAAATCAGTAGTTCCCGAGATTAACGCGAACAAACAAACAAACATACAAACAAACTCTTCAGCTTTATATATTAGGGTCAATTCATACTAGCGCAGAGTCGAAGCGCATCGAAGCGTCAATCCGAAACTTAATATAGCAAATTCACCCTTATTTCCACAATGTAATGCACATATTTCTTCCAAGGAAAAAAAAAGACGCGCGAATTCACGCACATTCGAGGGAATTCGCGCGCCTGCGCGCGAGTAACTCTGATTGGTGCGCGCGCATTCGCGCGAAGCCAAGCGGCTATTAGGCGAACTACGCGCCGTCTGGTCAGTCGGCAATCGGAATCGGACGGAAACTGTCTTGTGTCGAAGTGAATCACAATGGAAAAAGCGCGAGAATGCGCGCTAATTCACGCGAATACGCGCGCATTCGTGCGACTTCGCTTTGATTGTGAGGAATTTGACGCTTCGATGCGCTTCGACTCTGCGCTAGTATGAATTGACCCTTAGTATATAGATAGGTACCTACATCACATCACATACTACCCACAACAGCCTCCGTGGCGTAGCGGTAGCGGACGCGGCCGCTGCGCAAGGTGGCGCGGGTTCGATCCCCGCACAGTGCAAGTATTTGTATGCATGAATATGAATATTTGTACTGGTCTAGTCGTGCCTCGGAAAGCACGTTAAGCCGTTGGTCCCGGTTGCCCTACGAACATCTAGTGGCAGTCGTTACGGGTTGTTGGAGCCCTCAAAAGTCCTACAATTGGTCTAACTGCAATGCTTCGATGTCGCCTTCGGGTTGTGGAGGTCAGACGGCAATCGCTTCATGGAAAATGTCGAAGTTTAGCCATATCAGCAGTTGGACTGGTAAAGCGGACCCCAGACTCCAAAGCTGAAAAGGCTTCGGATGCGACTGGGATGAGATAGGTACCTACATATAAAATTCTGCTGTCACAATTTGTTCTCGAACTAACCAGCCAGTAGCCAGCCTTTCGGTGTTCTATAGGATGCATTTCGGGGAGTGTGCGATGGAATTGCATGATTTAATTCCCCCATCTCCGTTCCACCAGCGGACGAACCGTCGTACGGCTGGTTTCCACTACGTTGTTAACACCACTACGATCCGGACGAAGCGTTTCGCCTCCTCCTTTATACCGCGTACATCGAGGGACTGGAATAGTTTGCCAGCGGCGGTGTTTCCGTCGGACTACAATTTGAGTGTCTTCAAGGCTAGAGTGAATGGCTCTTAATAAACTAGTGCGCTTTACCATCAACGACTGCGTCACTGCTTACCATCAGGCAGGATTGCGGTCAAGCGCTAGTTTATAATATAAAAAAAAAAAAAAAAAAAAAACTCCTCCAAAACGGCTGAACCGATTTCAATGAATGATTATATTTTTTATATTCAGAAGTGCAGTTTTTAAATAAATTATCGTATTACTGCTACTTACTAATTATATTTATATTCTGAAACATATCAATGAGTTTGTGTCAAACGTTATCTATCGAGCAAAACGGTACTTAATTAATACTTCTGTCCTGGCGCGGGCCCTTTGTGGCTTAACACAAAATCTTCAAAACTATATTTATATGTAGAAGAGCCCTAACACCTAGGGCCTACCTACACTTATATTTATATATGTACTAATAAATAAGCATCATCCCTAAACATTAATATCTATACAAATTACTAATCCTATCTAAGTGTTCTAAAAATTACCTTCGTTACACATACTTTTCCGGGATGAAAAGTACCCAGTGTGGTGCCCAAGATATTAAAGTATAAACAGATTTATTGTAAGTACCTATAGATAAAAGCCATTCTATACAAAATATATTTTTATTCGTTTTTTTTCTGATTTAATAGTTCAACAATCAACAAGTAAACATCATAAAATCGGTACAACCGTTCTTGAGCTTTTGTTTTTTTTTTTTAATTATAAACTAGTGCTTGACCGCCAACCCGCCTGATGATGATAAGCAGTGATGCAAATGTTGATGGTAAAGCAAGCTAGTTTATTAATAGCCTATTCACTCTAGCCATGAAGACACTTAAATATTGTAGTTCGATGGAAACACCGTCGCTGGCAAATTGTTCCAGTCCCTCGATGTACGGGGTATAAAAGAGGAGGCGAAACGCTTCGTTCGGATCGTAGACATCGTAGTGGTGTCAACAACGTAAGGGTGGAAACTCGCCGTACGACTGGTTGTCCGATGATGGAACGGAGATGGGGGAATTAAATCATGCAAATCCCTCGCACACTTTCCAAAATGAGGATGCATTTTGGAAAGTATGCGAGGGAACAGAACACACAGATAGAAAACCGACAGGTTGTAACTATCCAATGTATTATGTAATGGTGTAACTAAACCGATTTTGTTTTATTGATACAGATAGGTAGGTAATAATATTGACGACACGGTTGGCTCAGTGGATTTTTGTGGCGTGGTGTGTTGCCGAGTTATGTGACATTTGTCTGGTGTGTTGTGGTCTATGGTCATCATCATCTCAGCGTTAATCCCAGTCGCATCCGAAGCTTGTTTTCAGCTTTGGAGTCTGGGGTCCGCTTTACCAGTCTCACTGCTGATTTTGGCTAAACTTCGATATTTTCCGTGAAGCGTCATGGACCTCCACAACCCGAAGGCGATATCGAAGCATTGCAGTTAGACCAATTGTTGGATTTTTGAGGACTCCAACAACCCGTAACGATTGCCTTTAGAATATGTTCGTATGGCAACCGGGATCAATGGCTTAACGTGCTTTCCGAGGCACGAACAGACCGGTGCAAATATTTATATTCATTTTTTTTATATAAATTACAAACTAGCGCTTGACTGCAATCCCGCCTGATGGTAAGCAGTAATGCAATCGTAGATGGTTAGGCGCGCTAGTTTATTAAACCTACTCACTCAAAAGAAATGAGTAAATAGGAAGGAAGACGGCAGTTGAGCGCGGGGATCCAATGTTAAACCCAACAACACGACCAACGATGCTGCGCCAGAGGGAGATTGATCTGGAGGCCCTCCACAACCAAACTCCCGACACAACAACATTTCGCGCATCGTACCCGGCATATACATCGCAACACAACTGCTCAGACCCGTCCTCCGTACGGCTTCACCAGACATCATGCCGGAACACGACGAATCGCTTGGCGGCGTGACTTTGTCTGGTGGGTGGTAACTTATGCCGGCGGCCTATGTTGTGGTCTACCACCGAGAAAATGCACATGCATACAAGTATTTGCACTGCGCGGGGATCGAAACCGCGCCTCTTTCCGCAGCGGCCGCGTTCGCTACCGCTAAGCGCTGAACCGATTTTAATGTCTAGGCTGTCATGTTGTGGTCTGTGTTCTGTTGCGGTATTCATTCAGTCATTATTTCGGCTCCATAGTCTACACGCTCTAAATATGTTTAGCTCTACTAATAGCGATATAGAAGACAAAACACATTTTTTATTGCTTTGTGAATTGATTAAACAGAATAAAAAGCGATGATGCCCTTGGGTTTACCCTATAAATAAAATTAGGACACAGAATGGAGAATGAATCTGTCCATTCTTTGGTTGCCTGGAAGAGATCGCATTAGCGATAAGGCCGCCCATTGTATATTTTTTGTGTAGAATGTTTTTTTATTCGATGTTTGATTGGTGTACAATAAAAAATATATAATTAAATTAAATAAAAGCCAGTTTGAGGAACTTCATTCAGTGATCGTGAATTTCGTGAGACATTTTTGAGATGGTAGTTCGCAGTCACGTCATACTTTTGTCATTTTGTGGTGTGTTTTGTCGCGTATTAACTCCACCTACGTCTCTGCTCTCTGGAGCAGGATCGATAGATCGAGAACACATCACTCCGCTTTAGGACACAAAAAACGAGGAAAAAGGGGATCTAACCATAGAAAATGCATAGTTTCGCTACGCATTAGATTAAGTCATGGGTCACAATCATAACACAACACACCACAAAAATATGGTGCCGCCTTAAGCGATCAACTGTTGCGCTGCAAGTTGCGGTTTCGAGTCCCGAACAAAATAAACATTGCTATGGCCTAGGTACAGGTAGTCGTTCAGGGTCTGTTTGTGGTTGCGTTCACACGATACAGGCCAAATTAATTCCAAGTGTGGGGCAACGATTTATTTCTCGATACCTCTTACTAACATATTTTAAAATTTTCAGGAATTTCCTAAAATTTTCTCAGCTGGTTTGGATCTAAACGAGTTTCGTAAACCGGATCAAAAAAAGTTCTCGGTATTCATTAAGAATTTGTTTGACGTTTTGACAAAAATATATGGAACAGACATAATCACAACAGCTGCTATTAATGTAAGTATTAGCCATAATTACTTCCCTAAAAATGCTATTACAGACAGTACATTAATGTCTGAAATTGTATTTTATTGGTTACTAGCTGCGTACCGCGATTCCACCCGCGTAAGTTTCGATCCCGTAGGAATATCGGAATAAAAATATCCTATGTGTTACTCCTGGATATAAAGCATTTGTGTTCCAAATTTCATCCAAATCTGTTCAGTAGTTTGCGCGTGAAAGAGTAACAAACATTCATCCATATTAGTGGGATGACCAAAATTATGTCTGGGCAATAAAACAGACTGATCCCTTGGTGAGCGTTTTCACCATTTTTTTTAGCCATAGTCAGTAAGTGTGGAACTCATCTAGCTTTTTAGGTTTCAGTACCCAATGTAAAAAGGTATGAGGTCAAAAGTGTCAAAAGTGGGTCGAAACGGTAAATAGTGCACGGAATGCGCGCGGCCCCTTCCTAGGCCTGCGCACTACAGTGCGCTTAGACCCTATTACTAAGACGCCACTGTCTGCTTGACAGCCACTAGGGCCTCAGTCTGCTATTAGAATAGTGTCAGAATGGTCGATCACTGATCTCATAATGATCGATTTAGAGAAGTTTCGTAATCTACTAACAAAATGGCGTCATTATGACTTTCCAGTGGTCAATCACTGACACTCCACTCCATATTCATAAATGTTCAAATTGAGTAGTAATTTTTAGAAAATCATTTCTACTAACGGGTTTTATAATAATGGCAATACGGCAATGTCAATCTATCACCATTCCTTTACGAGACGACTGACCGATAATGATTGATCATTATGAATTTAGCAGATTACGAACTTTTAGTACAATGACAATGGAATCGTGCTGGAATACACAAATTACAGCACGGCCGGTTGGGCCTCTGTCCATATCTCATGAAACGTAGTAGCTAGGCAGCTGAAATTTTCACAGATCATAGTCACATAGAAATAAACAATGTCATTTCATTTAGCCACGAATCATTTACCAACCCGTACTGGGCCACGCGTGGTTAATAGATCACCAATTGCCCACTCCCTCTTGCAGAGAGGAGGCCTACCTATGTCCAGCGCTGTACGTTTTTAGGTTGAAATAATGATGTTGATGTTGCGACGTATACCTACCTATATTTTAACAGATTATAATCATTGGTCGGATGGTAATAGCACAGTATAAAAATCATACAGTAGGTCGACGCTCTCGTGTAAAATGCGGACATCGTCTGGACAGTAACGCATCGGCCATGGTTGTCACAAGTAAACAATATTTATGAAATTATTGATTTATTGCAGATCAACATCGATAGCTGTATTATATTTAATTAATTTGCTATTTTTACTACGGGTACAACTCGAGACAAGATTAGAGATTTAAGTTATTTAGATGGAATTTTCGTAACCAGCACCCATCCGCCTCGAAATTAACATATTAATAGCCATTTTTAAATTGGCGTCCCCATTTTGGATTTCAAAAGGTGGCTTTTGCGTAACGACCACCCCAATTATACTCAAAAATTGACCTCATATCAAATTATAGGCAAACAAATAAAAAACAAAACGCATTGGCCCTTAATGATAGATACCGAGCTACGAACATCGTTTTGTTCGCAGCTCAGTCACTACCCGCGTCTCGTCCTTCACACCGCGATTGCTCTGTCTAAGACGTCTTTCGTTGGACGACTGTATGATTTTTAGACTGTGGTAGTAGTATGTGTTTGCTGCACCCAAATATTACGGATAAACATTCTAGCATTGAATTTCCAAACCAAGTTCTTTATTTAAACATACACCCTCATATTACCAGATAATTAATAATTTTTAAACAACTAAAATTATTGTCGGTTAAGGGTTACGCTGGTGCTGGAGCCTGTGTATTTGCCCTCGCATTCGACTATCGTACGATGACTACTGGTCCGGCGATCATCGGGCTGAACGACACAGCCGTCGGCATCCCGCCAGCGATGTGGTTATTTGACCTCATGTCCCGAGTCATAGGCCCTAAACAAGCAGAATACGCCCTCACTAGTTCCGTCATGTACCCAGCAGAACGAGCTTTGCAGGTCTGTATGCGATTTCTAACTAGTGTTGAAGGTTGTACGATCAGCGATACCAAAATGGATACCTACGAGAAGGTAATTTTATTCAACACACAACAACATTAAGAAAATAATCAAAGTAAATTTTTAAATTTATTGGATAAATAATTTAAGTAGTTTTATGATGCACAGTGAAAACTAGACCTTCAATTTTTTTTTTTTTAATTTCCTTTTTTTTTTTAAGAACGTTGCCCCCACAGCCACACTAATTTCTCCTGTGCTGTGGGTGCGCTCTAAACTTACATAAATTCACATACACAAACATCCAGACCGGAACAGCACTTGTAGAGCAGCATAAATATTTCTTCCGTGCGGAGATCAGACCTGCATTCGCAACGCAGCAGTCAACCAAGCAACCACTGTACTTCTGCTTTCAGCTTAACAATTGTACAGTAATTTAAAAATTTGCTATTATTGAGTGGTAACAGGCAACCGCAGTCGGGTATTTGCGTACTGCAAATGCCGGCTGCAAACTACTCTGTAATTACCTTTTTTTTATTTGGAGTGAACATCATATCTTTCAATAATTGCCAAAGCTGTCACTGCGTCACAGAGTTTACTGTGCAATAAACAAAGGTGCAGCGGCTTAAAATTCGCTCTAGGGAAGGTGAGGTAATACGATCCCTGAAGGTCAAATGATCCCCCACCTTGAATCAAACATAGCTAGTGCCATCTATCCAAATGAGCATGAAACATGTTCCCCGTGTCCCAGCCAGTTGCCTCTCCAAGTGTTATAGCGTTGCAACCGCTTGGCGTGATTTTATCAAAAAAATATTAAAAAGTGTGGCTCTGATCTAAGGTAAGCCTGTTTTTGGAGTTTCATTACTTTTTACATGTTCGTATTTATTGAAATGTTGTTTTATTTGCGGGTATTAACAGCAGTTAGCTAATATTTAAGATGTTTTGATCTCCGTACTCGACATTCGAAGGGTAATGTTTTGATCGATATCTTCGAATTTGGTGTTTGGGGCGAAATGATCCCTTTCCGTGTGTTTAAAATGATCCCTGGAATCATTTTACCCCATTACTATTATTTGTTTTTACAGATCAAACCGAGAATTTATATACCTACCTACATAAAACTAATCGTCAAAATTGGCCTGCAGAACAATTGCAAAAGGCATTAAACGCCGTCAGAGATGGCATGCCTTACAAAACCGCAAGTAGACACTTTAAGGTCCATTTAAGTAGAGAGTTTAAATGATGATTCAAAAATCTCCACAAACACCACAGTCATCACGGCAACCTTCGTCCTTTCCAGAAAACACCTCGGCGTCAGAATCTTCTGAAAGATTATCTCCAGCCTTGGCTGTTGGTCTTCCATCCACATTTTTTGTTGTTGTTACAGCCAGGAAAGTACGACCAACACCAAAGATAGTTGGAAAAAGAGCGGCTGCAAAACGAATAAGAGTATTGCTCCATGGAGTAGACACATCAGTATTGACCAGCACATTAAAAAAAATACCTTGAAGAAGGAGCCATAAAGAAAACAGAGACAGAACATAAAAAAGGTGACCAACAAACAGAACGATAAATTGAAATTGAAAGGTGTTGGGAAAGGAAAGAGAAGCAGAAAGGGAAAAGGCAAATAAGAAGCAAAACGAATCAGATTGTTCAGAAGAAGAGAGTGATACCGAATGCCTCTTCTGTACTTCAGTAGCTTTCAAGCTACTCCAAATACAATAAAGGCGAAGGGTGGATTAGGTGCGTTGTGTGTCTTAAATGTGGACATCAAACCTGTGCGGGAGGAGATAGTGATGATGAAAGCGACTTCATTTGCGATATTTACCTTTACATTAATAAATTTCATAACGTGAAAAACAATAAAGCTATAGGTCTGTTTCTTCACAAGAAAATAATAAATTTAAATTACGATTTGATTTTTCTATTGCTTCATGAGATTGAAAAGAAACATATGATAGAAATGAGTACTACCTATTTTCTATTTAGAAGAGTTTATTTGTTTACTTATTGTTTGACTAGGTATGTTGTTGGTTATGTAGTGTACCTTTTAAAAGTTTGTTGCATTGTTTAATGTTTAGTTTTGTTGATTGAGTAGTAGATAATTACAAAAAAAATATATGTACTGAAACTAAAAGTCTGCCAAATTTTTGTTTAACTTGCTTACATACTTAAATTGTTATGAACAATACATAATTATGATTAAAGTAAGCAGCTGTTTTATTTCGTTGATATTTATTAACTTATGGTATAAAATGATCCCTGGGATTATTTTACCCCTACCCCGGGGATCATTTTATACATAGGTGTGTATAAAATGATCCTTTACTTAACTTTAGCAAAAACCTCTAATACAAAAAAATACTAATTAAATAATAAAAAATAGTATGCAGTTACATAGTTAAGTAAATTCACTACCTCTAACAATAGAAATTTTGCGATTTTGCCTTCAACTTTAGCCACAGTTAAGTTTTCCCCTTAAGGGGATCATTATACCTTCACTCCCTATACTCTATTCCTTTTATGGAGCTTGGCGAGAATATAAGTAAGTACATAAATAGATTTTCAGATACCTATCTACTCAAGAATTTCAAGAAACTCAAGCATTGATCTCTACTTAAACATTACATAAAACTAGTTTCAAATCAAATGGCTTGCAACGAGACTTAAGTAAAGCTTGAGTTTTGAGTGACGTTCTGTAATACGGACCTAAAATTACGATAAAGCTTGAGCCGTATGCTTTAGAGATAAAGTTGAAAATCTAATTTAGAAATCTGATAGATTGTAGTAGCTTGATGAGCTGTCGTCAGTACATTTCATATGCAAGAAACTCTACTCTTTAAAATGTTTTACAAGGGCGCCAATTCACAAAAAAAGCTTAATTTAAATTGAGTGCATCTTCAGTGGTTCTTTCTAAAGTGTGTCTTATCTTACGTCTTTTTCTTAATTTTAATATGAAAAATACATAAGATAAGACATCAGTTCAGTTTTGTCATATTAGACGTAAATTGACGTATTTTTAGTAGGCATGTTTTAGTCACGTTATACCGGTAGCTACGTACGTAGGTATAAACAACGCGACATACTGACGTCACACGAATTCTACATCTCCCAAGCAGTGTTTACCGTGCAATTAGCATACATAAAACTTCCCAAGTTCAACCGTTGGGCAAGTGCCCTCCAGACATAACACCCGTCTGGTCGCCGGAGGGTCCTCCCTTTTCTATGGAGGATGGGTGAACTTTACTCCCTGTTCCTTATGCATCCACAACTTATAAACTATGGTCTATGATTTTAATTTGACAGGATTAAACTAATATTTTATCTTCTGTCTTTTTATTAATGAAATAGAAAGCAAAGTGCATAAAAACAAGTGCAAGTGCACAAATGCAATAAACTGTGTTTTGGTGGTTCACACAACATCATCAACAATATCAGAATAAGAGATACCTATAATAGGTAAGAGAAGAGATATGGGTTATAATAATGAGGTATAGAATGTCAATTAACCCATTCAATGCGGCGCACGCCGATCGGCACACCTATTACTTTTTCATACTCAGATTCGGATCACGCCGATCGGCGTAATGTAGAGTTATTTTATATTTAGAATTACATAGTTTATATTTAAGTATTAGTGGATAACTGCACTGTCGCATTAGGGTAAGACCTGTAAGGACAGTTGTGAAAGTGATAAATAAAAAATAAAATTTTACCCAAATTGAAGATTTAATAATAAAATAGAGACCAATGTACTTGTAATTTATAAATGAAATGCTTGGTACAAGTAGTTTTTGGATATTTCAGTTCTAGAAACGTAGAGTTTTCATATTCTGGTGCGGAAAACGCCAATCGGCGTGTTCCAGAAATTATCAATTTTTTCCCCAGAAATTATCAGGTTTTAGAAACATAAATAGGGGAAAGTGGTACGAGATGATCCCCTTAAGCGAGAATCGCTGTAAAATGCAATATTTTTAAATTAAACTTGAAATAAAAGTATTTACTAATAGTATATGTATCTACCTAGCTTCCCTCGTATTCAAAACCAACATTATTTGAAATTGCATTAAATTATTTCTCTTTGTAAAAAAACCTTTCAAAGTAATCATCTTGTACACCCCTATGGGTAAGATGATCCCCAGGTAGAGGTAAGAAGATCGCTATGATCATCTTACCCCATTCCAAATAAACGAATATTTTTATGAAGAAAAAGGTTTAAGGTAAGAAAAATCTTTAGTTAGATTTCGAGTTTTTAGTTAAGTTACATAATAAAATTAAATAAATCAACAGTAAGGTGACTTAAAAGTCACAAAAATCAAAAATCTACTAAAAACTAAAATCAAAGTAGCAAAAATTAAACATCTACATTAAGAATAAATAAAGAAAATACATTAATATTCCTTCCTACAAATTTAAACTCTTTTTGGCAGTTGCTGTGTTGCGGATATCACAAATAAATTCACCAGCATCATAACTCTCTATCCCAGCACATGCTTCATGCCCCATTTTTCACATATGACATTTTCATTCTTTTATTTAAATCTTACCTTTACCTACTCCTTTGCCTTTCTGTGTTTTTTAGGTGCAGCGTTTTCTTTATTTCATTATTCTTATTTTTTTTATTCTCTTTTTCTGTTTTCTTGCTATTTTCTTCCTCTAAATAGTTCT
This sequence comes from Sesamia nonagrioides, assembly GCA_017933935.1. Lineage (NCBI taxonomy): Eukaryota > Metazoa > Arthropoda > Insecta > Lepidoptera > Noctuidae > Sesamia > Sesamia nonagrioides. The sequence goes on from JADWQK010001197.1 coordinate 55,771, forward strand.
TGTACGGTGTGCTAGTTAAAACAGTCGTATGGTTGGTTTTACTTTTTAACGTGCTTCTTTTGCCCACAATTTGTGTCAAAGGTTTTAATGTAGCAGGTGTAACGGTAAAACTTGCGATATTATTATCACCAAGTGATGTTTCATTATTGTTTACTGCACATCTCATAGATGGGATTGGCGAGAGCGGACTGCGAATTTGCACAGATTAATTTATTAATGGCGAAAGAGTTTTATTTACTCTAAACGATTCTAAATCCAATTCAGCAACATTGGTAGCGAGCAGCGGCTGCATATTGGGACTAGCAGATATATGTAACTGAGATGGATCTTAAACTATTAAATCAGTATCTGAACTAACACGACGTCTTGGCGGTTCCGGCAAATCCGACTCTTCTTCGTCCAATTCATTTTCTGTGGTTGCAGCCGCAAAATTTTTGATATGTACTTTGTATATGTACAAGATGATCCCCGGGGATCATCTTGTACATATACAAAGGAATCATCTTGACCCAAGTCCCACTTTTTCATTAAAAGTTTTGCTAACATAACCTACACGCACGCGGCTGTGTTCATGTTCTCAAATACTAAAATTAAGCATATTAAAAAGCCGTAAACACAACATAAATAACATTAAACATTGTTTAAATAAAAGTAACATAAGCTCAAAGTCAATCCTATCTTAGATCAGCTGTTCACAAATTTTATTTGTCCTCGACAAAATTAGTCTGTCACTCACATCGCCATAATGATTTGACTGAATCGGATGGATGTGCAGAGGTATGCATTACTATTGAAATCGACTAGATGGCGTTAGTGGTTTAGGCACAATCGCAAAAGATCATCTTACCCCAAGGGATCAACTCGTACTACTTTCCCCTACATACTGTGTGTCTTGACATGAACTAGCGGTAGCGATATTCTAGATACATAAATATGAACTATTTAAGAGTACAATTACACTCTCAGCTTGGGTCCAATAACCTCCGCTATTTGGCAGTTAATTTTTTTTTTTAAATATTCTCTTTGTGAGCACAAAAAATCATACTCTCAAAGTTTTATTCGTTTCTTTGTAGTTAAATAGGTTGTAGTGTAGTATATTATGAATATATTTAAGTGACATTGAGAAATACAATTCACAATAATTTGATATAAGTAAGTACTTATCCATTAACTATGTATTGCGAATTAGTTATTATGAAATTAAAACATAAAATGGTTTGCAATCCCTAATAATATTCGGAGTTATCAATCATATAATTTTTTTAGCTTTAATAAGGATGTTTATCAGACGGGAGAGCACAATAGAATTACATATCAAATAAAGAGAAATCCCCATTTAAATCCATGATCGACAAAAAAAAAACTGCAGATATTTCTTTTTCAAATTTCTATCACCAAAACTTCACGAATCTTACATAAAAAATGGCTAAAGTAATTAAATTGATTCTGATAATTGCTGAAAATAGTCGTTACATAAGATAATCAGATATTTCTTATTATTTTTGGTATCATCATACTCACCATGTCGCGCCCACCGTAATACCCAGCCGGTATAAACAAAGTTCTTACATCTGCATCTGTATTTTTCATCTGCATTTCAGTAAGTTTCCGAACTTGTGTTGGTGCACGTCTATTATTGTCATAGACATATACTAATGGACATGCCGCACGAGTATAATCTGCAGTATTTTTTTGGTTTGAAAAGAGTACGAGATGGCCTATGCTTACGGGTCCCTATTGAGATAGAAATATAGTCTATGCTTGGCAGTCTAGCACTATATCTTTCCTCATAGATGACAATTTGATTGTGAGAGACAAAAAAAAAGCATGATTTAATAAAAGTGATCAGTGATCCTACTTGCTTCATAAACGATTTCATATAATTTCATAAAGATAGACAAAATTTCGTTTCTCCTCTTTCTTTCGGAGTGCCACAATTTTCATCTCTAAGGCATGTCCATTAGTATATGTCGATGATTATGTACCTCTTTGGTTGATTGTCATTTCAACCTTCAGTAAATGTGACAAACGTGTTCTCAAACTTCATCAAAAGAAATAATTTTGTAAAGTATTTTATAAAATTTTATGTGATAATACTGACTGATTCAAATGAATGACTGATTCAAATACTAACTGATTCAAATGAATGACTGATTCAAATAGTCATAATTTTCATAAATGAAACCAATCGTCATAAATTATATTTTGTCATAAAATGTGTGTATTCTGTTGATTGTGAAACCTATCAATGACTACATTATTTTATTAAATCTGGCAACATTTAAACTATTTTGACACTGACAGCGATGAATCAAATTATCTGTGTGCGTATATTCTGACATAACACAAGGTCAGAACTGCGATAAAAACATGTGGAATGTATAAAAAGATTTAAGTCGTGACTCTTGTCGGTAATATGATGGTTAAGTTCGCGTTACTTTAGAGAATTCGTGCACATAAAATGTTTATGTGATAAGGAGTACTTAATTTAAAATTGTTTACTTAGAAATAAATTATACAAAATGATAGACGGATACGGTGCCGTGACCCAGGCCCTTTTGGGTACGCTTCTGACGTGGGGATTAACTGCTATAGGTGCCGGTTGTGTATTTTTTATAAGAGGAAAACATGTAAGTTATTGTTATTACACCTGATTTGACAAAAGTTGCTTATCTAGTGATGAATTTAGACATATAATGATTTGTTTTTATTTTTTTAGAGGAAATTGCTTGACGTGTCATTGGGCTTTGCGGCGGGTGTGATGACCGCAGCATCATACTGGTCTCTGTTGGAGCCAGCTATTAGTATGTGCAAAGGATCAAAAACCTATGGATCAGAGGGACAATATGCCTTCCTACCGGTTGCATTTGGATTCTTGTTTGGAGCTGTGTTTGTGTTTGGAACTGATAAATTCCTGGATTACTTGGGAATTAGCTCTACTGGAATGATGATGAGTAAGTACTAGCCATTTACTATATGTTTACCTTTTGTGTTTGAGCAATGACTGCATCTTAACTGTTATGGGCAAATCTGGGATCATTTTAGGATTTTCGAAGCATAGGCACATGTCTATATTTATTTAAGTATCTAGATTACAGTTATTTTATCTTGGTATTCTTAGAAACCTACACTTACTACATAAATGACTTTAATTATAGTTGATTACATATTTTGGATAGTCTATCAAACATGGGTGATGTTTATTTACTTTCCAAATATTAAGTTCAACTTATCAAATATTTCTCAAAAAACACTTTAGCAACAGTTAAGTAGTATTATTATGTAGTAAATAATGTCATTGAATAAGCATAAAAAATTATTTTCGTTGGCTTCATTGATTAAAAAGTAGGTACAAATAACTTACAGATTGGATAACTAACTTTATTATCCACTTATTATTATGAAACAACAAACAAACCATAGTGAAGTTATTTCATAATTGTTTATTAATGAAGAAAAACTAATTACATCATTTCAGTACAGCATATAAAATTGAAATAATCTAAGTACTTACATGATATGAATCATTTAGATCAGTTGACATATTGATAAATATTATCAATGTGTCTAGCAAAATGCTATTATAATTGAGCCATTACCAACATATTTGCATTTATAATCAGTTAAAATGCAGACCTTCAGTAAAATAGTAGCAAGCATAAATGACTTTTATCAAATATTGTCATTTCTTTTTAATTATTTTCTTATCTTTTCTTTTAAGTATTATATGTGTATTTTATATTATCATATGATATTGATGAATTATGGTTCTAAATTCAGTTTATTTTCAAAAAGTTAAAGACATAACTCATTTACTAATACAGTATGCAAGTGAATTTTGCATGTTAAAAAATAATTTCATCTTAAACTAACAACAAACAATCCAATGTATCATTAAGAGCTCATATATTATGATGGTGTTATCATTATGATTTTCATCAGTTAGAGAACTAATTATTTTTGCTAGGCGCACATAATACACTACATAACTTAGTTAAATAAATAGTGCTGATTGCACACTGCTAACAGTGTGGTGTAATTTTGCCTTTGAAAAGATAGCTTTCAATTTTGAAACTATTTACACTACAAATGATTGAGTAATATTGTTAAAATAACTACATATAACATTGCTTTATACTTATCGGTAAATTAGATTAGAATTAGAACTATAGGTAGATAGAATATAGATTTTTATATCAAAGGATCTATAGGGTTGTCTATTATTATTGACTAGCGACCGCCAGCGACTTCGTTTGTGTGGACTTAGTTATGCTCCGCTCTTATTGGTCACAGCGTGATGTTATATTATAGCCTAAAGCCTTCCTGGATTAATGTCCTATCCAGCACAAATTATTTTTCAAATCGGACCAGTAGTTCCTGAGATTAGCGCGTTCAAAGAAACAAACTAACCATTAAATAAACAAACTCTTCAGCTTTATATATTACTTTTAAGATTTGTTGTTATTCTTGCATCTTTGTTATATGGGTCGGCAGATGCCCATAAATCTGACAACCAATTTTACTCAATATCTCAGTTGTGGAGGTCAGATAGTTGCACCATGTAAACTACTAGTAGGTATTCATAATATAGTTAGTCTACACAGATTGTTTTTTTTTTTTACGGATATATCACACAGTTTCGAGCTAGGCCCAAAGTAAGCTCGAGACTTGTGTTATGGGATACTATATTTATAATAGATACATATATAGATAAACATCCAAGACCCAGGCCAATCAGGAAAAGATCGTTTTCCATCATGACCTGGCCGGGGATCAAACCCGGGGCCTCCACGTCACGTCGCAGGCAGGCGTGTTGACCGCTGCGCCACGAAGGACGACAAAAAATATACAAGTTTATTTTGTTTTAAATCATTCTGAAGTGCGTAGCTCACTTGCAGTCCATGTTATCAAGGAATAACAAGATTTATTAGATAGCCAATAACTTAACAAGTCTTTTCTGACTGAACCTGTATTTTTAAGTTTATGGACTCCAGATTCATACAGATAAATAAGTATAATTGTTGTTCAATGTTTTTCTACCTTATTTTTCATTAAAGTCATGTAAATAATGATATTTATGCAGGCTTATCAAATAACTATTAATATGTATAATATGAGTTTTTTTTTGTGGATGAAGTGCGTGTCAGACTTTTGCTGACTAAAACCACAGTAGACAGAGAACAGTAGTTTATCTAAGGCCGCCCGTCGCGTTATTTGCCTACTCTTGCGTTGATGCCCAGGGTTGTCTATTTAGCTTTATGTCCCATTTAGCTAAAAGTAAAAGTGGTGGTAACCTTAAGCGTTAGTCGGTCACATCTTACTATAATTTTATTGAGTTAATATCATGATTAAGACGCCATATTTGTATCAAATAATACGTAAGACAATAGAAAAAAAAAGTAATTTGCAGTAGTAAGTAATTATTGTGAAATTGCCCTTATTACACTATACGCGACAAATACGTTTACCTAAACGATATTTCGTAGTCAATCCTCTGTTTTATAAGAAAACTAGGCTTCTTAAAATAAACTTTAGCTCTAAACATAGTATTCAGAAAGTAAATTTAGGAATACATTTATATGGAAAAATACGACTCGGGTACGCTCTTAATAAAGCAAAGAAACTGTGAAATAAACAAAACTAATATTTTCTAATAAGATATAAGTATAAATAGGTACTTATATTTCTGGTTCAGTAGGAATGATGAAGAATGATAAGTCCGGGTTTGCGAAATCGTTATTGAGGCACCCGAAAACACTACAATATTTTTTCCCCTTTTTGTAGTCATGATACTCGTAATAATTAATATTATGGTAAGTGGCCGGCGAGAGTTGACCAACGCGAGCGATCATGTAATTTACGCGCGTGCTCATAGTCACGCGGCACAGCCCGTACTGCCGCCATCTTATGCCATCCTATATTATGCCAGCGTGTGCGTGAAATCGCGTACCGACACGGCGCACGGCGCGCAGGCAAACATTCAAACCGAGAGCGGCTCGTTTGTATGAAGATGTTTTACTGTTCTCTGTCTATTGTGCTAAAAGCCACCCGTGTTCCTTAACTTGTCTGTGCGCCAGGAGCCACGGTATCTCTTTCGAACAATTAAACTTTTTAATTATAATATAAACTTTTTAATTTAATTATAATATAAACTAGATACGCCTCGCGGTTTCAACCGCGTAGGTTTCGATATGTTTTTTTTTATATGCTCCGCTCCTGTTGGTCGCAGCGTGATGTTATATAGCCTAAAGCCTTCCTTTAA